>CM051276.1:46158648-46409722 GCA_027921565.1 Artemia sinica | reverse complement strand
ACCTCCAAAAAATTATGATGTGGAAGGACTCCAGGGATGAGCAAGTTTGCTGAAGGTGTCTTAGGGAAGAAAGCTAGAACTGCAGCTAAAATATCAGTGAAAAAGCTTTATGTTTAATAGAAGGAGAAAGGGCTTGTACAAGAATTATCTGAGTGATAGATCATATGAAAACAAAAGGAATGCAAGGAAAGTGGAGAAAGCATTAAAATATGAACTAAGGAGGTGTGAAGTGGAGGCCATGGATATAATTGCCAAGGATCTGGAAGATGCAGCTAGACGGCATAATAGTAGAATATTTTACTGGCATATTAATAAAATTGAGAGGGAGTAGTCAATCCGGACTTGACCCAGTTAAAGATAGGAATGGGGCCACAATTAGCGATAAGGAAAGAAAACTAAACAGAGATGGGCCAAACATTTTAAGAATTTGCTTAACCGAGATAGATTTGCAGGAAAAGATATAGAGGAAAATGAAAAAGTTAGTTGATACCTTGGATGTGAAGGAAGATTTGTTTTGTGAGGAAGAATTTAGCGACAGTACTAAAAGGATTAAAAAACAATAACGCTCCAGGTGCTGAAAGGGTGGTAAATGAGTTTCTTAAATACGGTGGCTCTGAGGTCAAAAATAAGTTACTGAAGATTATGAACAGGGTTCTTGAAAAAGGGGAAGTACCTAACGATTTTAGGAAAACCTTAATTAAGCCACTTTATAAGAAAGGTGATAAAAAGTGAGTGTGGTAATTATCTAGGCATTAGTCTGGTCTCTGTAGATAGTAAATTACTTAGTAATATGATACATTTTAGACTGAGAGATGCCTTAGACAAAGTTTTAAAAGAAGAACAGTGCGGTTTTAGAAAAGGTAGAGGATGTGTCGACCAAATTTTCACTCTTAGGCTAATAATTGAGAAGTGCCTGAGTTTCCAAACACCTTTTGGTCCTCAGTTTTATAGATTATGAGCAAGCGTTAGATTCTGTTGATAGAAGAGCTTTAGTAAAGGTTTTATTCCTTGGATGGTATACCAGACAAATACATTAAAGTGATTAGTGCTATGTACGAGAATAACACTGCTGCGGTTAAGGTAGGAAATGAGGTTAGCAGCTGGTTTTGTATTAAATCAGGAGTTAAGCAGGTTGTGTTCTATCCCCCTTTATATGGATTATTTTGATGGACTTTTTGTCTTAAGGAGCACAGGAAAGGCAATGGGAGACCACGGAATCAACTGGGGAGGGAACTGACCGACTGACCGTATTTCAAACAATAGGCTATACAAAAAATGTTGTTCAATACCACCGCTCTCTAGGGCTATAATAAAAGAAACGTTGAGGTGGCTAGGGCACGTTGTGCGGATGAAGGATGACAGATTGCCGAAGATTGTTGTTTTCGGCCCAACCGTCTAGGGCTAAACGGAAAGCAGGTCGTCCACATCTGGGGTGGGGAGGACGTCATAAAGAAAGATATAAAGGAAATGGGAACTTCGTGGGCGGGTGTAAAAAGGGAGGCTTTAAATAGATTGGACGGAAGAGGAGTCGTGCGTAGCCGTGTAGGCCTCAGGGGGCTTGGTGCTGCAGTGAGTTGTTAGTTAGTAGTAGTAGTAGTACCGAGAACACATAAAAAGTTTAATTAAGTGTCATCTCCAGCACTTCATCGCACGTAGCGTTTGCTTTCATCTTGAAGCCAGCGACAGCTTTCGGTATGCTCACAGTTGATGAAGTTTTGATCTTCATTTTCAACCAGTAATTGACTCGAATAAGTGAGACTAATATGACATTCTCGAAACCTATTTCGGATGTCTGTTTTGATCAATTTTAGGAGACTAAACAAACGCTCAGCTGATAAATTACTAAAGGGTAACGAAAAGATCAGTGATATGGCACTTCCGCAATTTCGGGTGCTTGATTCGCCACTACGAGTCTTCAGACTAAATATCTTCATCCAGTACTGCGACTGACAGGTCTTCACTTGGGCATCTCCCAAAAATGAAGCTCAGTGACATCGGTCATTGTCTGAGATCTCCATTCTACGTCCGTTTTTGGATGAAACACTTTTCAGTTAGAACAGGAAATCTCGCAAATAGTTGCCTTAAAGATTTTGGCTTCAAATTTCTTGCATTTCTTGGTTCAACCAAGCCAAAATGTCATAAATTCCGTCTTCAAACTTGAAACTGTCTTGGAGCTGCTTGATTAGGACTATATAGTAGTTTCGACAAGACTTGTAAAAGAGATCAATATTATCATTTGGCTCTGGAGCATCTACGAATTCTTGTATTGAATCGGTTGCAGCTATTCCCGCATATACCTGGTTTAACGGCAGGTACTCACTTGAAAGGTAAGGATTCAGTTCGGTATACAAACCAACACTGCGAATATAGTCCAGATCCATGAAGTTAGACGCAACATCATTGACAAGTTTGCTGACACTTGCCCTTAGGGAGTGAAGATGAGATGCGGAAGCTCAGATGGAAAAACTGTGTTAGATTCATTAGAGAGGCCGAGAGAGGAGTCCATAAATTCAAGGTATGGCTTTGTCAACTTGCTTGTTATGTTGACAAGATTAGGTTTATTGGTTGCAGTTGGGTCGTCAAACATGGTTTCTATGAAATAATGAGTCAGAGCAACCCGATGCTCAATAAGCCTCTTTATACAGGCTTGAAGGGACAACCAACGGGTCTGTCTTGGTGCAAGAATTGGGAGTGTTCTGCATTGAAAGAACTCCTGAAAATTTGGCATACTCATCTCGCCTGGAAGCACTCCTGGAAAAGTAGGCATAGATTTTTTCGTGCCAAGTCTTCTAGCGTCTTGGGAAGTGACAAGTATGCATAGGATGAACATAAGTGAATAAGATGGTGCGAACATTTCACATTCAAGATATGGGGCACCATGACTTTCATTAGTGTTGAAGCAGATCTGTGGCTCCCCAACATGACGTTAGGTAGTATCTGCACAAAATCCAACAATATTTAGCCAGGGAATCGAGTTTTTCTACAATGATTTGTTTGATTGCAATTAGTCAGACCCTCAGCTGATCCATCACTACACTTAACCATGTCAAATACTTTGACATGGAGTTTTTAGATCTTTCTCAATAAAAAATATTACAATGATAGCTAGTTACTCATCAATAGTACAATCAGTAGTTTCATCAATTATCAGAGAGAAAAAAGTAGTTTTAAGCAACTCAACTAACTGGTTGTGTAGTACCAAAGATAAATTATGTCGCAAAATGTTTTGTAGCTTTCTGTTTTTTCTAAGACAGCGAAAAGTAGCTAAACTAGAATTTTATAAGGACATTCTTTCGCTCTCTTTTCTAAGACAGCGAAAATTACCTAAACTAGAAATTTACCTCCGATCCCTACTGTGTATGATCAAGGATAAGATTTGCTACCACAGTATTAAGGCAAAGCAAAGCATATGTCACTTGCTTCTATTCTATAATTGCTGCATAGCCTAACCAATACTCCCTTATGTTGGTAGTTTACACCAGTCAAAGGCCATTGCTTAAAAATAAATACTAGGCTACCTAAATAATAATCCAGGGTTCAACTCTTTGAAATTCAGCAATTACAACAACGTATGGGCAGTGTTGCTACATAAGCTTTTGAAAAAACTGAGCATACGCAATTTTTGAGAATTTTTCAACCTTTTGTTTGAAAAAATCAAACTTTAACTGAAATCCTGACTTTACCCTATATTTCCCTGAAAATCCTTATTTTACCTCAGATTTCCCTTTGTCCCCTAGATTCAAAATAAGTGTCCCTAAGAGAAGGGATTTCTCCCTAAAATAGGGTAATCTCCCTAGAAGTGGAAACCCTGCTTACATGCCTTACAATATAATTGTGCAAGGAAAGTGTCCAGAAATATAGCGTTATCGTAGAAACTTCAAGAAGGGCCCATTCAATTGGGAATTGAATGAGCTAGTGTCCTTATTAATAGTCAAAAGCGACCAAAAAAAAGAGGCTCAGTCTTTTTCCCCGAAAATGACTATGTCCACATAAAATGAACAAATTAATTTTAAAAAAACTTTTTCCACAAAATCAGTTTTTCAAAAAAAGTAAAGAAACTCCATTAAACCGAAAATGGGAATGTTTCTCCCCCTTGGACTATTGTATGAAACTTTGTCAATGTGACTCAAATGATTATACTCAATTTACTGATATATTAATTGGAACAAAAGCAGGAATAATATCGTGGATATACTTTGAAAACATTGCCATAAAATTCAATGTAGATGGCCCCCTCTTCGAAAGAGGTGACGTCACAGAGTTACTCCTCTCCCATTCCTCCCTCTGAATTATCGAACGAGGATCATCATGTTTCGTTTTAGCTGTGAGAGAGTTGACATCGGAAACCAAAAAAAATGTTCTATACATGTCCACTATGCATGTACACTCTTGGCAGTTGGACTCTCACCCTAGAGGAAATGGTGTGCTCCAATTGTCACTATGACAAATGTGATCAGTGGGAGAATACTTACCCCGCTATGATTGGAAAGAATCCCAAACGTCTGATTTTAGTTTATTTCTACGAGATTGGTTTCGTCGTGGATTTAAATTATTCTGGGAGGAAAAATCTGGTCTACGATTCAACAGTTGGGGTAACAAGACAATTTGGTTTCTAACGTCACTGTTGTGACGACACTGCCTATTATGACTATAAACCAAGTGATTTTTATTTGGCAGTTACTGAATGTGATTCACCATTTGAAAACACTGTATGTGATATTGCTTCAAATAGACAAATTGAAACTCTTGAATTTCATAATATGAATACAAATAGTATCATTGACTGTAAAAAGAGATATGACAAGAGTGAAGTTACATTATACTGTAGAAAAATGTGACCCTGACTTTGCAGCCAATCAAGATCAATATACAGTGAATCCAAATGATTTACCAGCATTTAGTGATTCACGACAGTTGCCTATACACCGAAGAAGAAGAAATCTAAAGTGAAGATTTAAAGACATTGATGTATATAGACATTTTATTAATAAACAAATTCACATACATTTTTTAAGCACTTTACTCTTAGGGCACCAAAATCAATATTATACAGGTCTGAGAGGATATTTTCCACCATAAAGTCGTTCAGACGTGTATTGTCTACATAAATGTTGAGAAACTGCTTGTAAGTATAGCCACGACATCGGAACACAAAATATAGTAGTGCATGGAAGCCTTAGCTTTTAGTCGTCAGATCCTGCACTCTCTTACGATTGTGAATAATAGTTTTACCACTGTTCTCAATATAGTTGCTGATTGTGGGGAGTGTAGAATGTATAGGGTAGGCCAAGAGGATCAAAAAATTCAATCGTCTTCATTGTTTGAAAGATGCACAGCCAATGACCCGTCAGCACAGTCGACGGACTGCTATTAACAATAATTAGGGTATTGTTGACATTTTGAATTTTCCAAGAAATTCCGAGGGCAGACAATAGGATTTGTACTGGGACATGTAGGGATCCATATTAAATACATTGATTATTTGACTGGTGTTTCAGGGTGCCAAGTCTAGTAGAATACTGCCTTCGGGAGTGATTTCCCAATAGGTTTCATATTGATTTAGTGAGATTAGTGCAATACTCTCAGCTAACGGGTCGACAAATGTACACTCTAAACGCACACTCCCCGAACGTACTATACTCATATCCTGTGTGCCAGACAAATCCAATACAATGATACCATGTGTTTTAGCAAACATTTCTTCGGTTATACCATTTTTCAAATAGTTGTGAATCATGATCTAGGGTTTGCATGGTCAACTCATACAATGTTCTATAGGATTTATCAAAAGATAGATTATAGAGTGGGATGTCGTTTACTTTGCAGACAAGAGATAAAAGCCCAAACATTTCAAATTTATGTGGCCATCCAGGCCATGATCCTATTGCACTAGCGCTTTTTACAAATGCCAACGCGAGTTTTGACGGAATTTCACCATTGATAAAGGATGAGTCGGTGAAGGTGCATGACCCAACGGCAATATGACGTTGATTGGTGATTTTATGAGGAACAAGTAGTTTTAATATTATTTCCACTGGCTCTCAGTTTTTCCACTGCCAAGGCAACAGAAACTCATAACTTGTTGTTTGCGTACATGAAGTATTGCCGAGGTGAGGGAGAGAGTCACATCCGGATTGGCATCGAGTTCTTTTCTCAATATGAAATTAGATGGTGCAAGCGTCAATTTTATATCCACTTTAATATTGGGCATTAGTAGCATTGGGGTATATTAAATATTTCATTATATATTTTTTCCAACTAGATGTAAATTCACTAGTTGTAGCATTTTTAAGTGCATCTGTACTGTCAGTATTAATAACATATTCATATCCATTGGAGGTGCCTCTCAATTCCTTGTATGACTTGGGTGTCATCAGCATGAATTACATATAGCTTGTATAATTTGAGAGATTGTTGCTTGTGCTCACCAGCGTGCCATTGATGTAGACACTGATTTGACGAAATAAATTATGTAATATACAATTTTCATAGGATATTCCATCGGCAAGAATTGGTAATGTATTGTCGGATTTCCGGATTTTCATTTGTAAATCTATAAATGTCGAAGACATGTCCACAAAGTAGTCTTCATTGGAATAAATTTGAAAGTGGATATTATCGGAGAGGGGCTGTTGAGGATAAAATTGTTCATAGTATCCATGCTTGAAACTCACATCCACATTTTCTGCATTGAATAGATTCAATGAGGAGGAGATTCAAGTTTGAGAATCCTTATTCGGTAGGAAGGACATCTTAGGAAAAGAAATCTAGTTTCGATCTAACAATTCTCTTCCTGGGGCTTCTTCTTCTACTGTTTACAGTGGGTGTCGGCTTTTTCCTTCTTTTCTTTGACAGGGGTGATGTCTTTCGTTTCTGACCTGAGTAGAGACTGATGAGTGATGCATTGTTTTCTCGACTTTTTTAAACCTTTTCCATTTTGTTTTAATCTCTCGCCAAGGTTCGCGCACTGGACCTAAGATTTTCCGAAGCACTTTTTTTAAAATCCTTCCCAGAGCCCCAATCGTATAGTGTAGAGGATGCAAAATCTGTTGCAGCCGGTACAATATATTTTCTAGCCAGTGGTAGTGAAGAGCGAGACACCTTAGCAAAACTACTGCCAAGACCATAACAAGAAATTGACGAGCGACCTTGTAATAGTCCATTCCATTGCCCTGTTGTCTTGAGAAAGATTATTAACATAGCAGTCAATATCAGGACAAATGAATACCAATTTTTTATTAGACATCTTGTTGTTGAACGATGGACGAAAATGGCATGTAATCACAGCCAAACCTTTGATATTGCTAGGGGATCACCTAATTCAGTTCTTAGTGTTAACTGACAGAGTTCCAAATAGGAAGTGTTTACGGGAATATACTGAAAGATGCTTTATATTGTAGTGGTGAATATGTTCTTGATTGGTTTTTCGTTCAAGAACACGTAGGAGGGGAACATTGCTATTGCCAACCCGGGATGTTCCACAAATGAAGCGTAGAGAAATATACAAGTTTCCGTGGAGAAGGCAGGCGGGTAGTCTGCAGAAATAAAATTAGTGTTTCCAGCACTTTTACCGTTGATTATATTGAGCTTAAAGCCAAGAACATCCTTTAGATTAGCATTGAGAATAACCTTTTCATTAGGAATAGGTGAACTAATGTAGATCTTGCCCTCCTCCTTTGAATAGTTGAAATGAAAAGCTCCTTTTTTACGAGCGGAAATTTCTTTTATTAATAGAACGACATAACTAATTCATACAGGTGAGTTCTTCATAGGGTAATTCAATATATGGATAATCCATACAATTGATCTTTTGAATTTGTTCTTGATCACCTGAGGGTGGCGGCGGCCAATTATAGGGTCTAATTTTTATTTTATATTTAGGATCTTTTCTCAGGATATCGTATGTAGTTTTGAGAATACAGTCAACAAGAGCCACTTCATACTTTCCATTGTCGTCGAATTTGATAGTGGGGGAGAGTTTCGTCCAAAATCACTTGTTCTATTCAAGTCATTGTAGAGAGGATCAGAAACATTGGACATGAAAGTCACATAGAAATCATTGTGAATTGTTGATATCTTCAGCACTGACCCAAGAAACAAAATCAGAGTTTGTATCCTACCCAGCGAACAAGCAACTGTCTCTTGCCCTTACGAGTACGACTCTTTAGTATCTTTTCAATTTGATAAATTTCACTAGTGTTTTTAACTTTTTGCAGTTCATATTCATAAAAACCGCCAAGAATTTCATCATCTTTGGTGTCTCGCAGTCGATATGTCGTGGGTGTAGTGTCCAGGATTTTTGGACACTTTAAAAAAGTTTAGTGCTCCATAAATAATTCCCCCTTTTCAAATTTATTACTGGTTCTATTAATTCGAACAGTATCACCAACATTGAATTTCTTCTTTTTCTTCTTCTCACTACCGTTGGAATATTGCTTTAGAAAAGCATCAAATGTATTTTCACTGCAATGAACTTCCCGAGGGCTTGACTTGGACAATAATCGATGGGGTCGTCGGTTGTATATTCCCACGATTTTATCTAAATCATGAATAAAAGTAGGTGTATTTTCAGTGTACAATATCTTGAAATTAATAGACGAATCGTTCTTATCAATCGTTCAGCCAATGCAGTCTTTATAGTGCTGTGACTATGATAAAGTGTTGTATTATATTTCAATAGAACCTTTTGCACATGAGGATTAACAAATTCGCTACCACGATCTGATTGAATTTTTCTATAGCAATCCTGTTCAAGAATACTTTCTAAAGCATGAGCAACTTCAACACCTCTCTTTGACCGCAATGGAATGGCATAGGAATAGCGACTAAAGACACTGATTGCCACTAGAATATATTTGTAGGGTGCATTGTGACGCCGTTGAATTGCATCTAAAGTTAAAAGATCAGTTTTGCATTATATGCAGAGGGAAAAAGGCTTTAGTTTGACGATACTGTTTGCCACAAAGCCTGCGATTCCGATGCAGTGTGGAACTCGGTTCATTCTGTAGATACTCTTTTGCTTTTTTTTAATGTGCTGCCAGAGGCAACTTTAGAAAGCGTTTTGGAGGAACTTAGACTTCCCGCTTCACCAGTATTTTCATAGACATGCTTCAGAACATCAACCATTTTGAACGCAAACACGTAGCGTAATGTCCACTCCCTTTTGCACACTGGAGGGTGAACCAATCCGTCTTCGCTTTTGACTAGCAGCCACAGGTGTTATAAAATCATTGCTGCTGCTGCTTATATTTTCCAATATTGAATCTTCTTCTTTATTGAATGGTGGTGGTGTTGGCGTTGTTGGAGGACTCTATTCTCTTAGTTTTTTAGAATTGCTTATTGCCAATAAGACTTTTGGGGAAGTTTGATGCATTTAGAAAGTCGTATAGAATATTGTCAAATGATAAAAGTCCTTTACGATTCGTCACCATATCACAAATTAAATCAACTAGATTATAACTTTTTCCCTGAATTATAAATCGTTTCCTTGCGCTATCAACTTGAAGTTGATGATCACTTTCCAACATGAGATATGTTAATACTCTTTTACTCTGTTCTCGATAGGTAATTTGTAATAGGTTTCCAATTGATGTCACTATAGAATTCAATTCCTTTTCCTTTGATTGCACAGAATCTTGAGGAGATATTTCCTGTTTAGAGGGATCTGTGATGGTGACGAAGGTGGATCGCTCACGATAAGGTCTATGTTTGTCCACACGTCACAATGCATCTTGAAGTAAAACTAGCTTTTTGTCATCGGCAATATTTTCATCAGTAATGAATTTGCTTAGATTGTCTTCAAAATGTTCGACGGGTGAGAGGACAAGTTCAGATGTCGTCAATTTATAGGGTTTAGCCATTCTCTAGAGAAAACTGTTTACAAGTCCTGCAATTATTGGCAGTAAAAGTGTAAAAAAGCTACCGCCCGCTTAAAGGAGACGTTTTCTTTTAAAATTTTCCCCCTTGTTTTTGCAAGTCAAGGCGCGTACAGTGGAACGATGTTGCTTTGTCTGTTGTCTAACACCTTCTGGCAAGTGTACATTGCCCTCAATTAAATCTAAACAAACTTCAGATATTAGATTAATGAAATCATTGTCAACACCATGTTTGAGTATGGCCTTCCTGAGTGGAGGCTTTGAAGTGCATAAAACAGAAAATAAACGCCGTTGTTCGTGTAGTTTCTTCAGTGTCATAATGGCAACTAATAGGTTTTTCTACTGTTCACTGGAAGATATACAGTAATTTGTTTGTGGAAAATATCTGTGAGTACACGTAGATCCTCGGGTGTGCTCTGATTAAGATCTAGCAAAATGTAGCCGTAGGGCTTATTTGTCACCTGAGTGTACGCTGACAGCAGAAA
Organism: Artemia sinica; assembly: GCA_027921565.1. NCBI lineage: Eukaryota > Metazoa > Arthropoda > Branchiopoda > Anostraca > Artemiidae > Artemia > Artemia sinica. Next base: position 46,399,362 of record CM051276.1, on the reverse strand, counting down.
TTTGGGGGCGCCGGGTATATTTACTTATTGAGAGTTATTAGCGAGCTAGAATCACGAAAACTCGGTAGATAATATAGATGGTGCAATTCAAAACAAGGGTTCTCATACATTTACTCTGATGAAAGAGGTTGTGTAGAACTAGGGTTATGGAAATGTTTTTCGTGATGTGAGCGAACAGTGAACAGCTGTAGCCTTTCCTGTGGGAAACTGTTCAATGGATTCAGCCAAATCATCAATAATCAACCGCGAGCTTGGTTAAATACTATTGAAAACATCAAGTCCCCGTATGAATTGCATTGGTATGGGTGTGGCAATGGCTTTTATTTGATCGTAGGACTCCTGCCAAAATACTACAGCAATGATAAATTTTCTTTGGTTTTTCCAAAAACATTTTATTACAATTTTGAATTATTTTAGCTAAAAGTGTCGTTTTCCCTGACATTGATGGACCACACAGAAACGATCTGAATGGTGTTTTTAAATTGATACATACTGCTGCTGCTGCTGTTGACAACAGTCAGGCTACAACTAACTGTAAACCATACCTGTCCAATGAATAAGTAGTATTTTTTCTTAGATCTATCTAGTACAAGAACAACAAAAACAATATTTCATTCATTTATTCGACATAAAAACACTTGTTCAACAAGAACAACATTTATTGACATAAAAACACTTGTTCAAACATGAACAACATTTATATATAAAACAAACACTTCTGTTCAAACATGAAAGAACAACTTTTATTAAGATAAAAAAAACACTTCTGTTCAAACATGAAGAACAACATTTATTATCAAAACACTTTTTGTTAATCAAGAACAACGACACTTTATATACAACACTTATTGTCATAAAAAAAACACTTTTTGTCAAGCATCACTATTTGTGCAAACACACACACATTTTTGTACAATACCACTTTTTGTACAACACTTAACATGAACACGAACATGAACTTAAAATAGCACAGTTGAACACTATGAATTTATACCCTCGAGCCTGCCGGAAGCCACGTGCCGAAGGCCGGCCGCGGGCTGGACCCCCACTCCCCCGGGAGCCGCAGGGCCGAAGGCCGGCCCTGGAGGGACTGAAATACGGTAGTGGCCATGGGTAGTACACTTACACCATTCTCGAGCACAAAGACTTTGTCGGATATAGATTACATTGCATTCTTTTCCACTCTTACAGTATAATTTTTATACTGTAGAGAGCGAATTGCAAGCACTTGTGCTCTTGGCACTAGGCTACTTTCTACACAGTCTCTGTACACACTCATGTTGAAAAATTGTTCTTTACAAAATGTGTAGGCACCCCTTTACAGGCATGCTTTACATCCCTGTTATGAGTTTCAACGCAATAAACTTTAGGACCCGGGAACACCCCCTTGGATATCAAATCACTCCTCGTCTCTGATTTTAACATGAGTAGTTGGTTGGGGGCCTGACGTTTCACCAACTCTGGGTAGAGGGATGGATTCCAGTTGGTGAAATCCATCCGCGAGCTGATGTGTTCCCCATTTTTCTAAATCTCCCAATAAATCCCCGGTTTTTACTTTTAACAGGAGAGAATCTATATCCCCATAGTAAACTTGAACCTCCCCCTCCCTTGGCCATTGCACCTTGCACACATTGTAAAAAAAAACGACAACATGAGCTTTTTTTGAAATTACAAGTACTGAAGTACCACCTGCTATATTTCTTGTTCAGTACCACATTTCTCTTTTTCCCGTGTAGAAGAACCATAATTGTCTCTATGCTCGTGAACGTTGTAAAATTGTGGTTAGCAGTAATTCGTGCACACTCTTGAGGTTCAGTCACGACGTCGCAACGATATCTGTTCCGTACGCTTTCACACATTTTGCCAAACGCTGAATTTAGAATGAGCTTGTACATTTCCTTCTCTACTTTAGTGTTTGCCCCAGAGCGTTTATCAACAAAAGTGTCGATTAAGGTCTTTAAGTAGGGTTTTTGACTGAATTGCAGGACCCTATGTATTTTGGTGATCTTGAAACTATTGTTCACCATCCAGTGCAAAAGCAGATGATGAACAACGATATTCTCTTTAGGGTCCAGATCTGCAATCAGTTTTTGCTTAGAGGGGGTCCAGTGCATCCCCATATCCTCAACCAATGATCGATTGTAGGGACTCAGTGAGTCCCTGGTCACTGGTCGATTGATGCAGGTAAAAACACATCTTTGACTGAATCATGAAGCACCAATGGAATGTGATCATCAATTTCAAAGAACGATCCTTGTGGCTCATTGTCCTCGACAGTGTTAATGTCGGGGAACTCACAAGGATTCTCAAGCCATTTATGGTTCCCACACGGCAAAGAGTAGTGAGACATTACTGAGGTGTACAATGAGTTCTTGTCCAAGAACACTGCATTTGACTTTACACCGTTGCTGTTTTGTCCGCTTTGATCTGTTGTCAAAACGCGATCCCCATGAAAAACATACCCACCCCTCATTGACCTTTCTACAAAAAGGTGTTGATCTACATCAGTTATCAAGCCTATTTCCTCCCTACTAATTTTTAAAAATCAAGTCCATCACCAAATGTGGTGTGGAAAAATAATATCCTATATCTAGTCCGAACCCTGAATAGATTTGCAGACAATATCTAACAGGGTTAAAACGTCACTGGCGAAGTACAGTCTACAATAATCCCACCCATTTTTACAATTCCCCTTAGCCCACACCTTCTTGGCAAATTCATATTCCTCGGCAGTGCATTCACTGTTGGTGAGTGAATTATATGGCTTCAATTAAAGGTAGTTTCTCCTCGCTTAAGCGAGCGCCAGAACAGTAATAGTCGTATGCATATACACCTTTAAAGGTCAATAGGTCATACATTTCACTGTCTGGAAAGTGGTGTTTAAGCAACGGAAAACTATCAAAATTGTCGCTTTTATGCACTTGAACCAATTAACTCAATGCCTTGAGAAAAAACTAAAATAATCTAAAAACCTGATTTTTATCAGTGCCGGTAAACTAAATTTTAAATCATAATTTGAATTATGAATAAAAAAACTGGAATAAAAAACTGCTGGCTAACGTTTATGTTGCACGATTGATGTGCTACCCCTCTAAAATTACTACCCCCAGAGGATATTTCCTGCCACAAGTGATTGTGGTCTCTGACTTTCCCCTTCCCCCTCTTTTTCCCCTAGTCCCTTTCCCCTTATCCCCCTCTTCAAACTCCCCCTTACAAACCCAGCATATTTTTTGATTTTTAATCGCGAGACGATCCTCTGTGACAACACCATAGGATAATGGGTATTTCTCAAAAGAGAAATAGCGCCATTAGCGGTGCCAATTAATTTAGTCAGTACCTTGACCAGGCACTCTCCCTCATCCAACGTTTTCAACTATTTCTAACAGCTGCATAGTGGTTAGAACTGTCTCTTTGTGCGTGAGCGTAGGAGACTGCAATGGCTCGATGTTCTTTGATTCGATTTGGAAATCGAGGATCGTTCACTTTCACTAGCTTAGCCTCACAATCCAAAGATATTTTATTGCTCTGGAGGAGGGTGTTTTGAAAATTTTTAAAGCGTAAAATGGCCCTATCCCCTGAACCCGTTTCCACTAACTGATAGCCATGCCGTCTACAATGTTTCACATGATCCCGTAGTTTTAAATCGCTACGGAATTGTGACAGGAACGTTGGACAGTAGAAACGTACCCCTAGATCCCTAACCCCTCCCAGAAGTCTACTGATGTCTGCTATTGGGTTGAAATGGCCAATTACATTGGGTTCACTAGGTGGTGTGTACAACAACCAAACCCAGTGATTCACCATTTCAATCGACGGGCCTCTTACTGGGAACACCACCCCCATTCTTTTTAGAACGAACCCCATCCTCAAATTCCTGTTTCATATTGAAACACAGTAACGCCGATATTTAAATGGGCATTGGCCCTTTCAAAACTATCAATAGACCTGAGCGTTACTGGGTATTTTCCCTCTAAACAAGCGAAATCTACAGTGGGAAAATCGGACCCCTCCTTCCCATGCACAGCCCAATATTCTAAATTTTTCTTTGAAGCGTCACGTGCTAGAGGCTCGAATGCTGATATGAGGAAAGCGTACTAGAAACATTTTTGACCTGTTTTCGAAAACAGATTCGCTGAACGCCTTGACATCCCTCTAAATCAGGATTATATTTTAAAACTATAGCCCACGGCCCACCCTCCCCCCCACTTAAAATAAAATATTTTTTAAATTTACAAATATTAACTCTTAAATTTCCAACAAATAAAACCACAGACCCGCTACCGTTTTCGCTATAATCTCTCGAGATGGGTAATAATGTGGTTATCCAATCCATAAAAACACCCTCAAAATTTTCTAAATGTGGATAGACGACCCAACATCTCGGTGTGTAAATAATGATGATAAACATCGCTTTTTCCCTCGTTTTAAATAAAACACCTTTAAAACAATAGAAACCTTAGTTGAATCCCTACCTCCCCACAACTGAATCTGGTTTTCTAACAGTGCACGAATTCTATCTACATATTCATGAACAATTTCTAAAGGGCCAAACACAAAATTACCACCCAAAAGCGAATTAAAAGGGTCACCAAAGTTGCAGTGTAAACAACTATTGTATTTAAAATTGAGTTTGACAGGTGAAAGTCAGGAAATGATGTAAATTGGATATTGTCACCCTCCCCTCCCCCTCTTGTATATTATCACCACCCCTCCCCTACATTATTCATCAATAGGATTGTTCGAAGACATTTCATCCTCCCCCTCTTGTATATTATCACCACCCCTCCCCCACATTGTTCAATAATAGGGCTATGGGAAACTACTTCAGTTGTTTGAAGTGGAAGTATGTAATCAGCTTGGGAAGGGTCCCCTGTTAATTCCCGGGTAAAACCATCTAAAAGTTGTAAGGTGTTTGGACTCATGTCCCCTTGCTCAACTGTGCTATTTTCTACATTAAAAAATCAGATAAAAAATCATCAATGTTATCTGGTATTTCCATTGAATTCATATTCCATGTTGAATTGTTTGAGAGATCCAGAGGCGCGTCTTCTCCTTCTCCAATCGATGAGGATGATGATGGCGAATAAGGTACTAATACAACCTATTAAAGAAAAATAGCTTATTTTCAAAGTGTCTAAATGATCCCTTTTTTTAAAATTGGATTATTATTTAAAGCACGCTTAGTAGTAGCACTTGGTTCCCTACTCTATGTATTCTGAAAGTTCCACCTTAATACAATCTAAAAAATGACATAGAAGGTGTTTGATTTTGTTCAAACACCCCCTCAAAAAAAAAATTCATATTAATACTCTATATCTGCTTTGAAAAAAACCGGGGTCTTTACTTGATAGTCTATCCTTTTCTGGCCATATACAACTCTTTCCAATAGAAAATTGTTTTTAAATAATGTAGTGTTTATAACGCAAAGATTTTGCTATTTACTGTGGGGAAATTATGTCCAGGATATAGCGCCTTTTTTGGCTTCACTAAGAGAATTCAGCAGGCTGAATGTATACAATAATTGACCTGATTCAAAAGAGGAACGATATTTTTCCTTTAGGAGAAAAAATATCTCTGACATGCTTTTTACTGTGTTGAAAAAATGGCTTAAAAAAGTTAAAAAAGGGCTTACTTGTAAGTTCCCTTAAAACTCGGGGAAAACTATAATTTCTAGCGAAAAATAGCATTATTAGTTTCAAATGGTGAGATAAAGGACTCTCTAACAGTAAACTAGAAATTAGCGAAAAATATTATTATGAGGTTGAAAAATAGCAAAGATGTCTCCAGTAGACAGAGAAAATAAGGTGATTCTTTGACAAAAAAATTACATTATATTTAGGTATCTCTGAGGGGGGGGAGCAGTGAAATTTAAAACAAGGGGTGTGGGGGGGGGACTATAGCGAAAATAACATTTTAATGTCTTCGAAAAGCTTGTATTAGGTTGAAAAATATGCTTGTTTAGATATTTCTATAACCTGGTCCTGAATAATAGAAAAAGGTGAAAAGCCAAAGGTAAAGAGTAAAAGGCTCTCTAACAGCTAAAAAATAGCTTATTTAATGGAAAAAAATTTACTCACGTCTTCAAATTGATCAACCACTTGACAGGAAGCTGGAGGCTTGGCCATTACATGATAGGGAGCATTTGGTTGGTCTATGACTTGCCTGGATGGCCAAAGCATTGTATCTTGTCCTGAAAAGCCCTGCTGTATGACTGGGGTACAAATTGATCATATCATGTCCATCACGATCTTTCGCAGCCGGGCCAGCAATATACCGGGCTCGTGCAGCCGAGGCTGTTACTTGACGATGCAGCATTGAGGCTCGATGAATAGGGGCTTGCATAGATGTGGTGTCGATGTCACTGGCTTGTACATCGGGGTTCTCCATCCTTGTGGCCCTTTGTCTTTTCGGTTTTTGACCAGACTGCATTGGGGCTGGCACTAATGGGGCTGCCTCACCCTCTCTTTGACGGAGGAGACGCACATTCTTCATAATTGGCCTTAAAAAGAAGAAAAAATTTGGTATGGAAAAATGATTTCCTTTTTTACAGAAGAAAAATTAGTACTCCCCCCCGCCCCATAACCATAATTTTGTCTAGAAAGCATTTATCGCAAAGAAGCCTCTCCCCCCTTTTCAGCAAAGCAAAAAGTAAAATTTCGCAAGAAATAGGCTAGGCTCAGAAATAAAAACGTCTTTATTGCACAACTTGTGAAAAAATAAACCTTGACAAACAGTAGTCTATAGCCTTAGGATAGAAATCAATGTTTCTATTTTTACCATTTAAAAAAATTTAAATGTTCCAGTCTATAGGCTTTAAATAAGATAAAAAAAGTGTTAACACGTATCTTATAGGCCTAAAATTTGCGATCATAGGTTAAAAAGGCTATTCAATTTACGCATAATAAAGCTATGTATCTTTTTCTTAAACCCCCCTCCCTTACTTTTCACGCGAAGAAACAGTTTGTTTTCACCTTACAACGAAGCTGTTAGAATTGAGGCATTGCCCCCTCCCCCCCATATAAACATTGAGTACTCAAAATGGAAAATGAATACTACATGAAACTAACACCCATCCCCTTTTAACAATCCCCCCTCCTTTTTTTTACAGAAGAAAGCCCCTGTCCCTTTTCAGTAAAGCAAAAGTAAAATTTGTGACAAGTAGGATATTTGGCTAATTTGATCAACTGATATCTTTTCATTGAAACCTTTGGTTAAGCCGCTATCGTAATTCACGCGAATTAATAAGCCGGATGTACACTTGAAAGGGTGTCAGTAATTATCAGCTATTTAAATCTTTGCGAGAAATCTGTAAGTCAAGCCATAGCGGTGAAAACAGTATATTAAGGAATTGACAGAAAGTTGACAGTTGCTTTTAGGTAATTGTACAGAATTTATCATAAACAGAATTAAAGTCGTAAACAGAGGGGGGAGGGGGGAGGTTTACATGGTAAAAAAGAGTGTATTTTACGCTTTCTATCGACTATAAACATCATATAGTGGAGTTTGTATTGTGGGGGGGGGGGGGGGTCAACCCTGAATTTACTGGAGGGGTGACTATGTAAAATGATTTTATTTGAAAATAAATTAAGAAAATTTACTAAACTGAATTCACATTATAAATAGATGTAGCCAAAGCTTCCAAGTCAATAATATCCGATGCTTGTTCCATGGTGTCTTAAAATTTTATGAGAGTTTAATCACAACGCATGTCCGTTATATACAAAATCTCAAGGGCAAATTGTGATGTAATGGGAAACCTTACATAACTTCCCTGATTGGCTTAGAAGGAGACACGTGATCCTGTTTCCCGTTAGTGGATCAATACATTCCCCCACCGATTATGTAAATCAAGTTCTCGGAAATCCACTTCCCCCCGATTCCTAGATCAATACATCTCTTCCCCGTTAATACGCATGTGCAAACTTCGCCCCGGAGTCAATACACCTAGACGAACAACAACAAATCAACTGACCTTGACCCCATTAGACTTGATCGATAATCCTTGAATAAATTATATCCCGTCAGCGTTAGACTTAATTGTAGATGGCAGCACGGTATACTTTTGGCGCTGGTACTGTCATTCCTACTTATGTCCCTTTCCCTTTGGACAATAAAACCATGCAAGTGCTGTATCAAGTATAACTCACGAAAATCTTGTTAATTTTGTCAACTTTTCAACTTTTTGGCATCCCTGCTTTCAATGAAAAAAAAAAATCAAAAAATCAAGGTACTATCACTTAAATGTAATAACTCCCTATCCCCCCTCTGGATACCATCTTGATAGGATACCGTCTCTGCTTTAAATAAAAAATAATAATTAACTTATTGGCACCCCTGCTTTAAAAAAAATCGAGGTATTATCATTTAAATATGATAGCTCACTACTCCCCCCCTCTGGATATCACCTTGATAGGATGCCGTCTCTGCTTTAAATTAAAAAAAAATAGCTTTTTGGGATCCCTGCTTTCAAAAAAAAATTCGAGATATTACCATTTAAGTGTAATACCTCCCACCCCCCCTCTGGATACCACCTTGATAGGATACCGTCTCAGCTTTCATTAGAAAAATAATTTACTTAATAGTTAACTAGGTCACTATAAGGTTCAAACAAACATGCAAAATAACGTTAAACAGCTTAGTGTTCCTTGAAAAAAAAATTGAGGGAATGAGTAAAGGGGGTACAAAGACAACAACAAAAATGTCAAAATTATTCAGATATACCTCAAATTATTGGAAAACCGAGTCATAGATTCGCCGTGGCATTCAATAAGATCCAAAGAATCTAATTAAAAGGGAGCACACACAAAAGCCAAATTAGGCCAGTAGCCTATGAGAAATCGCGAAATACCCAAGACAATGAACAAGTCCTAATGGGGGGCCCTGGGTCTATCAAAATATTTCAATGGTTTCCCAGGGAATTTGATATAATTTTCTTTTGTCTCCACTTTAAATGAAAAAATAATTATCTTTTTGGCGTCCCTGCTTTAAAAAAATGAGGTATTATCATTTGAAAATGATAGCCCCTATCTCCCCCTATAAGCAATAATTTACAATTTATTTATGAATCATATTTTTGAGGTAACTTCTGGTTCGATCTTTAATTCCCTAACCTTGTACATAGCTTAGTCTGTATTTAAATTTTTTCTCAATAGAAGGGGGGGGGGGGGAGTAAATTTTTTTTTTTTTGGGGGGGGGGGGAGTAAAAATGTTTCAGAAAGAAGATTGTATTTTCTATCAGGCGTTTAACAATTGAGGATTAAGCATTAAGAAAATCTTATCTAAAATCAGCATAAAAAAAAATCTGCAAACTTACAATTCAGCTGTAGAAACAATCTGTCGGCTGTCAATTTCAAAATCCAACTGAAGGCTGAAGCTGTATAGTAGTGAATGTGTTCTATAATTCTATTAAGTTTGAAAATAAAATTCTTGACTACGAATGATGTAAGAAATAGCGATTGGGAAACTGTATTAGAAATTATTTAAACTCATTTCATTAAGACGATATTTTTTTGTCAACACATTAAGAACTGTGTATATTGTAATATTTACAATTGCGTATCGCATCTGTCTTGTTTTTATGCAAAGTAACAAAAGAGAAGAAAATTAATGAACAAGAGAGTAGTGAAGAATTATGGTACGCAAAGTAATATTTGGCAGGGAAAGTCACTGGTGATAAATCGCCAGGGTGGCACCGTGATTGCGTGATTTTCGGGGATTTGGGAACCAATTTTTTTTTTCGGGGAAATACCCCAAAATTTCGGGGATAGTGCAAGCCCTGCTTGATTTCTAATCAGGAAAATCGAAATACTAAACCACACGAAAAGCTCCGACTTTGCGGTTAACGCAATAAAGAATTGCCGCAAAATTAACTTAAAGTCGACCGAACGCCACCGCCTCTGCCTGCGTCGGCGCGCCTGTGGCGCGCGCCGGCGGCGTTACGACACTTCGGTGGCGTTCGGTCGATCCGCCGGCGCGGCGCCGGGGTCTAGTCAAGACACATTATATTTATATTTTGGGTTGAAATATACAAAGAAGGTAAATGACCAAATAGGTAAAATTTTCAAACATGTTTTTTTCTTTTTGGGGGTAGGGGGGTTTCAAGCGAATCTGATTTCTAGCCCAAAAGTGGCGAGATTTAAAACATTATAGCCCAAAAAACAAAAAACCGCCTTGCGGGTTTCTAGTAGCTTGTCCCGCGAAAGTGAAAATTTAATAGCGCAACCTGGCAACACTGCCTTAGATGGTCCTATGATAACATCCTGTTCCTTATTATTTGCCTTCAGAAAATGGTCCAACATTTTAAGCTGAGACCTGAAGTCAGAGTTACCATTTTTCAAGGTAATACAGCTTTTCAAAAATTAGTTTAAAGAATATAATATAGGCAGGACTTAAAATTCGGGGACAATATAGGCACGACCACTCTCGAATCTTAAAATTCGGGGACAACTCTTAAAAATTTGGGGAGTTTTTGGGAACAAGTCTTCAAGATTCGGGGAATTTTTCGGGGAAAAAAAAATGGAATTTTGTTGCGAAAATTTGGGAGCCAAAATTGGTTTTAGCTTCGTTTTCAGGCTCAATAGGGCTTGGATCCGCGTAGTAAATAAAGTCTTTTACAGAGTAAGTTTTAGAGTCAGAGCACGGGATTGGAATCCATAGCTGAAAACACTTATTGCTGATATTGCGGCGAAAACTTCAAAACTATCTTCAAAATAGTGAACTGTAAATACCAGTAGCAGTTTTTCATTAAGTCATTAATCTCAGTAATTCATTAATAATAATTAGAAACAAATATTGTTTGCGGTTTCTAGATAGGTAAAAAGACAAAATTCAACTTATAAGTAAGGGACAACATTAAAACTTAAAACAAACAGGAACTAAATTAATAAAGTAAATTTAAACTTAAATTAAAAAAGGGAATTTTACCACAATTGATGCATTATTGGTTTGCCATGCTGATTCCAAGATTCTAGGTGTTTAAACCCCCAGTTTAAACCCCCCAGAAAAATCCTCCCGTGGAAAAAAACGGCAAATACCCCCCCCCCCCCAGAAAAAAAACACAGAAAAACCTACTCCCCTGCTGGAAATACCCCCGCGAAAAAAACACAGAAAATACCCCCCCCCTGGAAAATACCCCCTCAGAACATACTTTTTTTTCATTGTTTGTTTTTACTATGTTTTCGAAGGCCAGATCCAGGGGGGGGAGTTGCCCGGTTTGAACCCCCTCCCTGAAATGTTTGTTTGACTCGTAAAAAAGTAGAGAGCTATCTTATACTCTACTGGCACACCATATATGGGCATAGAGTCATTAGGGAGAATGATTGCGTAATCGGTCAATGACCTCTTCTCCAGGTGTGTTTTTGGCACGCTCTTAGCGAAGGTCAATGTTGTTATTGTTTCCAAGGCAAAATGCCAAGGTCAATGTTATTGTTGTTTTGAACAGAGTCATTAGGGAGAACACGTGGTTAATGGGGTCAATGTTGTTGTCGTTCGAAGCAAAGTTAATGACACTTCCTTCTTGTTGTTTTCAAGCCAGATGTTACGAGTTTCCGGGTTCGACAGTATTTGTTATTGTTGTTTCCAAGCCAAATGTTACGAGTTCCCGGGAAACAGTTAATTTTTGTCTGACAGATAACGTCAAGTTAATTAATGTCTTTGCATTTCCAAAGAGAATTGTCTAGGAGAAACAGTTAGATCACACATGATGTCATGATTGATTGATTGACACGAAAGGGGAATTAATTTGTTGTTCTAAAGAGAATTGATTCACGAAAGGGAAATTAATTTGTTGTTTCTAACAAGAGAATCGTTTCCGAGCAGACGTTTTGATCTTAGCGTGCGAAAAGGTTTCCAAATAATTTGAAATAAGCCAGCGCAGGGATGCCAAACAAATGGAACATGCTGAAATTCCGTTTAGGGGTAATTTTGGCGAAACCGTTTTAGCTATTTTATGGAATTATTTCGGCGAAACAGCTAGAGACATTATAAAATATGATTTAGAAGAGATTTTGGAAGAGAATTTTTGAGTGTGGTCGTTATAATACACAAGTTTCAATTGGACAGTGTTGTGAGGTCCTCTACCCCAACCCCAAAGGTTCCGATCCCCCTACCACAACCCCGAAGGAAGCCAGCGGTCCTCAAAGGTTCTCTGGACTTCCAAAGGACCCCCCCCCGGACCCCCAAAGACCCTCACCCAGCCCCAAAGATCCCCAGGCACCCAAAGGGCCCCAGACCCTAAAAAGGCCATACCCGAGCCCCAAAGGTCCTCCCCGGTCCCCAAAGGTCCACCAGACCCCCAAAAGCCCTCCCCGGTCCCCAAAGGTCCACCAGAACCCCAAGGCCCTCCCCCGGTCCCCAAAGGCCCTCCCCCGGTCCCCAAAGGCCCTCCCCGGGCTCCCAGGGCTCCCAAAGGGCCCGATTACTCTACCCCTACCCCGAAGGAAGCCTCCGGTCCTCAAAGGTCCCCCAGGCTCCCAAAGGCCCTCACCCGATCCCCAAAGGTCCACCGGGCTCCCAAAGGGACCCCAGACCCCCAACGGACCCACCGGGCCCCAAAGGGCCCAATCCATGCTCAAGGGCCCCCCGGACCCCCAAAGGTCCTCCACCAGTCCCCAAAGGCCCTCTCCCGGTCCCAAAGGTCCACCAGGCACCCAAAGGGCCCCAGACCCTAAAGGCCATACCCGAGCCCCAAAGGTCCTCTCCGGTCCCAAAGGTCCACCAGACCCCCAAAAGCCCCGAGCCCCGGTCGCCAAAGGTCCACCAGAACCCCAAAAGCCCTCCCCCGGTCCCCAAAGGCCCTCCCCCGGTCCCCAAAGGCCCCCCCGGGCTCCCAGGGCTCCCAAAGGGCCCCGATTACTCTACCCCTACCCCGAAGGAAGCCTCCGGTCCTCAAAGGTCCCCCAGGCTCCCAAAGGCCCTCACCCGATCCCCAAAGGTCCACCGGGCTCCCAAAGGGACCCCAGACCCCCAACGGACCCACCGGGCCCCAAAGGGCCCAATCCATGCTCAAGGGCCCCCCGGACCCCCAAAGGTCCTCCACCAGTCCCCAAAGGCCCTCTCCCGGTCCCAAAGGTCCACCAGGCACCCAAAGGGCCCCAGACCCTAAAAAGGCCATACCCGAGCCACCAAAGGTCCTCCACCAGTCCCCAAAGGCCCTCTCCCGGTCCCAAAGGTCCACCAGGCACCCAAAGGGCCCCAGACCCTAAAAAGACCATACCCGAGCCCCCCAAAGGCCCTCACCGGTCCCCAAAGGTCCACCAGACCCCCAAAAGCCCTCCACCGGTCCCCAAAGGCCCTCCCCGGGCTCCTCCAAAGGGCCCCGATTACTCTACCCCAACCCCGAAGGAAGCCTCCGGTCCTCAAAGGTCCCCCAGGCTCCCAAAGGACCCACTGGACCCCCAAAGGCCCTCACCTGGTCCCCAAAGGTCCACCGGGCTCCCAAAGGGACCACCGGACCCCCAAAGGGTCCCCCGGACCCCAAAGGTCCTCCCCAGGTCCTCAAGGGTCGCTCAGACCCCCAACGGACCCACCGGACCCCAAAGGGCCCAATCGGTGCTCAAGGGCTCCCCGGACCCCCAAAGGCCCTCACCCGGTCCTCAAAGGTCCACCGGGCTCCCAAAGGACCAGTCGGTCCTCAAGGACCCTCTCAGACGTGCAAAGACCCTCCCCAGACCCCCAAAGGCTCATCCCGGTCCCCAAAGGTCCCTCAGGCTCCCATATGACCACTCCACCCCTCAAGGGCCCCTGGATCCCCAAACGCCCTCCCCGACCCCTCCAAAGAACCCCCTCTCCATTTTTAACACTTTTTATGGCTTTATTATATCCTTTTAGAACAAGTTCCTTTCATAATGTCCCTCCTAAACCATTTTCCAACTTGAAGTACTTATCTTTTTCACCCACTTTCTCAATGAAAAAGAAATTAGTTTTTAATCAATTCTAATTTTCCAAATAATATAAAAATTTTCCACTTTAGTTCAGATCTGTCTCGAAGAGATGAAAAATTTAAAATACTGTTCCAAATTTTTCGCAGAAGATAAAAAAAAGTTCAAGTTTTCTTCTGAATTTTACCAAAGAACGTGCTCAATTCTAATTTCTCCAGAGAAAACAAATCTTCCACTTCAGTTCTATATTTCACAAAGATATAAAGAAATTTAAAGTTCAAGTCTAAATTTTTCGGTGGAAGATAGAAAAAGTAATACCATACTTGTGAATATTTTCACGGAAAATAAAAAGTTCTAGTTCAATTTAAAATTTTCTCAACGAAGTCAAGGAAAGTTCAAGTTCTCTTCTGAATTTCTCAATGAACACACTTCAATTCTAATTTCTCCAGAGAAAAATAAAAATCTTCCACTTCAGTTCCTTATTTCGCAAAGACATAAAGAAATTCAAAGTTCAATTCTAAATTTTCGATGGAAGATAGAAAAAGTAATACCATACTTGTGAATATTTTCACGGAAGATAAAAAGTTCCAGTTCAATTTACAGTTTCCTCAATGAAGTCAAGGAAAGTTCAAGCTCTCTTCTGAATTTTACCAAAGAACGTGCTCCAATTCTAATTTCTCCAGAGAAAACAAAATCTTCCACTTCAGTTCTATATTTCACAAAGATATAAAGAAATTTAAAGTTCAAGTCTAAATTTTTCGGTGGAAGATAGAAAAAGTAATACCATACTTGTGAATATTTTCACGGAAAATAAAAAGTTCTAGTTCAATTTACAATTTCCTCAACGAAGTGAAGAAAGGTTCAAGTTCTCTTCTGAATTTTACTAAAGAACACGCTTCAATTCTAATTTTTTCAGAGAAAACAAAAATCTTCCACTTCAGTTCTTTATTTCACAAAGACATAAAGAAATTTAAAGTTCAATTCTAAATTTTTCGGTGGAAGATAGAAAAAGCAATACCATACTTGTGAATATTTTCCCGGAAGATAAAAAGTTCTAGTTCAATTTACAGTTTCCTCAATGAAGTCAAGGAAAGTTCAAGCTCTCTTCTGAATTTTACTAAAGAACACGCTTCAATTCTAATTTTTTCAGAGAAAACAAAAATCTTCCACTTCAGTTCTTTATTTCACAAAGACATAAAGAAATTTAAAGTTCAATTCTAAATTTTTCGGTGGAAGATAGAAAAAGTAATACCATACCTGTGAATATTTTCCCAGAAGATAAAAAGTTCTAGTTCAATTTACAGTTTCCTCAATGAAGTCAAGGAAAGTTCAAGTTCTCTTCTGAATTTTACCAAAGAACACGCTTCAATTCTAATTTTTTCAGAGAAAAACAAAATCTTCCACTTCAGTTCTTTATTTCACAAAGACATAAAGAAATTTAAAGTTCAATTCTAAATTTTTCGGAGGAAGATAGAAAAAGTAATACCATACTTGTGAATATTTTCCCGGAAGATAAAAAGTTCTAGTTCAATTTACAATTTCCTCAACGAAGTGAAGAAAAATTCAAGTTCTCTTCTGAATTTTACTAAAGAACAAAATTCAATTCTAATTTCACCAGAGAAAAAAAAATCTTCCACTTCAGTTCTTTATTTCACAAAGACATAAAGAAATTTAAAGTTCAATTCTAAATTTTTCGGTGGAAGATAGAAAAAGTAATACCATACTTGTGAATATTTTCCCGGAAGATAAAAAGTTCTAGTTCAATTTACAGTTTCCTCAATGAAGTCAAGGAAAGTTCAAGTTCTCTTCTGAATTTTACCAAAGAACAAAATTCAATTCTAATTTTTTCAGAGAAAACAAAAATCTTCCACTTCAGTTCTTTATTTCACAAAGACATAAAGAAATTTAAAGTACAATTCTAATTTTTCGGTGGAAGATAGAAAAAGCATACCATACTTGTGAATATTTTCCCGGAAAATAAAAAGTTCTAGTTCATTTTACAATTTCCTCAACGAAGTGAAGAAAGGTTCAAGTTCTCTTCTGAATTTTACTAAAGAACAAAATTCAATTCTAATTTCACCAGAGAAAATAAAAATCTTCCACTTCAGTTCTCTATTTCACAAAGACATAAAGAAATTTAAAGTTCAATTCTAAATTTTTCGGTGGAAGATAGAAAAAGTAATACCATACCTGTGAATATTTTCACGGAAGATAAAAGTTCTAGTTCAATTTAAAATTTTCTCAACGAAGTCAAGGAAAGTTCAAGTTCTCTTCTGAATTTTCTCAATGAACACACTTCAATTCTAATTTCTCCAGAGAAAATAAAAATCTTCCACTTCAGTTCCTTATTTCGCAAAGACATAAAGAAATTCAAAGTTCAATTCTAAATTTTTCGATGGAAGATAGAAAAAGTAATACCATACTTGTGAATATTTTCACGGAAGATAAAAAGTTCTAGTTCAATTTAAAATTTCCTCAATGAAGTCAAGGAAAGTTCAAGTTCTCTTCTGAATTTTACCACAGAACATGCTTCAATTCTAATTTTTTCAGAGAAAACAAAAATCTTCCACTTCAGTTCTTTATTTCACAAAGACAAAGAAATTTAAAGTACAATTCTAAATTTTCGGAGGAAGATAGAAAAAGCAATACCATACTTGTGAATATTTTCCCGGAAGATAAAAAGTTCTAGTGCAATTTAAAATTTTCTCAACGAAGTGAAGAAAAATTCAAGTTCTCTTCTGAATTTTACCAAAGAATAAAATTCAATTCTAATTTCACCAGAGAAAATAAAAATCTTCCACTTCAGTTCTTTATTTCACAAAGACATAAAGAAATTTAAAGTTCAATTCTAAATTTTTTCGGTGGAAGATAGAAAAAAGTAATACCATACTTGTGAACATTTTCCCGGAAGATAAAAAGTTCTAGTTCAATTTACAGTTTCCTCAATGAAGTCAAGGAAAGTTCAAGTTCTCTTCTGAATTTTACCAAAGAACAAAATTCAATTCTAATTTCACCAGAGAAAATAAAAATCTTCCACTTCAATTCTCTATTTCACAAAGACATAAAGAAATTTAAAGTTCATTTCT
This sequence comes from Artemia sinica, assembly GCA_027921565.1. Taxonomy (NCBI): domain Eukaryota; kingdom Metazoa; phylum Arthropoda; class Branchiopoda; order Anostraca; family Artemiidae; genus Artemia; species Artemia sinica. Next base: position 46,382,399 of record CM051276.1, on the reverse strand, counting down.
AAATTTTTCGGTGGAAGATAGAAAAAGTAATACCATACTTGTGAATATTTTCCCGGAAGATAAAAAGTTCTAGTTCAATTTACAGTTTCCTCAATGAAGTCAAGGAAAGTTCAAGTTCTCTTCTGAATTTTACCAAAGAACACGCTTCAATTCTAATTTTTTCAGAGAAAACAAAAATCTTCCACTTCAGTTCTTTATTTCACAAAGACATAAAGAAATTTAAAGTACAATTCTAATTTTTCGGTAGAAGATAGAAAAAGCAATACCATACTTGTGAATATTTTCCCGAAAAATAAAAAGTTCTAGTTCAATTTACAATTTTCTCAACGAAGTGAAGAAAGGTTCAAGTTCTCTTCTGAATTTTACTAAAGAACAAAATTCAATTCTAATTTTTTCAGAGAAAATAAAAATCTTCCACTTCAGTTCTCTATTTCACAAAGACATAAAGAAATTTAAAGTTCAATTCTAAATTTTTCGGTGGAAGATAGAAAAAGTAATACCATACCTGTGAATATTTTCACGGAAGATAAAAAGTTCTAGTTCAATTTAAAATTTCCTCAACGAAGTGAAGAAAGGTTCAAGTTCTCTTCTGAATTTTACTAAAGAACAAAATTCAATTCTAATTTCACCAGAGAAAATAAAAATCTTCCACTTCAATTCTCTATTTCACAAAGACATAAAGAAATTTAAAGTTCATTTCTAAATTTTTCGGTGGAAGATAGAAAAAGTAATACCATACTTGTGAATATTTTCCCGGAAGATAAAAAGTTCTAGTTCAATTTAAAATTTTCTCAACGAAGTCAAGGAAAGTTCAAGTTCTCTTCTGAACTTTACCAAAGAACACGCTTCAATTCTAATTTTTTCAGAGAAAACAAAAATCTTCCACTTCAGTTCTTTATTTCACAAAGACATAAAGAAATTTAAAGTTCAATTCTAATTTTTTCGGTGGGTGATAGAAAAATTAATGCCGTACTTGTGATTATTTTCACGGAAGATAAAAAGTTCCACTTCAATTTTAAATTTCCCCGGAAGATAAAAAGTTCTAGTTCAACTTGCTATTATCTTTGTGAAAACGCACAAACTCAGAAAAAATGCTCAATGTTCCTTTAGTACCTATGCAATTAGACTAAAAATGAAGATATTTATGCAGAGTTTCAACTCGCTATGGCTAAGTTTGCTAAAAACAAAGCTATTTTCTTGCGAAAACACACAAAATCAAAAAAAATGTCCAATGTTCCTTAAGCACCTACGCAATTAGGCTTAAATGAAGATATTTATGCAGAGTTTCAACTCGATATGGCTAAGTTTGCTAAAAACAAGCTATTTTCTTGCGAAAACACACGAAATCAGAAAAAATATTGTTAGGTTAGGTTAAGTTAGATTAGGTTAGGTTAGCCTACATACGCGCGCATATAGGTTAAGTTAGGTTAGATTAAGTTAGATTAGGTTAAGTTAGGTTAGGTTAGGTTAGATTAAGTTAGGTTAGGCTAGGTTAGCCTACGTACGCGCGCGTACGTAGGCTAACCTAGCCTAACCTAACTTAATCTAACCTAACCTAACCTAACTTAACCTAATCTAACTTAATCTAACCTAACTTAACCTATATGCGCGCGTATGTAGGCTAACCTAACCTAATCTAACTTAACCTAACCTAACAATATTTTTTCTGATTTCGTGTGTTTTCGCAAGAAAATAGCTTGTTTTTAGCAAACTTAGCCATATCGAGTTGAAACTCTGCATAAATATCTTCATTTAAGCCTAATTGCGTAGGTGCTTAAGGAACATTGAAACATTTTTTTCTGATTTTGTGTGTTTTCGCAAGAAAATAGCTTGTTTTTAGCAAACTTAGCCATAGCGAGTTGAAACTCTGCATAAATATCTTCATTTTTAGTCTAATTGCATAGGTACTAAAGGAACATTGAGCATTTTTTTCTGAGTTTGTGTGTTTTCACAAAGATAATAGCAAGTTGAACTAGAACTTTTTATCTTCCGGGGAAATTTAAAATTGAAGTGGAACTTTTTATCTTCCGTGAAAATAATCACAAGTACGGCATTAATTTTTCTATCACCCACCGAAAAATTAGAATTGAACTTTAAATTTCTTTATGTCTTTGTGAAATAAAGAACTGAAGTGGAAGATTTTTGTTTTCTCTGAAAAAATTAGAATTGAAGCGTGTTCTTTGGTAAAGTTCAGAAGAGAACTTGAACTTTCCTTGACTTCGTTGAGAAAATTTTAAATTGAACTAGAACTTTTTATCTTCCGGGAAAATATTCACAGGTATGGTATTACTTTTTCTATCTTCCATCGAAAAATTTAGAATTGAACTTTAAATTTCTTTATTTCTTTGTGAAATAAAGAACTGAAGTGGAAGATTTTTATTTTCTCTGGTGAAATTAGAATTGAATTTTGTTCTTTAGTAATATTCAGAAGAGAACTTGAACCTTTCTTCACTTCGTTGAGGAAATTTTAAATTGAACTAGAACTTTTTTATCTTCCGTGAAAATATTCACAGGTATGGTATTACTTTTTCTATCTTCCACCGAAAAATTTAGAATTGAACTTTAAATTTCTTTATGTCTTTGTGAAATAGAGAACTGAAGTGGAAGATTTTTATTTTCTCTGAAAAAATTAGAATTGAATTTTGTTCTTTAGTAAAATTCAGAAGAGAACTTGAACCTTTCTTCACTTCGTTGAGGAAATTGTAAATTGAACTAGAACTTTTTATTTTCCGGGAAAATATTCACAAGTATGGTATTGCTTTTCTATCTTCCACCGAAAAATTAGAATTGTACTTTAAATTTCTTTATGTCTTTGTGAAATAAAAAACTGAAGTGGAAGATTTTTGTTTTCTCTGAAAAAATTAGAATTGAAGCGTGTTCTTTGGTAAAATTCAGAAGAGAACTTGAACTTTCCTTGACTTCATTGAGGAAACTGTAAATTGAACTAGAACTTTTTATCTTCCGGGAAAATATTCACAAGTATGGTATTACTTTTTCTATCTTCCACCGAAAAATTTAGAAATGAACTTTAAATTTCTTTATGTCTTTGTGAAATAGAGAATTGAAGTGGAAGATTTTTTATTTCTCTGGTGAAATTAGAATTGAATTTTGTTCTTTGGTAAAATTCAGAAGAGAACTTGAACTTTCCTTGACTTCATTGAGGAAACTGTAAATTGAACTAGAACTTTTTTATCTTCCGGGAAAATGTTCACAAGTATGGTATTACTTTTTCTATCTTCCACCGAAAAATTTAGAATTGAACTTTAAATTTCTTTATGTCTTTGTGAAATAAAGAACTGAAGTGGAAGATTTTTATTTTCTCTGGTGAAATTAGAATTGAATTTTATTCTTTGGTAAAATTCAGAAGAGAACTTGAATTTTTTCTTCACTTCGTTGAGAAAATTTTAAATTGAACTAGAACTTTTTATCTTCCGGGAAAATATTCACAAGTATGGTATTGCTTTTTCTATCTTCCTCCGAGAAATTTAGAATTGTACTTTAAATTTCTTTATGTCTTTGTGAAATAAAGAACTGAAGTGGAAGATTTTTGTTTTCTCTGAAAAAATTAGAATTGAAGCATGTTCTGTGGTAAAATTCAGAAGAGAACTTGAACTTTCCTTGACTTCATTGAGGAAATTTTAAATTGAACTAGAACTTTTTATCTTCCGTGAAAATATTCACAAGTATGGTATTACTTTTTCTATCTTCCATCGAAAAATTTAGAATTGAACTTTGAATTTCTTTATGTCTTTGCGAAATAAGGAACTGAAGTGGAAGATTTTTATTTTCTCTGGAGAAATTAGAATTGAAGTGTGTTCATTGAGAAAATTCAGAAGAGAACTTGAACTTTCCTTGACTTCGTTGAGAAAATTTTAAATTGAACTAGAACTTTTATCTTCCGTGAAAATATTCACAGGTATGGTATTACTTTTTCTATCTTCCACCGAAAATTTAGAATTGAACTTTAAATTTCTTTATGTCTTTGTGAAATAGAGAACTGAAGTGGAAGATTTTTATTTTCTCTGGTGAAATTAGAATTGAATTTTGTTCTTTAGTAAAATTCAGAAGAGAACTTGAACCTTTCTTCACTTCGTTGAGGAAATTGTAAAATGAACTAGAACTTTTTATTTTCCGGGAAAATATTCACAAGTATGGTATTGCTTTTTCTATCTTCCACCGAAAAATTAGAATTGTACTTTAAATTTCTTTATGTCTTTGTGAAATAAAGAACTGAAGTGGAAGATTTTTGTTTTCTCTGAAAAAATTAGAATTGAATTTTGTTCTTTGGTAAAATTCAGAAGAGAACTTGAACTTTCCTTGACTTCATTGAGGAAACTGTAAATTGAACTAGAACTTTTTATCTTCCGGGAAAATATTCACAAGTATGGTATTACTTTTTCTATCTTCCACCGAAAAATTTAGAATTGAACTTTAAATTTCTTTATGTCTTTGTGAAATAAAGAACTGAAGTGGAAGATTTTTATTTTCTCTGGTGAAATTAGAATTGAATTTGTTCTTTAGTAAAATTCAGAAGAGAACTTGAATTTTTCTTCACTTCGTTGAGGAAATTGTAAATTGAACTAGAACTTTTTATCTTCCGGGAAAATATTCACAAGTATGGTATTACTTTTTCTATCTTCCTCCGAAAAATTTAGAATTGAACTTTAAATTTCTTTATGTCTTTGGTGAAATAAAGAACTGAAGTGGAAGATTTTTTTTTTCTCTGAAAAAATTAGAATTGAAGCGTGTTCTTTGGTAAAATTCAGAAGAGAACTTGAACTTTCCTTGACTTCATTGAGGAAACTGTAAATTGAACTAGAACTTTTTATCTTCCGGGAAAATATTCACAGGTATGGTATTACTTTTTTCTATCTTCCACCGAAAAAATTTAGAATTGAACTTTAAATTCTTTATGTCTTTGTGAAATAAAGAACTGAAGTGGAAGATTTTTGTTTCTCTGAAAAAATTAGAATTGAAGCGTGTTCTTTAGTAAAATTCAGAAGAGAGCTTGAACTTTCCTTGACTTCATTGAGGAAACTGTAAATTGAACTAGAACTTTTTATCTTCCGGGAAAATATTCACAAGTATGGTATTGCTTTTTCTATCTTCCACCGAAAAATTTAGAATTGAACTTTAAATTTCTTTATGTCTTTGTGAAATAAAGAACTGAAGTGGAAGATTTTTGTTTTCTCTGAAAAAATTAGAATTGAAGCGTGTTCTTTAGTAAAATTCAGAAGAGAACTTGAACCTTTCTTCACTTCGTTGAGGAAATTGTAAATTGAACTAGAACTTTTTATTTTCCGTGAAAATATTCACAAGTATGGTATTACTTTTTCTATCTTCCACCGAAAAATTTAGACTTGAACTTTAAATTTCTTTATATCCTTGTGAAATATAGAACTGAAGTGGAAGATTTTGTTTTCTCTGGAGAAATTAGAATTGGAGCACGTTCTTTGGTAAAATTCAGAAGAGAGCTTGAACTTTCCTTGACTTCATTGAGGAAACTGTAAATTGAACTGGAACTTTTTATCTTCCGTGAAAATATTCACAAGTATGGTATTACTTTTTCTATCTTCCATCGAAAAATTTAGAATTGAACTTTGAATTTCTTTATGTCTTTGCGAAATAAGGAACTGAAGTGGAAGATTTTTATTTTCTCTGGAGAAATTTTGTGAAATAACGAATTGAAGTGTGTTCATTGAGAAAATTCAGAAGAGAACTTGAACTTTCCTTGACTTCGTTGAGAAAATTTTAAATTGAACTAGAAACTTTTTATTTTCCGTGAAAATATTCACAAGTATGGTATTACTTTTTCTATCTTCCACCGAAAAATTTAGACTTGAACTTTAAATTTCTTTATATCTTGTGTGAAATATAGAACTGAAGTGGAAGATTTTGTTTTCTCTGGAGAAATTAGAATTGGAGCACGTTCTTTGGTAAAATTCAGAAGAAAACTTGAACTTTTTTTTATCTTCTGCGAAAAATTTGGAACAGTATTTTAAATTTTTCATCTCTTCGAGACAGATCTGAACTAAAGTGGAAAATTTTTATATTATTTGGAAAATTAGAATTGATTAAAAACTAATTTCTTTTTCATTGAGAAAGTGGGTGAAAAAGATAAGTACTTCAAGTTGGAAAATGGGTTTAGGAGGGACATTATGAAAGGAACTTGTTCTAAAAGGATATAATAAAGCCATAAAAAGTGTTAAAAATGGAGAGGGGGTTCTTTGGAGGGGTCCGGGGAGGGCGTTTGGGGATCCAGGGGCCCTTGAGGGGTGGAGTGGTCATATGGGAGCCTGAGGGGACCTTTGGGGACCGGGATGAGCCTTTGGGGGTCTGGGGAGGGTCTTTGCACGTCTGAGAGGGTCCTTGAGGACCGACTGGTCCTTTGGGAGCCCGTTGGACCTTTGAGGACCGGGCCCTTGTGAGGGCCTTTGGGGGTCCGGGGAGCCCTTGAGCACCGATTGGGCCCTTTGGGGTCCGGTGGGTCCGTTGGGGGTCTGGGCGACCCTTGAGGACCTGGGGAGGACCTTTGGGGTCCGGGGGACCCTTTGGGGGTCGGTGGTCCCTTTGGAGCCCGGTGGACCTTTGGGGACCAGGTGAGGGCCTTTGGGGTGCAGTGGGTCCTTTGGGAGCCTGGGGACCTTTGAGGACCGGAGGCTTCCTTCGGGTTGGGGTAGAGTAATCGGGCCCTTTGGGAGCCCTGGGAGCCGGGGAGGGCCTTTGGGGACCGGTGGAGGGCTTTTGGGGTCTGGTGGACCTTGGGGACCGGTGAGGGCCTTTGGGGGGCTCGGGTATGGTCTTTTTTAGGGTCTGGGGGCCCTTTGGGTGCCTGGTGGACTTTGGGACCGGGAGAGGGCCTTTGGGGACTGGTGGAGGACCTTTGGTGGCTCGGGTATGGCCTTTTTTAGGGTCTGGGGCCCTTTGGGTGCCTGGTGGACCTTTGGGACCGGGAGAGAGGGCCTTTGGGGACTGGTGGAGGACCTTTGGGGGTCCGGGGGGGCCCTTGAGCATGGATTGGGCCCTTTGGGGCCCGGTGGGTCCGTTGGGGGTCTGGGGTCCCTTTGGGAGCCCGGTGGACCTTTGGGGATCGGGTGAGGGCCTTTGGGAGCCTGGGGGACCTTTGAGGACCGGAGGCTTCCTTCGGGGTAGGGGTAGAGTAACTGAAGTCGGGGCCCTTTGGGAGCCCTGGGAGCCCGGGGAGGGCCTTTGGGGACCGGGGGAGGGCCTTTGGGGACCGGGAGGGGCTTTTTTGGGGTTCTGGTGGACCTTTGGGGACCGGGGAGGGCTTTTGGGGGTCTGGTGGACCTTTGGGGACCGGGGAGGACCTTTGGGGCTCGGGTATGGCCTTTTTAGGGTCTGGGGGCCCTTTGGGTGCCTGGTGGACCTTTGGGACCGGGAGAGAGGCCTTTGGGGACTGGTGGAGGACCTTTGGGGGTCCGGGGGGCCCTTGAGACCCCCCCCCTTCCCCCCCCTCCCTCCCCCCCCCCCCCCCATCCCCCCCCCACCCCCCTCCCCCCCCCTCCCCACTTGGGACCCCCCTCCCCCCCCCCTCCCCAGCCCCCCCAGGGCCTCCCCCCCCCCCCCCCCCTTTCCAGGACCCCCCCCCCCCCCTCCCACCCCCCCTCCCCCCCCACCCCCCTCCCCCTCCCCCCCCTTCTTCCCCCCTCCGCCCTCCCCCCCCCCCCCCCCCCCCCTCCCCCCCCCCCCCCACTCCCCCCCCAACCCCCCTCCCCCCCCCCCCCCCCCCCCCCCCCCTCCCCTCCCCCCCCCCCCCCCTTCCCCTCCCCCCCCCTCCTCCCCCCCCCTTCCCCCACCCCCCCCCATCCCCCCCCCCCCCCCCCCCCCCCTCCCCCCCCCCCACTCCCCCCCCCCCCCCCCATACTCCCCCCCTTTCCCCCCCCTGCCCCCCCCCCCCCCCCCCTTCCCCTTTGGGGGTCCCCCCCCCCCCCCCCCTGGCCCCCCTCCTCCCCCCCCCCCCCCCCCCTCCCCCCCCCTCCCCCCCCCCCCCCCCCCCCCCCCCCTTCCCCCCCCTTCCCCCACCTCCCCCCCCCCCCCCCCCACCCCCCCCCCCCCCCCCCCCCTCCCCCCCCCCCCCCCCCCCTGCCCCCCCCCCCCCCCCCCCCCCCTCCCCCCTCCCCCCCCACCCCCCCCTTGGGGCCCCCCCCCCCCGCCCGGTGGGCCCTTTGGCATGGATTGGGCCCTTTGGGGCCACGGTGGGTTCCGTTGGGGGTCTGGGGTCCCTTTGGGAGCCCTGTGGACCTTTGGGGATCGGGTGAGGGCCTTTGGAGCCTGGGGGACCTTTGAGGACCGGAGGCTTCCTTCGGGGTAGGGGTAGAGTAATCGGGACCCTTTGGGAGCCCTGGGAGCCCGGGGAGGGCCTTTGGGGACCGGGGGAGGGCAGCCTTTGGGGACCGGGGGGGGCTTTTGGGGTTCTGGTGGACCTTTGGGGACCGGGGAGGGCTTTTTTTTGGGGGTCTGGTGGACCTTTGGGGACCGGGGAGGACCTTTGGGGCTCGGGTATGGCCTTTTTAGGGTCTGGGGCCCTTTGGGTGCCTGGGGATCTTTGGGGGCTGGGTGAGGGTCTTTGGGGGTCCGGGGGGGGGTCCTTTGGAAGTCCAGAGAACCTTTGAGGACCGCTGGCTTCCTTCGGGGTTGTGGTAGGGGGATCGGAACCTTTGGGGTTGGGGTAGAGGACCTCACAACACTGTCCAATTGAAACTTGTGTATTATAACGACCACACTCAAATTCTCTTCCAAAATCTCTTCTAAAATCATATTTTATAATGTCTCTAGCTGTTTCGCCGAAATAATTCCATAAAATAGCTTTTAACTAAAACGGTTTTCGCCAAAATTATCCCTAAACGGAATTTCAGCATGTTCCATTTGTTTGGCATCCCTGCGCTGGCTTATTTCAAATTATTTGGAAACCTTTTCGCACGCTAAGATCAAAACGTCTGCTCGGAAACGATTCTCTTGTTAGAAACAACAAATTAATTTCCCTTTCGTGAATCAATTCTCTTTAGAACAACAAATTAATTCCCCTTTCGTGTCAATCAATCAATCATGACATCATGTGTGATCTAACTGTTTCTCCTAGACAATTCTCTTTGGAAATGCAAAGACATTAATTAACTTGACGTTATCTGTCAGACATTAATTAACTGTTTCCCGGGAACTCGTAACATTTGGCTTGGAAACAACAATAACAAATACTGTTTCCCGGAAACTCGTAACATCTGGCTTGAACAACAACAAGAAGGAAGTGTCATTAACTTTGCTTCGAACGACAACAACATTGACCCCATTAACCACGTGTTCTCCCTAATGACTCTGTTCAAAACAACAATAACATTGACCTTGGCATTTTGCCTCGGAAACAATAACAACATTGACCTTCGCTAAGAGCGTGCCAAAAACACACCTGGAGAAAGAGGTCATTGACCGATTACGCAATCATTCTCCCTAATGACTCTATGCCATATATGGTGTGCCAGTAGGAGTATAAGATAGCTCTCTACTTAAAAACGTAACAAAAAACGGACATAAACAAATTTTGTATGCATTTTTTTGAGATTTTGTGTACACCCCCCCTCCCCGATTTTTTTAGTAACCCCCCCCCCCCCAAAAAAAAAAATAGTAACCCCCCCCCCCCCCCGAACAAAAATCCTGGATGCACTTCTGATGCTTTCCTTTCTTTTGGTTACCTAATAATTACTACAGAGTCACCGATTAACCACCGTCCCTCCCACCACCCCTGCGGCCGTCAATGTTCCAAATATAGTAACTATTGCAGTCGTATAATGAGACCCTCATAAAAAAAGAGACTCTCATTTTTCACGGTATGAAGATTGTATGTAGGGATAGTTCTTAAGAAGAGATGGAATTATGCCCCTCCCCCCAAAAAACAGCTCTCTCCCCCCGCTGAAAAATACCTCCCGGAGAATACCCCCCCCCTCCCGTGGAAAATAAGGTTCCCAAATTTAAGACTTTTATTTCAGTTTTTTTTTTGTGTAGTTTCGTTGAAAAGTGCTAAGGAACGGGAAAAAGAGCAATTTACACACCAGAGTTATCTTAAAAATTTAGAAAAGAAACGCAAATCCATTTGTGCTGAAAAGACTTCTATATGAACTTCTGCATTTTTTGCAGTTGCGGGTGCTAAATTAAAAAAAAAATTGAAGAAGAGAAAAATGTAGGCAAACAATCATCAAAATTAAGCTAAAAAATATGGCACCAAAAAATTTAAGAAGTTTTAGCCATCCTTTGAAAAGATATTTGGCTTTGGGAACCAACAAATTCTTATTGTTTAAATTTTATGGACGAAAAAACGTTGTCAAATTCTACGTTGTCAAAAACGTTGTCCAAATTCTTATCTTCCAAATGTAAAACGAGCAAAAATCAAAAGCAATATGGCTGATAACACCCTTGTCTTCTTCAGACCAGAAAATAATTTGCACTTTACTTTAAAAAAAAAACAAACAAATAACCATGCATTGTGAGTTTGATATAAATATTCTGATATCTGCTCCTTATAGTCTTAAAACTTCTCTATTTGTTGAAAACACTTTCATATTAATTTCCAATCATTTTTTATTGACATAGTCTTTTTCATATAAGAAAATGTCTTATATCTTTTTATTTTTTGTTCTATTAGACTCCATAGTTTTTTTACTTTGAAGATGATTTGACTTTATTTCTGCTCATTTTTGGTTTATTGAGGCTCTTTACTTTTCTTTAAAAAACTTATGTTTCCCATTAACAAATACTATCTGTAAGTAATTAGATAAAAACAACATGTTTTTCAACTGAAAGAAAGGAGCAACATCAAACCTTAATACGAACTGAAATTATTATATATATGAAAGGGGTTGCCTCCTCCTCAAGACCTCGCTCTTCACGTTAAAGTTTTTTTTTAAATAGAGTTGTTTTTTTTAAACAATTTTAAAACAAAGCTTATTCTTCTAATTAAACGGCCATTGTGTTTCAGGAATCGTTCTTAAAGAATTAGGACAAAAAGTCAAAACGTTTGTGTAAAGAGCAAGGTCTTGTGGAGGGGACAACTCCTTTCATATACGTAATAATTCCTGGTCTTCTTAAGTTTTGATGATGCTCCTTACTTTCAGCTGAAAATACTTGTTTTTTCTATATTTAACTTCTGATTGTTTTTAAACAATAACGGGAAATCCAACTCTCTCTCCATAAATGATTCGGCACTTGTATGTTATACGCCACTCACTCAAGTTTACGAGGTGTAAAACTCGAGAGTACACCTGTTTCTTCGTTGCTTTAGAAATAAATTTCGGCTATATATTTGCACATTAGGGGGGGGGGGGTAAAGTATAGCGGGTCTGCAAGGAAAATGTGTTAGGTACAATTATTCTGCATATATGAAGGAAGAATTGTTTTCTGACTTCAAACTGTCCAAATACTTTACCCCCCTCCCTTATGTGCAAATATGGAACCCAAATTATATATTTCCCATCTATTATGTCACTTGTGTTTGTCCTATCTCGTGCTAAGCTGAAAGAAACTAACGAAGAAACGGTTTTGTTCTCGAGTTTTACACAGCGTAAGCTTGAGTGAGTGGCGTATAATACACAAGTACCAAAATTCCTCCCCCCTATGGAAAAAAAACTCAAATAAAATTCTCAAATTTGGAAAGCCTTATTTTTCACGGGAGGGGGGGGGGGTATCTTTTGGGGAGGGTTGTTTGCCGGGGGCATTTTCCACGGGGGAGCGGGGGAAGTAATCACCGGAGGGGAGGTAAGCACCGGCCACCAATTTCCGAATGGAAAACAAAACAAGGGGGGAAGTGAAAAAAAGAAAGAAAAACAAAAACACCGGCCACCAAAAAAAACAAACCGAATGAAACAAAAATTTAAAAAAACAGTAAGAATTCCTGGCAAAAAGATCAATTCCTTCAATGTATCATCTTTTCATATGCCAAAAAAGTAATCACAAACCAGCCATTCAAAAAACCGGAATGAAACAAAATTTAACAGTAAATAATTCCTGGCAAAAAGATCATTACCTTCAATGTATCATCTTTTCATATGCCCACAACCAAAAATAGCAAAAGAAAACAAAAATTATCTAACGATTCAGCTTTTTACAACAATTCTTCTTCTCTGGAAGTTCAATTTCAAAATCTTAATTCCAACTTCTAACTGAACGTTTCGTACTTCCGTTAAACCCCTTCAAGTATAATTCTTGACTAATCTTGTCAAGATTGTCTTTACCACAAATGATGTAAATACGAAAATGTTATAGCATTCGGAATACTGCATTCAAGTCGAAATGGTTTAAAATAAATTCAGGAAAATGATACTTTTGTGAACATATGAAGAAACGGTTATGCTTAAATTGTATCAGTCTGGTTCTTACGCAAAGCAACAAAGAAGACGAAAATTAACGAACAAGAGAGTAGTTATAAATTATGGTATGTAAAATAATATTTTCTAGGGGTGACTCTAGGGGTGATTGGGTGATTTTCAGGGATTCGGGGAGAAAAAAAAATTTCGGGAAAACACATTGATTTTCGGGGGAAATCCCCGAAAATTCGGGGATAGTGGAAGCCCTGACGGAATATAGGTGTAATTCAGATGAAATTGGGCAAGAAGTATATCCTATTTTTTAGATTAAAAACTTCAAACAACACATTGAATTTAAAAAATTGTTGTTGCAAACAAATATTAATTAAATACATTTTACAATAAAAACATTTCTTGCAAAATGTTTTCCATTGTATTATGTTACAATTTTCAGCACGTAGTAAGATTTGCAGCATTTGAAACATATTAAATCGAATAAACGAAAGCAGATTCAAGGAGTGTATAGAATTACCATAAAGTGCTAATTCCTTTGATGTGCATTTTGGTATTGAAAACTATTTTTCTCGAGTTTTGATTAACATTAGCAGAAGTAACTTCTTACTTAAAGTTTTTTAGGTACTGGTGCATTATGCGGGCACCACGAAAGAAGTCAAGTTTGGTTAATGCTAATGAAATAAAATAAAATAGGATGGATATATAATAGTTAGAAACAATTTGGGCTAGATTTGCACATTAAGAAACAATTTGCACATTAGGGGGGAGGGGTGGGGGATAAAGCATATCACACATTCAATACGTAAACCTAACCTAACCTAGGTACATTTCCCCCCTAACCCCCCCCCCCAAAAAAAAAAAAAAAAAAACGTTTAAATATTGTAACTCATTGAGAAACCACGGCTTCGCATCATTTATCTATAGTGGTATCTTGCAAATAGCCCGTTTGATGGGTTTTGTGACTGGTTTCCTTGATACAGTATATAGTGGTGCCCACATAATGCAACAGTACCGTTTATAACGAACGGTTTATTTTTTTTCTTTTGTTTGTATTTTGTCATTCTTTTTTTTATAGCAATTGTTCGTCTGTGAAAGTTGAGACAAAATTAATATTCAGAAGTATTGAACGTTTTTTGGATCAAAAATAATATTAAGTACTTGCAAATTATAATTAATCTTAAAAGTTGTTGAAAAAGGAAAGATTCCAAAATGTTCCAGGCAGGACCGTATCCAAGATTTTTGCAGGGAAGGGAGGTACTTTTTTAGGGGGGACAAAATACTTTTAAAAACGCATCAAAAATTTTGTTTATGTTTTTACGCGTAGGACAAATATTTCGGTGGGGGGAGTAGGGAAGGGGTACCAGTCCGGGGAGTACATAATTTCTGCATGTTTTTATAGTTTTTCTCACTGAGGATGTTTTTTCATGGTTTTTCTCACTTTGATGTTTTTTCATGGTTTTTCTCACTGTTGATGTTTTTTTCATGGTTTTTCTCACTGTTTGATGGATGTGAACATAAGTTCAACAACATTGCTGACTGTAGACATCTGGTTATTGGATGATTGTTTGATGGTTATGTGTGATTGTCAATTTATTTGTTGTTTTCTTGGATGTCAACATAAGTCCAACAACAACTTGGATGTAGACATCTGGTTATTGGATAATTTTTTGATGGTTATGAGTGTTGGTCAATTTATTTGTTGTTCTCTTGGATGTCAACATAAGTTCACATCAACATTGCTGGATTATTGATCGAGTCTAACGGGACAAGATCACGTGTCTCTTTCTATGTCAATTTGTTTGTTGTTTCCAAGTGTATTGATCCGCTAACGGGACAAGATCATGTGTCTCTTTCTAGGCCAATCAGGGAGTTACGTAAGGTTTCCCTTTACATCACAATTCGCCCCTGAGATTTTGTATATAACGGACATGCGTTGCGGTTAAATTATCATATAGTCTCAAGCCAACCATGGATAGAGCATCAAATATTATTGACAAGGAAAATTTAGCTACAATGATTAATAATGTGAGTTCTGTTTAGTAAATTTTCTTAGGTTATTTCCAAATAAAATCATTTTACATAGTCCCCCTCCAGTATATTTAAATTCAGGGTATACCCTCCCCCAACACAAACTCCACTATGCGATCTTTATAGTCGTTAGAGAGCGTAAAATACGGTCTTTTTTACCATATAATCCCCCCACTGTTAACGATTTTAATTCTTTCATTGTAAATAATTCTCTTTTTCGACAAATTCATGCTTTCTATATTTTTAGTTAAAAGTGACAACTTACTTCCGTCAATTCTTAGGCATGTTAATTCCCTTTAAGGCGTCAACCTGACTTTTATCATTTCCGCAAAGATTTAAATAGGGGTAATTATCGAATACTGTCAACGCACATCCGGTATGTAGGAAACCATGGAATTATGCATTACGATGGTTTCATGAAAAAGACACTTTTTCCAGTCGAATTAGCGATACAGTAAATCATATAAATTGCTAGGGGGTTAGCTGGTGACAGTTATGATAAATATTTTAATATGGAAAATGTAATGGCTTCCATTTTGAGCACTCAGTGTTTATATGGGGGAGGGGGGAAGGGGTAATGCCTCGATTCTAACAGCTTCGTTGTAAAGTGAAAACAAACTGTTTCTTCGCGTGAACTACAAAGGGATGGATTCATTGTGCAGACATGTACCCCCTTTCGACAAGAAACCTAATGTAGCTTTTCCTATATATATATAACCCTAAAGCTTAGTGTTTGGTTAGCTTTTAATTATACCATATTTATGGCTGGCTATTTGGAGATCTAGATTTTAAATCATTGTATTGGATTTGATGCAGCTGTTGGCCCTAAAGAATAATGATATTTTTTTTTATTATTTTTTTTCTAAATGGTAAAACTAGGATTTCCATGCTTTTCGGGTTTTATTTCTCGCAAGTTGCGTATTTAATTTTTCTCTAAATGGTAAAATAGGATTCTATGCTTTTCGGGTTTATTTCTCGCAAGTTTGTGTATTTAATTTTTTCTCTAAATGGTAAAAATATAGATTTCTATGCTTTTCGGGTTTATTTCTCACAAGTTGTGTATTTAATTTTCTCTCTAAATGGTAAAAATAGGATTTCTATGCTTTTCGGGTTTATTTTCTAGCAAGTTGTGTATTGAATTTTTGCTCTAAATGGTAAAAATAGGAGCATTTCTAACTGTTACAAATTTTTACTTTTTGTTTTGCTGAAAGGGGGGGGAGGGCTTCTTTGAGACAAATGCTTTCTAGACAAAATTATGCATGACAATAAATTCTGGTTAGGAGCGGGGGTACTAATTTTTCTTCTGTAAAAAGGGAGTCGTTATTTTATACTAAATTTTTTCTTCTTTTTTTTAAGGATGATTCCGACAAATGCCCCCTCCATCATAGAGGGCTATGGCTAACGATAAAACCCCTACGAAGGCGACAGTTGTCCAATATGGCCGCTGGCCGAGGCCCTCCAGCTTTGCACTGCCTGCCCAAGTTTCATCTGCGCAGGCACCAATACTGCCTGGCCAAAAACTAAAAAGAGAGTGGGCGGGTAACTACAATACTGCAGCCCCATCTACGCAAGATCATGAGGTAGCCGGCCCGTCACACCCTTATCATACTTTGTCGAGGGTCTCAGGAGCTGCCCCGCCTACACAAGATGAAGAGGTTGCCCTCTAACATGCGCTACCAGGACATCCGGCACCAAGTGCAGCCGGAATTTGGGAATGTAAGCATTTTTGCCTATAATTTCTACCTGGCTATAGAAATATCTATCTATTTCTTCCAAGCTTTTTAGGCCTTTCTTTTCGCCATTTTTCAACACAGTAAAAGTATGTCAGAGATATTAAAAGACATTTTTCGCTAAAGATTTTTTCTCCCAAAGGAAATATAATATTCTCCCTTTGAATCATGTCAAGTGCATGCAATCACCCTGCCGAATTAGGTTAGTGAAGCCAAAAAAGGCACTATATTCTGGTCATAGGTAATGTCTATTGCGATATAAACGAAAGGTTAATCTTGCTTCTACAAATTTCTTAAAAAACAACTTTCTATCGTAACAAGTTGTGTATCATGACAGGAGATGGCTATTCATTTCAAATCCTGTTTTTTTCCAAATCAGATAAAGAGTACTAATATGACATTTTTTTGGGGGGGGATTTTTTGAACAAAATCAAAACCTACTATGTCATGTTTTAGATTGTAAATATCTTATATTAAGGTGGAACTTTCAGAATATATAAAGTAGTGAATTAACCAAATATACTACTAAGCGTGTTTTTTAATAATAATCCAATTTTAAAAATAGGGTGATTTCGACACTTTGAAAATAAGCTATTTTCTTTTATAGATTGCATTGGGTTCCATATTCTCCATCCCCCCTCTCATCAGTTGGAGAAGAAGAAGACGCATCTATGAAGTTCATTCACGATAATCCACCAATCAATGAATGGTATGATAACTCCATTGAAATTCCATGTGATGATTTACTAACTAATTATTTTAATGTAGATAGTAGCACAGTTGAACAAGGCAAAATAGCTAATTCAGATTTGGACTTGCCTTTGCTAAGTCCGAATACACTACAAATTTTATGCGATTTTGCCAATGAATTAACAAAGAACCCTTCCCCCTCAGATTACATGAACATACTTCAAACGAATGAAATGACTTCTCACTATCCTATTGTTGAACAAAGCGGGGCTGGAGGGGGAGATAATATACAAGAGGGTAGCAATATCCAATTTACAACATTGCCTGATTTCTACCAATCAAATTCGCTGTTAAACACAATAGTCGTCTACACTGCGACTTTTGGGGACCCCTTTAATTCACTTATGGGGGGAATTTTATATTTGACCCTATAGATAGTGTCCATATGTATTTAGATAAAATTTGTGCACTCTTAGAAAACCAGATTAAGTTGTAGGGGGTAGGGAGGCTATTAAGGTTTCAATTGTTTTAAAGGTATTTTATTTAAATGAGGGCAAAAGTGAGCTATATGACCATTATGTACATACTGAGATGCTAGTGGTCTATCCGCATTTGGACAATTACGAAACAGTTTTTTATGGAATGGGTAGGTCACATTATTACGCATCTCGAAAATTATAATGAGAATGGTAGTGGATCTGTGGTTCTTTTTATTGAAAATTTAAGCGTAAATATTTGTAAATTTAAAAAAAAATTATTTTAAGAGGGGGGATTGGGCCGAGGGGTATAGTTTTAAAATATAATCCCGATTTATAGGGTTGTCAGGGCGTTCAACGAATCTGTTTTGAAACAGGTCAAAAATGTTTCACGTATGCTTACCTCATGTCAGCTTTCCGACCTTTGAAAGATGACGCTTCAAAGACAAATTTAGAATACTGGGCTGTACATGGGAAGGTGGGGTCCAATTTTTCCACTGTACATTTCACTTGTTTAGAGGAAAAATTCCAAGTAACGCTAAGGTCCATTGATACTTTTGAAAGGGCCAATGCCCATTTAAATATCGGCGTTTCTGTGGTTCAGTATGAAACTGAAATTGAGGACGGGGCTCGTTCTAATAAAAAGGGAGTGTTGTTCCCAAAAAGGGGCCCCGTCGATTGAATTGGTGAAGCATTGGGTTTAGTTTTTATACACACCACCTTGCGAAGCCGATACAATTGGCCATTTCAACCCAATTACAGACATCAGTAGGGTTCTGGGAGGGGGGGTAGGGATCTAAGGGTACGTTTCTACTGTCCAACATGCCTGTCACAATTTCGTAGTGATTTAAAAATTACAGAATCATATGAAACATTGTAGACGGTATGGCTATCAGTCGGTGGAAACGGTTTCGGGTGATAGGGCCATTTTACGTTTTAAAAATTTTCAAAATACCCTCCTCCAAAGCAATAAAATCTCTTTGGATTGTGAAGCTAGGCTAGTGGATATGAACGATCCCCGATTTCCAAATCGAATCAAAGAACATATGGCCATAGCGGTTTCCTATGCCCACGCGCAAAGAGAACAACTCTAACACTATGCAGTTGTTAGAAATAGTCGAGACGTTGGATGAGAACGAGTGCATGATCAAGGCACAGACTAGATTAATTGGCACTGCAAATGGAGCTATTTCTAGTTTGAGAAATACCCATTACCCAATGTTGTTGTCTGCAGAGGATCGTCTCGCGATTAAAAATCAAAAAATATTCTGGGTTTGTAATGGGGAGTTTGAAGAGGGGGCTACGGGGAAAGGGACTAGGGGGAAAAGAGGGAGGGAAGGGGAAAGTCGGAGATCATGATTACTTGTGGTAGGAAATATCATCTGAAAATCTGCAATGTGAATGTAAGCCAGCAGTTCTTTATACCGGTCTTCATTCAAAACGCAAATTATGATTTAAAATTATATTTTACCGGCTTTGGCACACATGCACAGGGAGGGACGGGGAGTGGATAGTCCATGGGTATACAATTCATTTACCTATAA
The DNA here is from genome assembly GCA_027921565.1 of Artemia sinica. NCBI lineage: Eukaryota > Metazoa > Arthropoda > Branchiopoda > Anostraca > Artemiidae > Artemia > Artemia sinica. The sequence goes on along the minus strand of CM051276.1, from coordinate 46,363,605 downwards.
TATTATCCCCAAATCAGCCGAGAAGCTGGTGGTTCTAGAGTTGAAATGGAAGGTAGTGAATAACGAGCATACGTGTTGGAATAAAATCAGGTTTTTTAGATCCCTTTAGTTTCTTCCCCAAGGCACTGAGTCAATTGATTCAAGTGCAGAAAAGCGACAATTTTGATAGTTTTTCCTTTGCTTAAACAGCACTTTCCAGACAGTGAAATGTATGACCTACTGACCTGTAAAGGTGTATATGCATACGACTATTACTGTTCTGGTAATCGGTTTAAGCGAGGAGAAACTACCTCCAATTGAAGCTTTCTATAATTCACTCACCAACAGTGAATGCACTGCCGAGGAATACGAATTTGCCAAGAGGGTCTGGGCTAAGGGTAATTGTAAAAATGGGTGGGATTATTGTAGACTGTACTTGGCCAGTGACGTTTTAACTATGTTAGATATTGTCTGTAAAAAAACACAGACCAAATTATTCAGAGTTTGGATTAGATATAGGCTATTATTTTTCCACACCACATTTGGTGATGGACTTGATTTTAAAAATTAGTAGGGAAGAAATAGGGTTGATCACTGATGTAGATCAACACCTTTTTGTAGAAAGATCAATGAGGGGGGGGGTATGTTTTTTCATAGAGATCACGTTCTAGAAACAGATCCAGCGGGCAAGACACTGGTGTACAGTCATATGCAGTTTTTCTTTAACATGAACTCGTTATACCCCTCGGCAATGTCTCACTACTCTTTGCCGTGTGGAAACTATAAATGGCTCGAGAATCCTTGTGAGATCTCCGACATTCACACCGTCGAGGACAATGGGCCACAATGATGGTTCTTTGAAATTGACGGACAAAATTCCATTGGGGCTTCATGATTCTGTCAAAGATTTTGTTTTCCCCTGTATCAATCGACCAGTGACCAAGGACTCTCTGAGCCCATACAATCGATCATTGGTTGATGATATGGGGATGCACTGGATCCCCTCCAAGCAGAAACTGATTGCAGATTTAGACCCTAAAGAGAATATCTTTGTTCACTATGTGCTTTTGCGCTGGATGGTGAACAATGGTTTCAAGATCACAAAAATACATAGGGTGGAACAGATCCCGTTATGACGTCGTGACTAACCCCCAAGAATGTGCACGAATTATTGCAGACCCCAATTCTACATTGTTCACGAGCAGAGAGGCAAACATGGTTTCTTCTACACAGGAAAAAGAGAAATGTGGTGCTGAACAAGAATATAGCGGAGGTAGTTCAGTACTTGAAATTTCCAAAAAGCTCATGTTGTCCATTTTTTACAATATGTGCAAGGTAAAAATGGCCAAGGGAGGGGGAGGTTCAAGTTTAATATGGGGATACAGATTCTCTGCTGTTAAAAGTAAAAACTGAGGATTTATTAAATGATTTAGAAAATGGGGAACACATCAGCTCGTGGATGGATTTCACTAACTGGAATGCATCCTCTGCCCCGAGCTGGTGAAAACGTCAGGCCCCCAATCAACTACTAATGTTAAAATCAGAGACGGGGAGCGATTTAATATCCAATGGGGTGTTCCTTGGCCCTAAAGTTTATTGCGTAGAAACCCACAACAAAGATGTAAAACAGGCGTGTAAAGGGGGTGCCTACACATTTTGTAAAAAACAATTTCAACCTGAGTGTCTACAGAACCTGCGTAGAGAGTTGTCTAGTCCCGAAATAACAAGTGCTTGCAATTCGCTCTCTGGAGTAGAAAAATTATACTGTTAGAGTTGAAAAGAATGCCAAGTCGTGTATATCCGACAAAGTCTTTGTGCTAGAGAATGGTGTAAATGTACTCCCCCACGGCCACTATTGAATTTCAGACCGGGTTGAATGTTTAGACTATCGCAACCAACTCGGTCTGGATAAATTAACCTAACCTAACCCTTAAAGCAAATTGTGGTCCACATTTTTTTTCTATGGAGACAACAAATCCATAAATTAACTTAAATGCTCAAAACCTAACCCTAACCTAACCTGATAAATTAACTTAAATGCTCAAACCTAACCTAACCTGATAAACTAACTTAAATGCTCAAACCTAATCTACCCTGATGAATTAACTTAAATGCTTAACCTAACCTACAGTAGCAGCGGCGGAGACTATTATATACAAAATTCCCGCGGGCGGCCTTCGGCCCGCAATCCTCGGGGGTTGGGGGGGTCCTGCCCGCAGCCGGCCTTTGGCCCGCGGCTCCCAGGGGGTGAGGGTCCCACCCGCGGCCGGCCTTTGCCCCGCGGCTCCCCGGAGGGTGGAGGGTATTCTTTTAAATTTCAACTCTGCTATATTTTAAGTTGTTTTCTATGTCAATAAGTGTTATTGTTGTACAAATAGTGCTGTTGTACAAAAATGTGTGTGTACTATTACTGTTGGTGTTCTTGATGTACAAAAAAAGTATTTTTTATGACATTAAATGTTCACCCTAGTTGTACACATAGTGTGTGTGTGTTGTTTCTTGTTGAACAAAAAAATGTTTTTTGATAATATATATTGTTGTTGTTGTTCTTGTTAATAAATATTGTTGTTCTTGTTGAACAAAAAAAAGTGTTTATGATAATAAATGTTCTTCTTGAACAAATAGTGTGTGTGTTACTCATGCTGTACAAGTGTTTTGATGTTAATAAATGAAATAAATATTGTTTTTTTGTTTGTTCTTGTTGACGTAGATAGATTTATGGGAAAATTATTATTATTATTTATTCATTGGACATGTATAGTTTACGGTTAGTTGTAGTCCGACTGTTGTCAAACTGCAGTATGTATCAATTTAAAACACCATTCAGATCGTTTCTGCGTGGTCCATCAATGTCTGAGAAAACGACACTTTAGCTAAAGTAACTCAAAATTGTAATAAAATGTTTTTGGAAAAACCAAAGAAAATTTATTATTGCTATAGCAATTGGCAAGAATCCTACGATCAAATAAAAGCTATTGCCACATCCATACCAATACAATTCGTACGGGGACTTGATGTTTTCAATAGTATTGAACCAAACTCGTGGCTGATTATTGATAATTTGGCTGAATCAATTGAACAGTTCTCTCAAAGGAAATGCTACAGCTGTTTACCGTTTGCTCTCATCATGAACACATTTCCATAACCCTATTTCTACACAATCTGTTTCATCAGAACAAATGTATGAGAACCCTTGCTTTGAATTGCACCATCTATATTATCTACCAAGTTGTTCGTGATTCTAGCTCGCTAATAACTTTCAATAAGTAAATATATCCCGGCGCTCCCAAATTTTTGCTGTCAGCGTACACTCAGGCGACAAATAAGCCCTACGGGTACATTTTGCTGAATACACCTTAGGATCTACGTGTAGTCACAGATATTTTCGACAAAGAAATTACAGTATATCTTCCGGTGAACAGTAGAAAAACCTATTAGTTGCCATCATGACACTGAAGAAACTATACGAACAATGGCATTTATTTTCCGTTTTAAGCACTTCAAAACCCCCACTCAGGAAGGCCATACTCAAACATGGTGTTGACGATGATTTCATTAATCTAATATCTGAACCTTGTTTAAATTTAGCCGAGGGCAATGTGTACACTTGACAGAAGGTGTTAGACAACAGACAAAGCAACATCTTTCCACTGTACGTGCCTTGGCTTGCAAAAACAAGGGAAAAAATTTTAGAAGAAAACGTCCTCCTTCAAGCGGGCGGTAGCTTTTTTCACACTTTTACTACCAATAATTGCAGGACTTGTAAACAGTTTTCTCTAGATGGCTAAACCCTATAAATTGACGCCATTTGAACTTGTCCTCTCGCCCGTGGAACATTTTGAAGACAACATAAGCAAATTCATTAATGATGAAAATATTGCCGATGATAAAAAGCTAGTTTTACTTCAAGATGCATTGCGACGTGTGGACAAACATAGCCCTTATTGTGAGAGACCCGCCGTCATCATCACAGATCCCCCTAAAAAGGAAACATCTCCGCAAGATTCAGCAGTGCAATCAAAGGAGAAGGAATTGAATTCCCATAGTGATATCAATCGGAAACCTATTGCCAGTGACCTATCGAGAACAGTGTAAAAGTGTAAAAGAATATTAACATATCTCATGTTGGAAAGTGGTGATCAAGTTCAGGTCGATAGCACAGGGAACCGAATTATAATTCAGGGAAAAAGTTTTAATCTAGTTGATTTAATTTGTGATATGGTGACAAATCGTAAAGGACTTTTATCATTTGACAATAATCTATACACCTTTCTAAATGCATCAAACTTCTCAAAAAGTCTTATTGGCAATAAGCAAATTCTAAAGAAATTAAGAGAATATAGTCCTCCAACAACGCCAACACCATTTAAAAAAGAAGAAGATTCAATATTTGAAAATACTAGCAGCAGCAGCAACAGCAGCAGCAATGATTTTATAACACCGACGATGGTGACTAGTCAAAAAGCGACGACGGATTGATTCACCCTCCAGTGTGCAAAAGGGACGAGGACATTACACTACGTGTTTGCATTCAAAATGGATGAAGTTCTGAAACATGTATATGAAAATATTGGTGAAGTAGAAAGTCTAAGTTCCCCCACAACGCTTTCTAAAGTTGCCTCTGACATAGATGGCAGCACATTAAAAAAGAGTATCTAGAAAATGAACCGAGTTACACACAGCATCGGAATCGCGGGCTTTGTGGCAAACAATATCGACAAACTAAAGCCTTTTTTCCCTCTGCATATAATGCAAACTGATCTTTTAACTTTAGACACGATTCAACGACGTCACAATACACCATACAAATATATTCTAGTGGCAATCATTGTCTTTAGTCGCTTATGCCTATGCCATTCCATTGCAATCAAAGAGAGGTGTTGAAATAGCTCATGCTTTAGAAATTATTCTTGAACAGGAAAGCTATAGAAAAATTCAATCGGATCGCGGTAGCGAATTTGTTTAATCCTCATGTGCAAAAGGTTCTATTGAAATATAATACAACTCTCTATCATAGTCACACAGCCCGATAAAGGCTGCATTGGCTGAACGATTGATAATAACGATTCGTCTATTAATTTCAAGATATTGTACGCTGAAAAATACTGCTGCTTTTATTCATGATTTAGATAAAATCATGCAAATATATAACCAACGACCACATCGATCCCTGTCCAAATCAACCCCTCGGGACGTTCATTGCAGTGAAAATACATTTGGTGCTTTTCTAAAGCAATATTCCAATGGTAGTGGTAATGAGATGAAAAAGAAGAAATTCAATGTTGGTGATACTGTTCGAATTAATCGAACAACCACTATTTTTGAAAAGGGGGAATTATTTATGGAGCACTTAACTTTTTAAAGTGTCCAAAATCCTAGACACTACACCCACGACATATGGACTGCGAGACACCAAAGATGATGAGATTCTCGGCGGTTTTTATGAATACGAACTACAAAAAGTTAGAAACACTAGTGAAATTTATGAAATTGAAAAGATATTAAAGAGTCGTACTCGCAGGGGCAAGAGAAAGTTTGCTTGTTCGCTGGCTAGGATACAACTCTGATTTTGATTCTTGGTTCAGTGTTGAAAATATTAACAATGCCCAATGATTTTTATGTGACTTTCATGTCTAATGTTTTCTGATCCTCTCTACACTGATTTGAATAGAACCAGTGATTTTTGGACAAAACTCTCCCCCACCATCAATTTCGACGATGGAAAGTATGAAGTGGCTCTTGTCGACTGTATTCTCAAAATACATATGACATCCTGAGAAACGATCGCAAATATGAGATAAAAAAGAGACCCTATGATTGGCCGCCACCCTCAGGTGATCAAGAACAAATTCAAAAGATCAATTGGATGAATTATCCATATATTGAATTACCCTATGAGGAACTCACCTGTATGAATGAATTATGTCGTTCTATCAATAAAAGAATTTCCGCTCATAAAAAAAGGAGCTTTTCATTTCAACTATTCAAAGGAGGAGGGCAAGTACATTAGTTCACCCATTGCTGATGAAAAGGTTATTCTCAATGATAATCTAAAAGATTTTCTTGTTTTAAACTCAATATAATCAATGGTAAAGTGCTGGAAACACTAATTTTATTTTTGCTGACTACCCACCTGCCTTCTCAATGGACACTTGTATATTTTATCTATGCTTTATTTGTGGAAACATCCCGGGTTGGCAATAGCAATGTTCCCCTCCTACGAGTTCTTGAAAGAAAAACCAATCAAGAACATATTCACAACTACAATATAAAGCATCTTCAGTATATCCCCGTAAACACTTCCAATTTGGAACTCTGTCAGTTAACACTAAGAACTGAATTAGGTGATCCCCTAGCAATATCAAAAGGTTTGGCTGTGATTAAATGCCATTTTCGACTCATTGTTCAACAACCAGATGTCTAATAGAAAGTGGTATTCATTTGTCCTGATATTGACTGCTATGTTAATACTCTTGGCCCAAGACAACTGGGCAATGGAATGGACTATTACAAAGGTCGCTCGTCGATGTCTGGCTATGGTCTTGGCAGTTGGTTCGCTAAGCTGTTTCGCTCTGCACTACCTCTGGCTAGAAAATATATTGTACCGGCTGTGACAGATTTTGCATCCTCTACACTATACGATTGGGGCTCTGGCAAGGATTTAAAAAAAAGTGCTTCGGAAAATCTTAGGTCCAGTGCACGAACCCTTGGTGAGAGATTAAAACAAGATGGAAAAGGTTTAAAAAGGTCGAGAAACAGTGCATCACTCATCAGTCTCTACTCAGGTCAGAAACGAAAGACATAACCCTGTCAAAGAAAAGAAGGAAAAAGTCGACACGTACAATAAGCACTATTAGAAGAAGAAGCCCCAGGAAGAGAATTGTTAGATCGAAACTGGATTTCTTTTTCCTAAGATGTAATATCTACCGCATAAGGATTCCCAACCTTCAATCACCTCCTCATTGAATTTATTCTATGCAGAAAACGCTGATGTGAGCGTAAAACATGGATACTATGAACAATTTTATCCACAACAACCCCTCTCCGTTAATATCCACTTTCAAATTTATTCCATCGACGACTACTTTATGGACATGTCTTCGACATTTATAGATTTACGAATGAAATTCCGGAAATCCGATAATACATTGCCAATTCTTGCCGATGGAATATCCTATGAAAATTGTATATTACATAATTTATTTCGTCAAATCAGTGTCTACATAAATGGTACACTGGCGATCACAAGCAACAATCTCTCAAATTATACAAGCAATATGCAATTCATGCTGATGACACCCAAGTCATACAAGGAAATGAGAGGCACCTCCAATGGATATGAATACATTACTAATACTGATAGTACAGATGCACTTAAAAATGCTACAACTAGTGAATTATATCTAGTTGGAAAAATATATCATGAAATATTTAATTTACCCCAATGGCTACCATCCAATATTAAAATGGATATAAAATTGACGCTTGCTCCATCCAATTTCCTTTTACGAAAAGAACTTGCTGCCGATCCAGATGTAACTCTCTCTCTCTCACCTCGGCAATACTACATGTACGCAAACAGCAGGTTATGAGTTCTGTTGCTTTTGGCAGTGGAAAAACTGAGAGCCAGTGGAAATATAATATTAAACTACTTGTTCCTCATACAATCACCAATCAGCGTCATATTGCCACAGGCTCACGCACCTTCACCGACTCATCCTTTATCAATGGCAAAATTCCGTCAAAACTGGCCTTGGCATTTGTAAAAAGCGCTAGCGCAATAGGATCGTGGACTGGATGTCCACATAAATTTGAAATGTTTGGGCTTTCATCTCAGGTCTGCAAAGTAAATGGAATCCCACTCTGCAATCTATCTTTTGATAAATCCGATAGGACATTGTATGAGTTGACCATGCAAACCCTAGATCATGATTCACAACTATTTGAAAATGGTATAACGGAATAAATGTTTGCTAAAACACATGGCATCATTGTATTGGATTTGTTTGGCACCCAGGATATGAGTATAGTACGAACGGGGAGTGTGTGCTTTTAGAATATACATTTGCCGACCCATTAGCTGAGAGTATTGCACTAATCTCACTAAATCAATTTGAAAACTATTGGGAAATCACTCCCGAAGGCAGTGTTCTACTAGACTTGGCACCATGAACACCAGTCAAATAATCAAAGTATTTAATATGGACCCCTACTTGTCCAAATACAGATCCTATTGTCTGCCCTCGGAATTTCTTGGAAAAATTCAAAGTGCCAACAATACCCTAATCATTGTTAATAGCAGTCCGTTAACTGTGCAGACGGTTAGTGGTTGTGCAGCTTTCAAAGAAAGAAGACGATTGAATTTTTTGATCCTCTTGGCCTACCCTATACATTCTACACTCCTCACATCAGCAACTATATTGAGAGTAGTGGGAAAACTATTATTCGAAATCGGAAGAGAGTGCAGGATCTGACGACTAAAAGCTGTGGCTTCCATGCGCTACTATATTTTGCGTTTAAGATGTTACGGCTATACTTACAAGCAGTTTTCTCAACATTTATGTAGACAATCCACGTCTGAACGAGTTTACGGTGGAAAATATCCTCTCTGACCTGTATAACATTGACTTTAGTGCCCTACGAGTAAAGTATTTAAAAATGTATGTGAATTTGTTTATTAACAAATGAAAAATGTATATACAACAATGTCTTTATTCTTCACTTTAGATTTCTTCTTCTTCTGTGTATAGGCAACTGTCGTGAACCACTAATGCCGGTAAATCATTTCAATTCACTGTATATTGATTTTTGATTGGCTGCAAATTCAGGGTCACATTTTCTACAGTATAATGTAACTTCACTCATGTCATATCTCTTTGTATAGTCAATGATACTATTTGCATTCATATTACGAAATTCAGGTGTTTCAATCTAACTATTTGAAGCAATATTTCATACAGTGTTTTCAAATGGTGAATCACATTCGGTAACTGCCAAATAAAAATCACTAGGTTTATAGTCATAATAGGCAGTGTCGTCACAACGATGACGTAGAAGCCAAATTGTCTTGTTACCCCAACAGTTGAATCGTAGACCTGATTCTTCCTCCCAAAATAATTTAAATGGACGACCATACCAATCTCGTAAAAATTAACTAAAATCACGTTTGGGATTCTTTCCAATCATACCGGGTAAGTATTCTCCCACTGATCACATTTGTCATAATGGCAATTGGAGCATAGATTTCCTCTAGAGTGAGAGTCACAAATCTCTTCAAGACATGATGATTACATCCTTTAATTTGTACTGCATATTCTCTATGTAATTTACATGGATTGCATAATTTGCACTTTTCATTATAGTCATCAATAATTGTATAATTCTCACATGATGACCAACTGCCAAGAGTGTACATGCATAGTGGACATATATGGAACATTTTTTGGTTTCCGATGTCAACTCTCTCACATCTAAAACGAAACTGATCCTCGTACAATAAATTTAGAAGGAGGAATGGGAGAGGAGTAAATCTGTGACGTTACCTCTTTCGAATGTTGTGGGTTTCCATCTACACTGAATCTATGGCAATGTCTTCAAAAGTATATCCACAATATTATTCTGCTTTGTTCCAATTAATATATCAATAAATTGAGCATAAGCATTTGAGTCATATCGACAAAGTTTCGTACAATAGTCCAACGGGGAGAATCAGTTTTCATTATGTTGTCAAGTGTTCCCTGAGAGAATATCTTCCGTTGAAGGGATAACTTGAGAAAATCATCATCCAAAATCAAATGTTTTTCCATAATCACCAGATTCGATCTAATTCTCTCTTCTCAAATTTTATTCATTTTTTAGTCCTATCACTCTGACTGCTGACTCTAGACTGACCATGATTCGTTCTACTTAATCTAACAAATAGAAAGGGAACATTTTCGATTTCGAAACACAATTTTATTGTATAATTACAACAATAATACTACACATGTACAATTAGCGATAGAGCTTATTGTCTTCGATATGCTTCACTATTGCCTTTAAAGCACCTTGAAGTCTATTCACATGCGCTATATCAACTTTTGCAGCGAAGCATAACTGATCCTCCATTTTAAATTTACTCAAGAATATCACATATCTTTCATATACTTCATCCCATTCCAGGCAAAGCCGTGATCCTCTCGTGATTTCCACCGCAATGTTTGGGGCTCTTGTATCATTGCTACCAACTCCACTATAAACTTCTAATAGTGTAAACATTCCACTCATCATTATTACAAATATATCCTAATGAGTAAAGTCAAACTGTTCTCACTCCTTGAATTCTATTCACACACTAATAACAACTATAGCAAAAATCCTTTCCTTATATTCATTGCAATCCTGTCCCGTTAATATTTCTGTCCCTGATTGGCTTAGAAAGAGACACGTGATCCGACTCCGTGATCGATCAATAGACGTTAGAAACGATCATAATCCGCAGACATTGTTAATGTGAACTTATGTTTAGAAGAAACGATCAATAATCCAGATTGTTAATGTGAACTTATGTTGACATCCAAGATAACAAATAAATTGACCAACACTCATAACCATCAAACAATCATCCAATAACCAGATGTCTACATCCAAGTTGTTGTTGGGCTTATGTTGACATCCAAGAAAACAACAAATAAATTGACCAACACACATAACCATCAAACAATCATCCAATAACCAGATGTCTACATTCAGCAATGTTGTTGAACTTATGTTGACATCCATCAAACAGGTACCTACTCCACCAAATTTGCGTCCGGAGCGATTCTCAGCAATATACAAACTTCCGAATATGCTAATGTGTAACGCTCGGTCTTTTGAACAATAAAATGGACGAGCTGGAAGTGTTAATTAAGCAGAATAACGTACCCATTGCAATTATCAGCGAGTTGACATTACTGAGGAGACTGCACGGATTAAAGGTTACAGAAACTACCTCAACACTCGACGTGACCGAGGCATTGACCGTCGCGGAGGTGGCGTAGGACTTTATATACGTGACGACCTACCATTAAAACTGTTAAGTAGCCCCAATGATTCGAGCCATGAGATTTTGTGGGTGGAGTGCAGACCAGCGCATCTGTCACGAAGATTCTCCTGCTTAACAGTTGCGTCAGTGTACTATCCAGAAAGCGCTGGGAACAGAAAAGAACTTATTGAGCTCTTACAAGTGTTCGTCGACAGAATGCGCCACAAGTAAACTTCCCCTGCGTTTGTGATTGCTGGCGATTTCAATTAGACCACTCGTCAGTGGGTCTCAAACATTTTGGATATGAAACAAGTAGTGAACATTCCGATTCACCAAAGTGGCAGTACTCTTGACATGATCTTTACGAACTTGGCAGATCTTTATAAACGCTCCCCGATCTCTAGGTCCCCTTCAGAAGTCTGACCATTTTAATAATTTTCTGGGAAGCACAAGCAAGTATCCCACGACCGAAACGAACAAAAACCACAATTCGGCCCATCACAATGTCTTCAATAGCTCAATTCGGTCGCTGGATTTGTACTTACGATTTTGAGGACATTTGTGCAGAGGCCGACATTAATGTCAAAGTCAGCAAGCTGAACAGCCTTCTGTTGAAAAATTTCCATGATTTTTTTCCAATAAACGTTATTACAGTTTGTGACACTGACAAACCATGGATCACCCCCGCGAACTCAAGCAGATGATAAAAACTCGCTGTAGTCTCCACAAAGCTGGAGATCAAGCGGCTGCACCCAGTTTGCGTAATAGAATTGTGAAGTTAAACAGACTAGCCAAAGACAGTATGTAAAAGAGAAAATAACGCCATTACTGCACACTGTCCCTCACAAATGGCACTCCTCGGTCAAAACCCTTGCAGGGAAATCAACGCCAAAGGACCTGAGACTACTCAAAGATGACGGCACACTGACATCAGCTACTGAAGTGAACAATTTTTTCTCCGGCATATGCACCACATACCCAGCAATCACAAACTCAGAAATTGAGAGTATCATTGCTGACACCGGGACTGATGAATATGTGAAGTATCTGAATATGCCGTCTTTAAGGAACTTCAGAAACTGAAAGTAAAACTGTGCGTCTTACCCTGGTGAACTCCCTGTCAAGTTGTTACACGAGTTCTCCATCTTTCTCGCAAAGCTACTCAGCTCTATTATTAACCAGTGTTTTCGCGAACAAGTGTTCCCCAGTGTTTGGAAGAGAGCTTATGTGCGCGTCATTCCAAAAGTGAAAAACCCGAAATCTTGCGACCAAGTCCGCCCAATTTCGATAGTTCCGAACCTCTCTAAGGTAGCGGAATCATTTATATATCGTGAACTTATGTCACAAGTCCAGGGCTCTCTTGATCCATACCAATACGGGTGCTTTGAAAAGTAGTAGTACAACTGTTTATCTTGTGCGTCTGTATCACCTTATTGTTGAATGGCTTGACCAAGGAGGCACAATTGTAGATCTCCTCCTAGCCGACTATAGAAAAGCCTTCGACTTGATACGCCATTATACTGCAGTGAACAATCTGAAGGTTATGGGAGCTTGCAGACATATTCTCGTATTAATAATAAATTTCTTACGCGACCGACGACAGAGTGTATATGGTCTCTACCCGGGTGATTCTGATTCGGATTGGTCTGAGCTTACGTGTGGTGCCCCACAAGGCACTAAACTCGCTGCCTTGTTGTTCTTGGCAGTGATCAACTTCGTCCTTGCCGATTTTGACGAACGGTTCAAATTCGTAGATGACCTTTCCATCCTCTTAAAATACCTCACTGAGAAGTCTTAAGCCGTTCCCCAGTTCAGTGAATCATTTATCGACAACTTTAGAGACCAGTGTTCTGAAAACAGCCTCCAAATCAACGAAACGAAAACCAAAATTCTTCGATTTAACCCTCTCAAACGGGATTTTCAGTGCCCCCCTCCACCATACCAAAGCGTATCGTCGGCAGTTATTCTCGGTGTTACGTTCAGCGTTGACTGTTTGTTTAGCCTCCACGTCCAAGAGGTAGTGAAAAAGGCGAATTGTGCCATGCGTACCCTTTTACTGATGCGAAGATTTGGTTTTTCAGTGCCGCAATTGAAAACAGCCTACCTGACATATATTCGCCCGATATTAGAGTATGCGTGCCCTGTATGGGGTCCACAAGTTCAGAACACTGCCTATATGAGCGAAGTACTCGAATCAGTCCAGAAAAGAGCGGTGAAGGCCATACTGTCTGATCAGTACACACGATTACGAATCAGCACTGTCTCAACTAAATTTGCCGTCACTCCACGATTGCCGTTTTCAACTTATCCGTAAATTTGCCAGTTTCTTCTGACAAGTGATAAACACAGGAATATATTACCCCCAATGCTGACAAAAAAAGTAACTACAAGATCAAAAGCAACAAAGCTAGCCCAGCCCAAGTGTCGCACTAATCGCTTCAGTAACTCGTTTGTACCTTTTTATGTTTCTGTCTACAATAAGTGACATGTGCATTAACTTTTTTTTGTGTCTTTGTTTACTTTGTAAATAATAGCGCGATTTAGTCGGGATTTAAACCCTGACTACGAAAGCTTTTATGTTAATAAATGATTCTGATTCTGATTCTGAACAGTGAGAAAACCATGAAATAACATCGACAGTGAGAAAAACCATGAAAAACATCAAAGTGAGAAAAACCATGAAAACATGCATTAATTATGTACTCCCCGGACTGGTACCCCTTTTCCTACTGGGGGGGGGGGCATCAAAAAAAACCCTACTCCCCCTGATATGACTTTGATGCCAGGCAAATACTAATCTGCGCTTGTCCATGGGTTTACGAGGGTTGTTAAAAAAATTATTTTTTATATTTCGAATGTGTTTCCCATACACCAATGCTCAGATTCTAGCAATGTCGATTCAGTTTATTCTCGATGCGAACTGTTCTATTACACACCCTGTTTAGTTTGAAAATTTATTTCTTATATTTTATTTTCAATTAGTTTTCCACTATTGATTCGATTTTGTTCTTGGTTGGTTGCTTTTTTTCTCAGCTGGGGTTGATTTCAGACGGCTTGGTGCTGCGGTGAGTTTTTAATAGTAGTAGCAGCAGTATTTAATGTCATAAAAAACACAGTTTTGCTGAGAAATATCTCTACATACTTTAGCTTCTAATTCTAATGCGACCCATTCTTAATTGTCGAAGCAAGATATTTTTGTAATTTAGGTTTGAAGACTGCTAATGTGATTTGAATTTCACCATAGTAGTTCCATCTCAAAAAGGAAGCATCACAGACTGATTGATTAGAACATCTTTCGAGTACTATTTTTAAGGTTTTCAAAGCCGGTCACATTATTATGTGGCAAGAATTACACATCTTTTTCCGAATAGTGCTAGATTTTGTATTTGTTATCTGTATATTTGCCTTCTGGGAGTGGATTATATTATCAGTGTATCCCCCCCCCCTGGTGTGTATATTTCGATGTGTTAAAAAAAAAACTGCATATGACTATTAATAAAATTAAATGCATAGTTAACAATTTTTTTTTAACGATAGCGGAAGAGGTCAACAGAACTTAAACAAATTGAACAAATTCGTATTTTTAATAAAAGCTTTTTTTACCATCTGTCTTTTAAGACATTTAAATATAAAATTATATCAAACAGTTCGTGGTAAACGAACTGTAAGTAAGGAGCGATGCGGCTCAATAGTAACCAAAATTGTAAAAAAACGGAATTTTGGTATCAATAGATATATCGAAAGAATTGGCTTATTTTTTTTATTCCAAATACATAAGATTCATTAAGTTTTGTGTTACGTATCAAAGGCTAGGAGTCTGAGAAAATTTTTCCCTGATTTTCTAAAAAGGGGAGAAACACCCCTTAAAAGTCAAGGAATCCTAATGAAAATCCACCATCAGACTCAAGATATCCAAGAACCCCGATTTAAAAGTTTCAAGCTTCCATCTGCAAAAATGTGGAATTTTGTATTTTTGCCCGAAGAAGGATCACAGATGCGCGTTTATTTTTGATTTTTTTTTGCTTGTTTTCCTCAGGGGTAATCACATCAAAGCAATAGTCATAGAATATCGAGAAGGGGCTCATTAAAAGGAAATTAAAAGTTCTAGTGACCAAAAGAGTGGAGGGCAATTGGACCCACTCTCACCTACCTTTCCCCTAAAATTCATCTGATCAAAAATCTGAGATAAATATTTTGTTCGGTATAGTTGGAAAGCCCAGTAACTATATCTTTGACGATAAAATAACCCCCCATAGCCCCTGGGACAAGGTTTGTAAGTCAGGAAGTTTGACCATTGTTTACGTATAGTATTTCTTATTGGGGAGTATACATACATTATTCGGGGAGGGGGAGAATTTTTCTGATGGAGGGATTTTATACAGGGATAATTTTTCATGGGGAAGAAAGTACCTGGGGGGGGGGTGAACTTTCCAAGGGAAATTTTTACACCGGGAGAATTTTCCAAGATTCTAAATAATTCTTAGATCACACTGCTTTTCCATTTACGAAAAATTAAGCAAGAAAAAGGGTTTTAATTTTATTAAAGCAGTGCATAATTAACAACCAAATATACACTTAATTAAAAACACTCCGAATATTTTGGCCTACGCCCGGGAGCCTTTCTCAACGGAAAAAAAGAGAAAAACAAAAAATAATGTTCTTAAAAAAAAAATATACATCGAAATCCAACTAAACTAACACACGAAGAGAGAGAAAAAACAAAAGAAAAGAAAAGAAATATAAATAAATAAATAGGAATTAAACTCACATCTTAAAAAACACTTCCATTCACTGACAAAAAACCAATGTCTATAAGGGTGCTATTCGTCTCCCCACAAATCAATGGAAATCTACCAAAAAATGAAGAATATATTTACACTTGAGCAGGAGGCATCGTTTGGGAGGGGCAAGGGGGGCTGTTGCCCCTCCAATAATGTGGAGAAAAAAATTATTATATAGCCCATGCTCCTTGAACATCCCGATATGGACCCCTCTTGCCCCCCCCCCCCCCCCCCCCCCGCCAATGAAAATAATGTAGTAGATTCGCCCCTGTACTTGAGCAAAATAATAAAGGTCACCTAACCCCCGGCCCATAACCCCTAATTAAATCTCACAAGTTGATCAGCCGTTATATGAATTATAAATTGAATGGATTCTTTTGGCTGCAAGCCTAGCTGCAGTTCATTCACTTTCCCTCCCAACATTTAAACCGTTCTGACCTTTGTTCGTAAGGTCATCATTCGTTTCAGAACAATTATTGAAATCAGTACTGGTTGAATAATTTACCTGCTTTTTAATTAAACTATTATAAATTGAATTGATCCTAAATTCCCGTTCATCTCTATTGATACCAATACCCCCCTAGATTACTATCGAATTACTATAGAATTTTTAATAACAACATGCACATCAAAGAAATTAGCTTTTTCTTTGAAATTAGTATTTGAAATTAGAAATTAGTATTTGGAACTTTTTCTAGTTCCAAATACTCCTTGAATCTGCTTTTATATTTCCATTTAATACGTTTTCACATGCTGCAAGTCTTACTAAGTGCTATAATTTGTAATATAATATCATAGAAGACATTCTATATAAAATTATTTTTAAAATTATATACTATAAAATTATTTCAATGCAATGCGTATAGTGTTTCACTACTATTTGTTAAAAGCAATATTTGCAAAATGCGATTTGTTAATTTGGACTATTTTATCTCAAAAGGCCAATTTTTTCTTCTCGCCAATTTTTGAACATTAGTAATGTTTTGCAAAATCTTTCATTGAAACTTGCTAATTTGACGTGTGTTGAAATTGGTGACTTTAATGTTAGGTTAAACTTACTTTACTTTTTAAACTTATTTTTTAATGTTAGGTTAAAACTTACTTTTTAGTATGTTAGACAAACTTTACTTAATCTCTAGTATGTTAGACAAACTCAATAATGCCTCCGCCAAAGATCACAGGTTTTAGATTCCAAATGGTGGAAATAGAAACCAAGGCCGTATCCAGGGGGGGGGGTTTACCCGGTTTGAACCCCACCCCCCACCCCTAAATTTTTGACCGACTCGAAAATAAGTCGAAAATTAGTAAAACCTAGGTAAAGGTCAGTAAAATTAGTCGAAAACTGAGTCAAAATTAGTAACCCCCCCCCCCAAAAAAAAGTCAAAAATTAGTAAAACCCCCCTGAACAAAAATCCTGGATACGGCCCTGATAGAAACTTACAGGTTTCTGTCCCAAAGGCAACTGATATGACCTGGGTTGCTTCTCCAGCGAAATTAATGCTTTCTTCTACTCAGGGTTAGTGTTTGGCGATATTTCATATCGATTTCAAAATATATCGAAAACGGTATTTGAAATTTTCTGATATTTTATCCACCAACGTCCATCAGAGAAGATCTAATAAACAATATTGTGCGTATGCATGGGCCATAAAAGGGTCCATACAATAATATAGAAGTATAAAAAACAGATGCAAGTACAGGCAAGGAAAGTATAAACAATACCATATTTATTTACGCTCTCTTCCTATGTAAAAAAAAGGATTATTTTCCACACTAGAAACATCAGGGAATAAATTCATTCTATTGAGTAGTAGGAAGGCCATTCTCGCGCAAATGAATGTTAAATTTAGATTCAGGGTGCAATTCTAACTATAGAGGTAGGTAAGTTTGAACTTAACCCCCCCCCCGCCCCAATGTGAAAATATATACCCTGATTTGGTTTATAGCGGTGATTCGAAGTGAAATTCTTCCAAAAGTGATTATTATTTTCGGAAACAGTATAAGAAAAGGCATCGAGTGTATGTTCACTTTATTCACAGATCAATAATATGAACTACTCAATATTTACCCATTTTTCATTGTCTTTTTAAACTTACTACAATATTTTTGAGCCTGGATTCATTTCTGATACTGTCATTCACCTAAAGAAGGCCCCTAGACGGTCAATCATTTAATCAAAAGCTTCCGTCACTCGATTGACTCAAGCATGATTGGCCGTCTAGGAACCTGTTTGACGCTTAAGTCATGTGTTGACGGTGATTGATAGAAAGTTTGAATGACTCAAACATTTTGTTCAAAAGCAGTGTGTTAGATTAGCTTTGAACGAGATTGAAGGCTGATTGAAGGGTCGATTGAAGATTAATTTAAGCACACGTCATTGGATTGACGAAACGTTTGATCAAAAGGATTGACCATCTAGGGTCTCCTTTATAGGACACCCTAGACGGTCAATCATTTTGATCAAAAGCTTGCGTCACTCGATTGACTCAAGCATGATTGACCGTCTAGGAACCTGTTTGACGCTTAAGTCATGTGTTGACGGTGATTGATAGAAAGTTTGAATGACTCAAACATTGTTCAAAAAGCAGTGTGTTAGATTAGCTTTGGCCGAGATTGAAGGGCTGATTGAAGGGTCGATTGAAGATTAAATTTAAGCACACGTCATTGGATTGACGAAACGTTTGATCAAAAGGATTGACCATCTAGGGTCTCCTTTATAGGGACACCCTAGACGGTCAATCATTTTGATCAAAAGCTTGCGTCACTCGATTGACTCAAGCATGATTGACCGTCTAGGAACCTGTTTGACGCTTAAGTCATGTGTTGACGGTGATTGATAGAAAGTTTGAATGACTCAAACATTGTTCAAAAGCAGTGTGTTAGATTAGCTTTGGCCGAGATTGAAGGGCTGATTGAAGGGTCGATTGAAGATTAATTTAAGCACACGTCATTGGATTCACGAAACGTTTGATCAAAAGGATTGACCATCTAGGGCCTCCTTTATAGGACACCCTAGACGGTCAATCATTTTGATCAAAAGCTTCCGTCAGTCGATTGACTCAAGCATAATTGACCGTCTAGGAACCTGTTTGACGCTTAAGTCAAGTGTTGACGGTGATTGATAAAAAGTTTGAATGACTCAAACATTTTGATCAAAAGCAGTGTGTTAGATTAGCTTTGGCCGAGATTGAAGGGCTGATTGAAGGGTCGATTGAAGATTAATTTAAGCACACGTAATTGGATTGACGAAACGTTTGATCAAAAGGATTGACCATCTAGGGCCTCCTTTATAGGACACCCTAGACGGTCAATCATTTTGATCAAAAGCTTCCGTCAGTCGATTGACTCAAGCATGATTGGCCGTCTAGGAACCTGTTTGACGATTGAGTCAAATGTTGACGGTGATTGATAAAAAGTTTGAATGACTCGAACATTTTGATCAACAGCAGTGGGTTAGATTAGCTTTGGTCGAGATTGAAGGACTGATTGTGAAGGGTTGATTGAAGATTAATTGAAGCAAACGTCAATGGATTGACGGAAAACTTTGATCAAAATTATTGCCCATCTAGGGCCTCCTTGAAGGACACCCTAGACGGTCAATCATTTTGATCAAAAGCTTCTGTCAATCAATTGGCGTGTGCTTCAATCAACCTTCCAGCGGCTCTTCAATCAACCCTTCAATCTTGACCAAACCTAATTTCAAGTTTAATTTTACCTCACGGTCAGATTTTTAGTTTAGTTCAGAGTCGGGTAGTGAAGTGTCTATCGTGTGTGAAATGCAGCATAATACTGATTCGGCTTTTCTTTCATGCACCTTGGTTGTGCTCAAGCGGGAAAAAAAGAAAATAGGAAACCTCGTTGGTCCAAGGAGTGGTACAACATGAGAAATCGCTTCATTCACGATCATTTATTGAACGTTTTGCTCGCGCGAAACAGAACAAGAGGACTACAGGAACTCCCCCCTGGAAAATACTAAGTTTTTAGCCTCTGGAAAATACCCCCCCCCCGCCCCCAACAGAAAATAAGGGTTTGAAATTTGAGAATTTTATTTGAGTTTTTTTTTAGTTTCGTTGAGAAGTGCTAAGGAAAGGGAAAAAGAGGAATTTACACACCATAAAATATCTTAAAACCTAAAACCACAAATCCATTTTTGTTGAAATGACTTCCATGTGAACTTCTGCAATTTTTGGCAGTAGCGGGTGCCAAATTAAAAAAAAAGAGAGAAAAATATTGGCGAAAAAATCATCAAAATTAAGCTAAAAAAACATGTGGTACCAAAAAGTTTAAGGTTTAGCTTTGATTTGAAAAAAATAGTTGGCTTTGGGAACCAACAAGTTCTTATTGTCTAAGTTTTCGCGGACGAAAGTGTTGTCAAATTCTACGAGTTTTTTACGGGTGGTGGCAAAGTTTTATATAGAATAAAAAAAAGCTTATCATTCGAACTAAACAGCCATTGTGTTCCAGGAATCGTTCTTAAGGAATTGGGACAAAAAGTCAAAACTTAAACATAAAGAGAAAGGTCTTGAGAAGGGGCCAACCTTTTTATATACGTAATAGTTTCTGTTCGTCTGAAGGTTTGATGTTGCTCCTTACTTTGAGTTGAAAAAACTTTTTTTAAATTTAATTTCTGATCGTTTTTAAATAATACCGGGAAATCCGGCCACCCCTCAAAGAAAAATCATTATTTTGACGTAAAATGTCCTCCCCTCCCTGACCGGGGAAATTTACCCCAGACAATTCCATTCTAGCTGAAAATCCACCGAAAAAATTTCTTGCGGATGAACTCGGCTGAAATGTTTTTCTTACCACACCTTAATTTGCAAAAAACTTTAATTTATGATGTTTTTTAAAATCATGCCGGTAATGCCCTCCGTAGAAACGTTTTCGATCAAAACCCAGCAAAAGGGTATTTTCCAGCAAACCTTTTTTTGGGAGGGGGGGGGTGTGCAATAGAAACTTTTAAAACACGCATTAAAACTGTGAAATCAATATCTACTCCCTTATGATTTCTGGGAATAGTTTTGGTCTGCGCTGTTATTATGAAAGTAACGAGTAACATTAAAACCCAAAATGAGCAGAATATATTCTGTATTGGAGGGGGAATGCCCCTTCATTATTGCTTCCTCCAAACTCATGATCTCAGAAACTTCGGAAGCAGAAGCTTTCTAAAAGCCAAAATATAATTTGTACTTTACTGAAAAAATTCAAATAAATTCCTGAAAAAAAAAAATGTGCATTGTCAGTTTAATATACATATGCTGATATTTATTCCTTTAAATATTAATTAATTTTTGATTTCTTAAAGTTATAAAAGTGAAAACATTTAAAATAATTTTTTCAGTAAAGTACAAATTATATTCTGGCTTTTAGATCTTCAAGCGGACACATAAAACTAGTTTCAATGCAGATCAAGAACAAAGTATTGTCACTCTAAAAAAAAACTAAAAGCTAAATACCTCAAAATCACCTAACATTGCTAAGGATAACAGATGCAATTTGACCTTATGCATCCTTGCTTCTCAAAACTAAAAGCTTAGTATATCAAAATCATCTAGTGCCATTTTTAAATGACTGAAAAGATTGGAGGGCAACTAGCCCCCCTTCCACGGCCCTTTTCCCCAAAAGTTATTTGATAAAAATTTGGAGGTATTCATATATATATATATATATATATATATATATATATATATATATATATATATATATATATATATATATATATATATATATATATATATATATATATATATAATATATATATATATATATATATATATATACTATATATATATATATATATATATATATATATATATATATATATATATATATATACATATATATATATATATATATATATATATATATATATATATATATATATCGTATATATATATATATATATATATATATATATATATATATATATATATATATATATACATATATATATATATATATATATATATATATATATATATATATATATATATATATATATATATATATATATATATATATATATATATATATATATATATATATATATATATATATATATAATAAGCCTTAATATATTAAGGCATACAAGGGATAATTACTTGCTTTCATGTTGTCTCAGATGAATAAATTATTCTTTCAATATCATTGTGATAGTAGCTAACTAGATTATGAACAGGCCGAAATTATGTTAAGAAAATCTATGGGAAAAGATAGAATACCATGCCAATTTTAAGTCACCTCTCATTATTCCTACAAGTTCTAAGCTACTCCTCAACATGAAAAAAAAATGTACCATCATTAGTCTCCAATTTTGGATCTGCGCTTCTTCCAAGTAGAAATGTAACAACATCTGTTTGTCGTTCTGACACCGCCATGAATAACGGTGTTCTAAGATGACAGTCCAAAGCATTAATTCGTGCACCATGAAGAAGTAATAGCTAGAAATTAAAATTTCCATATATTTGAGTAAAATAAATTGATAACAAATGTTTTTATATAGAACTAACGTTTCTAAAACGACTCCCCTGGCTTAAATCTTTTCGCTGGACCTTTTATCTGAAAAAAAAAAAAAAATTACAGAAAACATAGATACGCGTAGGTCAGAATCTTAAGGTGGATTTAATACAAAAAATATCGATCTTTTCTGTAAAATTTTTAACATAAATTTCATTAATCAGATATTTTAAACGAATCCTATATGGTCTAGTGGTTAGGGTAGCTGTCTCTTACCCAGTTGGTCAGGGTCGATTCTCGGAATGGGAAATTTTTGCCTATGATTATTTCTTAAGAGTAATTTGTAGATGAAACTTAGCTATACCAAAATTTACAGTGAACTTAGTAGTTCTTTAATATAAAAATACTAGTTTGCTAGCTACCGCTGAAACCTGAATTTTAATACATCAGTGATATGGGCTATAGTTCTTTCCTTAGTATAATTTTTATAATTGCTATCATCCAGAATTTGTTCATTATTATCAAACAGTTCGTGGTAACGAACTGTATAGTAAGAGCAACTCGTCTTAATAGTACCCGAAACCCTAAAAAACGGTATTTTGATACCAATAGATGCATCAAAAGAATCGAATTTTTATGCTGATTTTAAGTATATAAGTTTTATCAAGTTTAATGTTACCATCAAAAGTTACCTGAGAAATTTGCCTTATTTTCGAAAAAAGGGGAAAACACCCCCTAAAAGTCATAGAATCTTAATGCAAATCACACCATCAGATTCAGAGTATGAGAGAACCCTACTGTAGAGGTTTCAAGCTTCTATCTGGAAAAATGAGGAATTTGGTATTTTTTAACCTAATAAAGAACGGACTTTAGCTCATGGCAACCAAAAACTTAAGATACGTTAAGATACAACCGAGAACAGATCAAATCAGACCGAGAACAGATTATATCAGACCAAGAACAAATCATATCAGACTCGGAACAGATCAGACCCGATCGAGAACAGATCATATTAGACAGAAAACAGATCAGATTAAACCACGAATAGATCAGAACATACCGAAAACAGATCAGATCAGACCAAGAACAGATCAGATCAACCCGAGAACAGATCAGATCAGACCAGGGACAGATCAGATCAGACCGAGAATAGATCAGATCGAACCGAGAATAGATAATATCAGACCGAGGACAGTTCAAATCAGACCAAGAACAGATCAGGCCGAGAAGAGATCAGATCATGTCCAAGAAAAGATCAAATAAGACCAAAAACAGATCAGATCAGACCGAGAACAGATAAGATCAAAGAACAGATCAGATCAGACCGAGAACAGATCAGATCAGACAAAGAACAGATCATATCAGACCAAGAACAGGTCCAATCAGACCGAGAGCAGATCAGATCTGACCAAGAACAGATTACATCAGAACAAGAACAGATCAGATCAGACCAAGAATAGATCAGATCAGACAAAGAACAGATCATATCAGATCAAGAACAGATCAGACCGAAAACAGATCAGATCAGACCAAGAGAAGACAAATTCACCACCGAGAACAGATCAGATCAGACCGAAAACAGATCAGTTGAGATCAGATCATATCAGACCAAAAACAGATCAGATCAGACGCAGAAAAGATCAGATCAGACCTAGAACAGTTCAGATAAGACCGAGAACAGATCAGATCATACCGAGAAAAGATAATATCAGACTGAAACAGATCATATCAGACCGAAAACAGATTATATCAGACCGAAACAGATCAGATAAGACCGAGAACAGATCAGATCAAACAAAGAACCCCTGCATCCCGAATCTCTTAGTTGCTAGTAGAGTTGCTCGTCTGGATTCTAGCAGACGTATAGCAAATACTTCTAGCAGACGTATAGCAAATACCATGTTATTCTAACAGACATAGGAAATATCATGTTTATTCTACAACGCCCCCCGTACAAACAGGTTTTTCTAGTAGTTACAGGTCATTACACTCTTTGCCAAGAGGAACGTGTATGACTTGATTGGTGATTAGGAGATTTGAATAAAAGGAATGGTTTTCTTTACAATTCATATTAGTAAAGAATTGGATTCAAAGAGAATAGTTTTTATTTGAGAGGATATTAGTGGAGAAAAAAAAAATGAGTGGTGCATTTACACTATTGGAGATTAATGATGGAACCGACAGCAGCAGCAGCAACGATATACGAGTACCTAATGTAGCTGTGGAAATAACTGCTGGCTGTAGACTATGTCTTGAATGGGACACTATGTATGCTAGATATGTGATATCATTAAGCAAATTTAAGCAGGAGGAACAGCTGTGTTTTGCTGGAAAAGTAAATATTCTCCATATAAATAAACTTCGGTCAGCATTAGATGTTCTATCGAAATATATTGATGAGAACAAAATGCATCAGTGAAATATATTATTATTGTAATTATGTTCAATAAAACTGTTTCTAAATCAATGGTATTTTTTTTTTTTTTTTCTATAGTAGACTAGCGTATATTTTGAGTACAAAAAAGAGATTCTGATTAGTCTGAAGTTGGTTGTGAGAGAGTTAGGACTCTAAAAAATGGATAGATTCGAGAAAGATCGAATCATGAGGAATCTAGTTCTTATGGAAAAGCGTTTGATTCTAGACGATGATTTTCTAGAGTTGTCTATTCAAAGGAAGATATTTTCTCAGGGAATGCTTGTCGATATAATGAAAACTGATTCTCCATCATTAGACTATTGTATGAAGCTTCTACATCGTGGTCCAAATGCATTTACACAATTTATTGATATATTGATCATGACACAGCAAAATGATATTGTGGATATGCTTTTAAACATTAGTTTTTAGAAATTTAGGACCTTTTTCATAAGAAAGATGGTGCTCACGGATGATTTACTCCTCTCTCTCTCTCTATCTCAGACAATTTTTTTGATGTTGCTAGCTCAGTTTCATTGTGGCAGTGAGAGCGTCAACACATGACAAAATGTTCCATACATGTCCACTATGTATGTACTCACTGGGCAGTTGGTCATCATGTGAGAATTGCACAATGATTGAGGAGTGTGATGAAAAGTGTAGATTATGCAACCCGTGTAAATTGCATAGAGGATATGCTGTAAAAATTAAAGGTTGTAATTCCTGTCTTGAAGAGGTGTGTGACTCTCATCCTAGAGGCCACCTATGCTCCAATTGTCATTATGAAAAATGTAAGCAGTGGGAGAGTACATATCCCGGTATGATTGGAAAAGAATCCTAACCGTGATTTTAGTTTATTGCTACGAGATTGGTATCGTCGTGGTTTTAGATTGTTCTGGGAGGAGGAACCAGGTCAACGATTCAACTGTTGGAACAACAAGAGAATATGGTTTCTACGTCATTGCTGTGAAGACACTGGGTGTTATGATTATAAGCCCACTGATTTTTATTTGGCAGTGACAGAATGTGATTCGACACTTGAGGACACTGTTTGTGAAACATTGCTTCAAATACACAAATTGAAACATGTGAATTCTATAGAATGAATGCGAATAGTATCATTGACTATACAAAGAGATATGACAAGAGTGAAGTCACACTCTACTGTAGAAAATGTGACCCTGACATTGCAGTACATCAGAATCAGTACACTGTGAATTCAAATAATCTACCTGCACTAGTTGTTGTCGACAAATACCTAGTAGTGGATGAAATCTAAAAGAGTAGAAAAGTCGTTTTATCATGTATATAATTTTTTTTTATTAATAAACAATTTCACATACATCTTTAGAACATTTTATTCTTAGGGCACTAAAATCAATATTAAATACACTTGTAAGTATATTCTCCACTAGAAAGTCGTTCAATTGAGGTAAGTCAACGTAGATGTTGAGAAAACTGCTTGTAGGTGTAGCCACGACATCTGAACATGAAAAAGAGTAGTGCATGAAAGCCACATGTCTTAGTCGCTAAACCCTGTACTCTTCGTTGATTTTGAATAATGGTTTTCCCACTGCCTTCAATAAAGTTGCTGATGTATGGAACGTAGAATTTATACGATAGGCCCAAGAGGATCAAAAAATTCAATATTCTTCGCCGTTTGAAAAGATGCATAGCCAATGACCGGTCTTCAAAGTCGATGGACTGCTATTAACAATGATTAGGGTATTGTTAACACTTGGAATTTTTTCAATGAAGTCCGAGGGTATGCAATAGGACTTGTATTGGGACATGTATGGATCCATACTAAATACATTGATTATTTGATTTGTGTTCATGGTGCAAGGTCTAGTAGAACACTGCCGTCGGGTGTGATTTCCCAATAGGTTTCAAATTGACTCAGTGATATTAGCGTGATACTCTCTGTCAGAGCATCGGCAAATGTACACTCTAAACGTACATTCCCAGTTCGTACTATGCTCATATCCTGTGTGCCTGACAAGTCCAAAACAATAACCCCATGATTTTTTTGAAAACATTGATTCGGTTATTCCATTTTCAAATAGTTGAGAGTCATGATCTAGGGATTGCATAGTCAACTCGTACAGAGTTCTATAGGATTTTTTGTCAAATGATAGAGTGTACAGTGGAATACCATTCACTTTGCACACAAGGCTAGATAGACCGAAAAATTAAAATCATGGGGGGATTCAGTCCAGGATCCAACGGCACTGCCACTCTTCACAAAGGCCAAAGCCAATTTGAAGGGATTTCTCCATTGATAAACGATGAATCGCTATAGCTACGAGAACCGGTGGCAATGTGACGTTGATTGGTGATTGTATGAGGGACAAGAAGTTTAATGTTGTTACCATTGGCTCTTAGCTTTTCCACTGCCAATGCAACAGAGCTCATAACTTGTTGTTTTCGGACGTGGAGAATTGCCGATGTGATAATAACATTTGCATCGGGTGCTGCAGGAAGTGTTTTTTTCTCAGAATGAAATTCGATGGGGCCATCTGTAACTTTATGTCAATCTTGACATTGGGGGGTAGCCATTGGGATACATTGAATATCTCATGATTTAATTTTCCAACTAGATGATACTCCTGGGTCACTGCAGTAGTCAACTCACCGTCAGTATCAACACCTGTTCGATATTCATAGCCCAATGATTGTCCTCTCATCTCCTTGTACGCTTTGGCGTCATCATCATAAATTGTATGTAGCTTGCATAGTTGGATAAATTATTGCTAGTGCTCACCAATGTCCCATTAATAAATACATTAATTTGTTTGAATAGGTTGTGTAGAATACAGTTTTCATAGGAGAGACCATCGCCGGCATTTGGAGTTGTATTATCTGACTTTTTCTTCACCACAATATTTAAATCAATAAATGTTGACGACAAATCAATGAAAATAGTCTTCATTGGAAAATATTTGAAAGTGTATATTTTCCGAGAGGGGTTGTTGAGGGTGAAATTGTTCATAGTAGCCATACTTGACACTGACATCAACATTTTCAGCATTGAATAGATTCAATGAGGAAGTGATTGATGGATATGATTCCTTGTGAGGGAGATAAGTCATCTTAAGAGAAGAAATCCTTCTTTGATCTAACAATCTTTTTCTTCTTCTTCTTCTGCTGCTGCTTATTGGTCTTTGTTGTTTTATTTCTCAAAGTCCTTGTTGATGTCCTTTGCTTCCTGCCTGGGTGGAGACTGATGAGTGAATGACGCGAACGCATCCTTTTCAATCCCTCCCCATTTTGTCGAGATTTTAATTGTTCGCCAACGGCTCTTGCTGAAGATCTAATATTTTCTTTAACACTCTCCTTGAAATTCTTGCCCGACCCCCAGTCCTGTAGTGTGGAGGCAGCAAAATTTTGATGCAGCAGGTACAAGATATTTTCTGGCAAGGGTAGTGCAGAACGAAATAGCTTTAGCAAACCAGCTACCAAGACCATAGCCAGACATTGTAGTACGCCCCTTGTAGTAGTCCAATCCATTGCCTATTTGACGTGGACTCAAAGCACCAACATAACAGTCAATATCGGGACAGACAAATGGAATTCTTCTATTGTTCATTTTTTAGGTGATTGTACCGTCTTTGTCGTTGACAATGGGTCGAAAATGACATGTAATCACTGCTAGGCCCTTTGAAATTGCTATTGGATCACCTAATTCGGTTCTTAGTGTTAACTGACAGAGTTCCAAATAGAAGTGTTTACGGGAATATACTGAAGATGCTTATATTGTAGTGGTGAACGTGTTCTTGATTGGTTTTTTCGTTCAAGAACTCTCGTAGGAGGGGAACATTTGAATTACCAACCCGAGATGTTTCCACAAATGAAGCGTAGAGAAATATACAAGTGTCCGTGGAGAAGCTGGGTGCATAGTCTGCATAGATAACTTGGTCACTACCCCCACTGAAATTTTCTGTCCTAATAATACGTTTTTTAAAACCAAGAACCTCACGTAAATTCTCATTGAGGAAAATTCTTTCATTCTCAAATGGATTGGTAATATAAATTCTCCTTTGTTCCGTCGAGTAATTGAAAGTGAAACCACCTTTTTTTCGACTTGCAATTTTTTTTGTTGATAACTCGACACAGTTCATGCATGTTATTGTATTCCCTGTAGGGGATGTTAGCAATAGGGTACTGATTAGAGTCAAAGTTGCCATTGCACCTTCATCACCGAATTCAAACGGTCGTATTTTTATTTCATATTTACGATCCTTTCTCAGGATGTCATAGGTATTTTTGAGGATACAGTCGACAAGGGCCACTTCATATGCACGTCAAATTTGATGGCAGGTGAGAGTTTTGTTTGTCCAAAAATCACTTGTCCTATTCAAGTCATTGTAGAGAGGATCGGAAACGTTGGACATGAAAGTTACATAGAAATCATTGGGCATTGTCAATATCTTCAACACCAATCCAAGAATCAAAATCGGAGTTGTATCCTAGCCAGCGAACAAGTAACTGTTTCTTACCCCCGCGAGTACGTGTCTTTAATATCTTTTCAATTTGATAGATTTCACTAGCATTTTTTAACTTTTGCAATTCATAGTCATAAAAGCCGCCGAGAATCTCTTCATCTTTGGTATCACGCAGGCGATAAGTTATGGGTTTAGTGTCTAGGATTTTTGCCACTTTAAAAAGTTCAGTGGAACCACAAGTAATTCCCCTTTTCAAAACATTAGTTGTTCTATTAATTCGAACAGTATCACCAACATTGAATTTATTTTTCTTCTTCTTGACTTTTGATTCATTGGAATATTGTTTAAGAAAGGTGTCAATTGTATTATGATCCGAATGATGAACTTCCGTTGGTGTAGAGTTGGACAATGAGCGATGAGGTCGTTGATTATAAATCAACATGATTTTATCTAGATCATGAATAAAAGCCGGCGTATTTTTCAATGTACAATATCTTGAAATTAAAAGTCGAATAGTTCTTATCAATCGTTCGGCCAATGCAGCCTTTATAGGACTGTGCGTATGATAGAGCAGTGTACTATATTTCTCTAGTACTTTTGCAACATGAGGATTAACAAATTCACTACCGCGATCCGGTTTGAATTTTTTATATGAATCCTTTTCGAGAATACTTTCAATGGCCTGAGCAACTCAACACCCTCTCTTTGATCGCAATGGAATTGCATATGCATAGCGACTAAAACACTGATTGCAAGTAGAATGTACTTGTACGGTGTATTGTGACGTCTTTGAAGCTCATCTAGAGTCAGGAGATCTGCTTGCATTATATCCAATGGGTAAAAGGCTTTTAGTTTTTCGATATTGATTGGCACGAAGTCTATGATTTCTATGCAGAGTGTAACTTGGTTCATTTTGTAGATAGTCTTGTACACTTTTAGTGCGAACACCCGTGACTTTGGAAAGAGTTGTGGGGGAACTTAAACTCCCCGCCTCGCCAATATTTTCATAAACACCTTTCAGAACTTCAGCCATTTCGAACGTAAACACGTTGTGTAACGTCCGCTACCCTTTTGTATACTGGCTGCTGCTGTGACGGAGACGTTGACTTGATACGTCTTCGCTTTGTCTAGCTATCAGTGGTGTGCTAGTATTTTCCAAAATTGATTTAAAATCTTCTTCTGCTTCAAGTTCATCTTTTAATGTTGATGATGATGATGCACGTTCATTTAATTTTTTTAGAATTTGTCTATGCCAATAAGACTTTTTGGGGAAGTTTAATGTATTTAGAAAGTTGTATAGACGAGTGTCAAATGATAATAGTCCTTTACGATTTGTAACCATGTCATACATTAAATCAAGTAGATTATAGCTCTTGCCTGAATTATAATCCTTTCCCCATTGCTCTCAACTTGAATTTGATCACTTTCCAAGAGATAGATTAGGAGTCGTTTACTTTTGTTCACGATATGAGTGGGGCATTAGATTTCCAATTTTCAATACAATTGAATCCAATCCTCCTTCTTTAATTGTGTTCCAGCAGCAGCAGCAGGAGACTCTTGAGGAGATGATTCTTTTTTTGGGATCAGCAGCAGTGGGCTTTTGATCGATAGTGTTTGTCCACTCGGCGAAGTGCATCTTGAAGTAAAATCAGTTTTTTTATCATCATCAATAGTTTCATTGTCGAGGAATTTACTCAGATTGTCCTCAAAGTGTTCGACGGGTGAGAGAGCGAGTTCTATTGGAGTCAATTTATAGGGTTTTGCCATTCTCACTAGAGAAAACTGTTTACAAGTCCTGCAATTATTGGCAGTAAAAGTGTGAAAAAAGCTACCGCCCGCCTGAAGAAGTCGTTTCCTTTAAAATTCTTTCCTTTCTTTTAGAGGCCAATGTACGTACAATGGAACGATGTTGCTTTGCCTGTTGCTTAACTACTTCTGGTAGTTGAACATTACCCTCGGTCAAATTTAAACAAAGTTCAGATATTAGATTAATGAAATCATTGTCAATACCATGTTTGAGTATTGCTTTTCTAAGCTGAGGTTTTGAAGTGCTTAGAACTGAAAACAAGTGTCTATTTTCATGTAGTTTTCTTCAGTGTCATGATAGCGACTAATAGGTCTTTTTAGTGTTCACCGGGGAGATATACTGTAATTTCATTGTCGAAAATATCTGTGACTACACGCAGATCCTCGGGTGTATTTTGATTAAGATCCAGCAGGATATAACCGTGGGTTTATTAGTTTGCCTGATTGTATGCTGAGAGCAGGAATTTAGGGGCACCTGGATAGATTGTTTATTGAGGGTTATTAGCGAGCTAGAATCACGAACAACTCTGTAGATGATATAGTAGGTACAGTTCAAAGCAAGTGTTCGCACACATTTGCTCTGATGAAAGAGATTGTGTAGAACAGAGTAACGGAAATCTGTTCATGATGAGAGCGAACAGTGAAACAATTGCAACATTTGCTGGGACCATTGTTCAATGGATTCAGCCAGATCGTCAATGATCAGCCAAGAGTTTGGTTCAACAATGTTGAAAACGTCAAGTCCCTGTATGAACTGTATCTGCATCGATCCCATGGCAGCAATTGCTTTTATTTTATTGTACGACTCCTGCCAAATACTATAGCAATAGTAGATTTTTTTCGGCTTTTCCGCAAACATTTTATCACAATTTTTAATTATTTTAGTTAAGAGTGTTGTTTTGCCCGACATTGAGGGCCCACACAGAAACGATCTGAATGGTGTTTTAAATTGATACATGTTCCTTTCAACACAGTTCACCTGGAGAAACAACTAACTGTAGACCCTAATTGTCTAATGACTAAATAATTTTTTTTTTCCCTACTACTACTCGGTTCTTCCAGAAGACAAAGACACAAGAATCATATTTTTTTTCTTTTATTATATGCAGATAAAAAAAGTAACAATACATTGAAAAAATACACTTTTTTTTAAATTTATTCATAATAAAAAAATACAACAACAACAACAACAACATTTACATAGGTACACACAGATAAAAAACACTTTGTTTACAGAGAAAAAAAAAAACATTAAATTAGAGAGAGAGCACTTGAAAAAATAAATTTTTTTTTTTTTTATTTATAATAATAAAATACAAACAAACAGCATTTACATAGGTACAGAGAGAAAAAACATTTTTTTTTTTTTTTTATAGAGAAAAAAAAAACATTAAATTAGAGATGGCACTTGAAAAAAAAATCTGCTCTAAGTCCAAAAAAAAAAGATAACTTTGGTGACGGTGCGCCTCCCGCGCTGGCGGCGGCCGGCCCCCCCCCCCCCCCGGGCCGCGAGGCCCCCCCCCCGGCCGCGAGGCCCCCCCCCAAAGGTTTTTAGGAAATTAGTTACAGGACTTTATTTAAACCGAGACTTTCACGGTGGGCAGTACATTCGGTCCGGTCTGAAGTTAAATAGTGACCAAGGGGGAGGGTGGTCACACCATCTTGACAAACATAGACCTTGTCGGAAATGGTGCTCATGGCTATTTTCTCTACATTTACAGTATAGTTTCTTGTACTTCAACGACGAATTGCCAACAATTGGCTCGTGGAATTGTATTTTCAGTAATACAATTCCTGTAAATGTCCATATTGAAATTCTTGTCCACATAGCACGTGGGTACTCCTTTGCAACGTTTCTGATTTCCTCGTCGTGTGTCTGTATAAAGTACACCTTCGGACCTACAAACATACCACGGGAAATCAAGTCGCTACCCGTTTCAGATTTTAAAAATAAAAGTTGATTGGGCGCCCGACGTTTTACTAGCTCAGGGTAAAAGACCAAGCACTCCAATTGGTGTAGTCCATTCGTGAACTTGATAATTTCACCGTGCGCCAAATCATCAATTAGATTTGATGTTTTTACTTTGAGCAGTAGAGAATCCGTGTCACCGTAGCAGACCTCTACTTGCCCCTTTTCCGGCCACTGTTACCCTAGCCACATTGTAGTAGTAGAATTCCAACATGAGCTTTTTTGAGATCTCCAAGATAGCACTGCCTGCTGCAATATTTTATTCAGGACAATGCGTCTTTTTTTCCTATTCAAAAGTACCATGTCCGGGCCAATGATTGTAAAGGAAGTGTAATTGGGATCGGCAATAATTCGAGCACATTGTTCTGGATCGGTCACAACGTCGCAACGATTCCTATTACGAACACTCTCACACATTTTGCCGAAAGCCGAATTCAAAATGAGTTATAAATTTCTTTTTTTCGGCTTTCGACTTTGCTGCAGAACGTTTGCTGACAAAAGTGTCAACAAACGTTTTCAAATAGGGTTTTTGACTAAACTCGAGTGCTCGGTGAACCTTTGTGACGTTGAAACCATTGTTACACATCCATTTTAACGCTACATGATGTACAACTATGTTTTTTTTCGGCAGAAGGTCAGCAATAAGTTTTTGTTTTGAAGGCGCCCAATGCAATCCGTCCACCTCGACTAAACGCCTATTGCGAGGGCTCAAAGAGTCCTTAGTCACAGTCTATTGATACACGGGAAAACAAAATCCTTTACCGAATCGTGAAGCTCGACTGGTATCTCTCCATCAATTTTCAAAAAACCATCCAACCGGTCCATTCTCCTCAACACCAACTGTCAATGTTGGGGAAATGGGGAGCTTGAGGGTCATTGAGCCATTTATTAGTCGCCGCAAGGTAGTGCATAATGGGACATGGCCGAGGGGTAGAGAGAATTCATATCGAGGAAAACTGCATTTGATTTTGTCCCCGTCTTCTCCCCCGTTGGATCGGTTTCCAAGATACGGTCTCCGTGAAAAACAAAAACCCCCCCTCATTGACCTCTCGATGAACAGGTGCTGATCAATGTCAGTGATCAGCCCGATTTTTTCCCACTAATTTTCAGGATGAGGTCCATCACTAGATGAGGCGAAGAAAAAATAATACCCCAAATCAAGATTAAACTCCTCATAGATTTTATCCGTATTTTTACACATAATGTCTAACAATGTTAACACGTCACTCGACAAATACAGCTTGCAGTAGTCAAATCCATTTTTACACCCTCCCGCTGCCCAAACTTTTTTAGCAAAACTGTATTCCTCGGGGGTGCAACTACGATCGTGAAGACTGTCGTAAAAAAACGATTCAATACAAGAATAGCCTCCTCGGCGAATCTCGACATGGAACAAAAAAGTCATAAGGATAGATGCCCTTGACCGTTAAACAAATCATATAAATCATTTGGAAATTGTTGCTTGAGAAGGGGGGAAAGCGTTGCTGCCGTCATCGTTTTTCTGCACTTGAATTAATTCGCTCAATGATTTGGGAAAAAAAACTGTAGGAATCTAAAAAGCGAATTTTATTCGTGTACTCAACACCGGCTTCAACACAAATTTCCACATAAATTCCAAAACAAGCAACTTTTCCGATGACTTAGGTATGATTTTGTACGTAAAGCTGTCTATCACCCATGCATCATCATCCACTGTTCGATTTCTTTGAAGATGTGCCAATGCAGGTAGCACAAAAACTTCAGATCGTAGTTAGAGTTATGTATAAAAACCGGTAGAAAAAAAAAGTTGTTGTTTAATTTTTAAATTACATGAATGGTGAGCCCACCCCCGAAAGTTACTTTTCCCCGTTGAATTGGGGTCAATAAGGTGATTGTGGTCCTGCACCGCGTCTTTTGGGGCAAGGGCACCCCTACACACCCAGCAAATTGTCCCCTTTTCCAACGCCAATTGCTCTTTATCCGACAATGTCATCGGATAATTAGTATGACGTAATCGTGAAATTGCCCTGTTTGCCGTTTTTATTAAAGAAACCAATAGCTTTTCCATACTGCCCTCCTCGTCCATAGTCAAAAAAAAAAATCTTCCAATAGCATTTTATTGTTGGCATCGCGCACGGGCATTTGTGCATAGGAACACGCAACTAGTTTGTGTTCCTTGACTATATTTGGCCTTGATGGGTCTGATACCTCAACCAGTCTTGTTTCACAATCCAAAGACATTTTATCAGATTGTAGAAGAGAATTTTGAAAATTTTTAAAATTGTAAAATGTCTTTGCCTTCTGCCGGCATTTCTATTCTTTGATTTCCGTGAATTTTGCAATGTCCCATGTGATCTAGAAAACGTTCTTTCAATTTTAAATGAGGAAAGGCACATGGGGCAATAGAAACGTTCCCCATATTTTTTGCCTTGAGAGAGGAGTCGACTTATCGCCGTAACGGGGAAAAAATGACCATAAGAATTTACATCTTTGGGAGGCTGGTAAAATAACCCATACCCAATTTTTAACATTTTCCACCCTCGGTGTCCTCACTGAGTACAAACCCCCTTTTTATTCGGTTTTTCCCCCCATCTACAAATTCTGTGTCATACTGGAGAACAACTACTCCCACCCCAATATTTTTCATTGCTTTCTCGGAATATGCTTATTTCTTTAAAGGACACCGGATATTTTCCCTCTAAACAAACCAAAATTTACTTTAGGGAAAATTTTTTCCCGCCGTTACGAGCAAGTTTGTCAAGATTTTTCATTGATGATTCTCTGTTTAATGTCCTATGGGCCGCTGCCTAAAAATGCATACTTAAAGCATTGAAGTCCAGTGTCAAATGTGAAACCCTGAACTCCTTTGGTAGCCGACAAATCAGGGTGGCATTTTATTTTGTTACCCCTCCCACCCCTTAAACTAAAGTTTTTTTTAAATCTACTGAGATTCAGATCCATTCGTTCAATGTATAAAATGGTGGAACCACTCCCCTCTCATTAAATGTATCCAAAGTTGAAATTAGTTTATTTACCCCAGTTGAAAAAGTTGTCTTCAAAATCGTTTAGACCTGGGTAAAAAGTCTGGTTCCCCGTCGAAAAAATGAAAATAAAAAAATGTCCCCAGATGTCCCCTTTTGTAAAAAAACTTTTGGTTGACTGATGCTTAATTCCCCCCTGACCTCCCCATTTCTGGATCTGAATATCAATAAGTGCTCGAATTTTGTCGATATAGCTATGGAGATTTTTCACGGGGTCAGTTAAAATATTGCCAGCGTTTTCCTCGGGAAGGCTAAAAATCTACCCTGTACGTTTGCAAATGGCTTAGAGCAGATTCTAACAGATAAAAATCAGGCAATTCCGGGGACGTAGTACTGTTTTGATGTCCTGACCCTGTTTGTTCAATCACATTGGAGGGTTGTGACATGAGGTCCCCCTAGTACATATTCTAAGGTGTTTGGGGACAATTGGTCAAGCCAGCCTGTATTGTCCTCTGATGGAATTTCATTATGAGGACCCAGTTCAGATTTACTTGTAGCATCATCATCTAAATATTCACGTATGAAACTATCTGTCCACAACGGATCCTCAAACATGTCAATATCACAGCTTAAGTCATCCAGGCTGGCCATTTCCCCCAAAAACATCATTAAGGAACCCCTCATGCCACTCCATGTTCTCTAGAACCAGTGTAGGTTCATCCCTGAACTCTGCCGGTGGTGACAGAATTGGTTCTGTAAATATACTTGCATCATCACTCAATGGTGCTGCCGCTGGGGGTGGCTATATTTTAATCTGTAGAAAAAAAAAAAAGTTTTTTATTTTTTTTATGTAAAATAATCATTTTTTTTTAGTTAATAAACTTTTGTCAATTTTCTCATAGTCATTGTCCCACCACCTGAACAATTAAAAGAAGAAAAAAAGTTACATTGCCTTATGTCTTTCATAATGTCAACTGAACATGTTAAAAAAAAAAAAATATTTTTTTTTTGTCGGGAAAATGTAGTCTTATTCTTATTAGAAGGGTAAGTTCGAACAAGAGAATGATAGAAAAAATTAATGGTTTTATTCCAAATTTTTTTTTTAAAATAAAAACGCAAAATATGAGTCCAATTCAATTCTTTGAGCTTCTTCATTGTAACTGTTAATGAAATTGGACCATTGTTCGACTGATGCAGTATGTTGTACGAGCAGTTGCTCCTCGGCTTCAGTTAAAGGAAACGAACTCCATATGTCGGAGCTCGGTGGTGCTACCTTCTCAATAATCCGTATTTTCCTCTGTCTTTGCCAACGGATTTTTTTTCGACCTGGGCTAAATAAATACTGGTAAGAGAGAAAGAACTTTTTTCTCCATCCATATCAACAATTAAAATGTTGGATGGGTCCCCCCCCCCCCCCCCCCCCCAAACCCCTCCCAGGGAGAAACCCTTGGGAACCGGGGGGCTTCCTTCGAGGTAGGAGGATCGATACCCTTTCGAGTTGGAGGGGGGTATCGGATTTCACAACACTGTTCAAATAGTCTCAAATTCTTTTCTTGAAAACACCTAAGTGTTTCAATGAAATGCCCATAAACGACTTTCATCCAAATAATGTTTCTTAAAATTGCTGCGAAGACATATTTGGACATATTTGGAAGTGTCAAAAAACCTTTTTTCCCTGTGTAAATTGAAGATATGTATCTTGCTATTTAAAGCTCAATTTGCATGCGACCCTACTTAGAATTCAAAATCGGATTAAAAGGCGGTGGTAGATCTGATAAGTATCGCGGATGTATTCAAATGCATTAGGGACGAAAATACCAGTCTAAAAGTGCGCGCGTTAACTGTATGGTGGCAATTGTTTTCAAATAGTTAGTTTTTTTTTTGTCTAAAAGGAATATTGTATTAGAATGCATCTTAGTTATAAGTTACGAGGTAAGGTTTTTTTATATTTAGAAATGCATGATAAGCACTCCATAAATATCGCTAATTTGGTTAATGAAAGAAAATTAAATAGCTTAAGAACAAATTTTAAGTTTTTTAAAAAAGCTATGCGCCTGAGAAAATTTTGTCTTATTTTTTTGAAAATAGGGATAGAAAAAAAAAATATGTATATGCTTACAAATTCTAACTGGTCTTCTATCTGAACTCCTTTTCAACTTCCTTCCAGTTGCCATGGAGCCAACGCAGGAGTCAGAGGGTTCTGTCGCTATAAGCTGAGTGCTCGATGCATGATCCAGTGTAACTTTTCTAGCGAATTTGATAACAGACGCTCTTGTGGGTTGTATTAACGAAGGTTCGCCATATTTTGCTTTTTTCTCAGAAGGAGGATTATTGCACGTCTCTTCTTCCTTAAAAAAAAAAAAAAAAAAAAATTTAGCATGTAGCAAAAATGCATTTCGGGTTTTTGGAAAATAATTTAGTTTATTTTAGACATCTTGATTTCAAAATCAGAGGTTTTGATAGTGAGATGGAGGACCTTTTATAAACTGCCCCCCCCCCTCTCCTCCTATGTCCATGCTTCCGTGACTGTATTTGTAAATTCAAAACTTAAAAAGCAGTATTTGCGTTCCTTATTAAACAATATGGAGAAGAATTGCATATGACAGTCAAGTAAAACTATCAGATTTCAATCAAATGTAGACATAAATAGAAATTTAAGAAGTGGAAAAGTTAATTAGCACGGCTCAGTCAATCCCTCTTATGAGATAATTAGGTCCGTTAAATAAAAAGGATAGCTAACAATGTTATTTATTAAATAGGGTTATAAGGTAACAAATTTTATTTTTGAGGAAATGGGGGGTGAGGGTTTTGAACGCATTAAATTTCAGGAAGAGATTCTTCAACGCAGACTGGTCAGGAAATATTTTCAAAAAACATCCCTAAAAAACCACCTGATCGTGATAAAAAAAAAAAAATCACACTGTAATAAAAAGGAAGCTTTTTTGTAACAATTAATACATTAAAAGAATCAACATTTTTATTCTAATCTCAATTTACCGATTGAAAGCTAAGCACTTTTTTTTCAAAAAACATCCTTAAAAAAGGCCGCTGATCTTGATAAAAAATCACACCATAAATGCAGACTGGCCTGGAAGTATTTTCAAAAACATCCCTAAAAAAAAAAACACTGATCTTGATAAAAAAGGAAGCTTTTGTAACAATTAATACATTAAAAAAATCAACATTTTATTCTAATCCTAAATTACCAATCGAAAAGCTAAGCACTTTTTTCAAAAAAAAAACATTCCCTAAAAAGACCACTGATCTTGATAAAAAATCACACCGTAAATTTCAACCTATAAGAGAAATTAGAGGTTTTTTCAACCCTAAAAACAACAAGCTTCTAAGTACATAAGACAACTACCCTTAGTTCTAGTGTAAGGAAAAGAATTTCTTCCTTAATTTAATGACAATTTCTTTTAATAATGCGAATATTTTTTACTCACCAGAAAAAGGTTAGAATTATCCATTTTTTCTATATAAATGTTTTTTACAAAAAAAAATGCTTGTAATCTCGAATATAAACGATTCGAAACTGATGGAGAATCAAATATGGAACCTGATTATATACAAAAAATTAATAGGCGAGTAAAAAAAAGAAGAGACATCGGTTTTTTGAACTAAAAAAGACATTGAAAACTTTGAAATTGCGCAAGTCCTCTTGGCAAAGACCTATAGACCTTTTTGTACAGGGGCTTTGGCAAAGAGTGTGATGACCTGTAACTACTAGAAAAACCTGTTTGTACGGGGGCGTTGTAGAATAACATGATATTTCCTATGTCTGTTAGAATAACATGGTATTTGCTATACGTCTGCTAGAAGTATTTGCTATACGTCTGCTAGAATCCAGACGAGCAACTCTACTGTTGCTAACTACCGCTTCAACCCGGATAATCGGAAAGAGCCCCCTCCGCAGTTCATATGACCACGCTTTCTACAAAATGCATTATGTATCCCCAGGGCATAACTCACAACCCTTGTCCTGAGGGCTTGGGGGATTTTTTATTCTCCAAAACATCCAGAAAGCTTCTGCTTCCGAAGTTTTAGAAAGCTTCTGCTTCCGAAGTTTCTGAGATCATGAGTTGGAGGAAAGCGATGATGAAGGGGCATTCCTTCTCCAATACAGAATTATTCTGCTCATTTTGGGGTTTAATGTTACTCGTTACTTTCGTAATAACAGCGCAGACCAGAATTATTCCCAGAAATCATAAGGGAAGTAGATATTGATTTCATAGTTTTAATGCGTGTTTAAAGTTTCTATTGCACACCCCCA
This sequence comes from Artemia sinica, assembly GCA_027921565.1. Taxonomy (NCBI): domain Eukaryota; kingdom Metazoa; phylum Arthropoda; class Branchiopoda; order Anostraca; family Artemiidae; genus Artemia; species Artemia sinica. Next base: position 46,323,515 of record CM051276.1, on the reverse strand, counting down.
CCTCCCAAAAAACCTTTGCTGGAAAATACCCTTTTGCTGGGTTTTGATCGAAAACGTTTCTACGGAGGGGATTACCGGCCATGATTTTATAAAACATCATAAATTAAAGTTTTTTGCAAATTAAGGTGTGGTAAGAAAAACATTTAAGACGAGTTCATCCGTAAGAAATTTTTTCGGTGGAATTTTCAGCTAGAATGGAATTGTCTGGGGTAAATTTCCCCGGTCAGGGAGGGGGAGGGACATTTTACGTCAAAAGAATTTTTCATGGTGGAATTTTCAGTAGATGATTTTTCTTTGAGGGGTAGCCGGATTTCCCGGTATTATTTAAAAAACGATCAGAAATTAAATAAAAAAAAAAAAAACGTTTTTTCAACTCAAAGTAAGGAGCAACATCAAACCTTCAGACGAACAGAAACTATTACGTATATAAAAAGGGTGGCCCCTCCTCAGACCTTTCTCTTTACGTTAAAGTTTTGACTTTTAGTCCCAAATCCTTAGAGAACGATTCCTGGAACACAATGGCTGTTTAATTCGGATGATAAGCTTTTTTTATTCTATATAAAACTTTGCCACCGCCCGTAAAAAACTCGTATAATTTGACAACGCTTTCGTCCGTAAAAAAACTTAGACAATAAGAACTTGTTGGTTCCCAAAGCTAACTATCCTTTCAAATCAAAAGCTAAACTTTAAACTTTTTGGTACCACAAGCTTTTGGCTTAATTTTGGTGATTTTTTGCCAATATTTTTCTCTTTTTTTTAAGTTGGCACCCGCTACTGCCAAAAAATCGCAGAAGTTCATATGGAAGTCATTTCAACAACAAAAATGGATTTGTGGTTTTAAGTTTTAAGATACTTACGGTGTGTAAATTCCTCTTTTTTTTCCTTTCCTTAGCACTTCTCAACGAAACAAAAAAAAAACTCATATAAAAATTCTCAAATTTTGAAACCCTTATTTTCCATGGGGGGGGGCGGGGGGTATTTCTGGGGGTAAACACCTAGTATTTTCCAGGGGGTAAGTTCCTGTAGTCCTCTTGTTGTGTATCGCGCAGAACGTTCAATAAATGATCATGAATGAAGCGATTTCTCATGTTGTACCACTCCTTGGACCAACGAGGTTTCCTATTTTCTTTTTTTCTGCCGCTTGAGCGCAACCACAGGTACATGCAAGAAAAGCCGAATCAGTATTATGCTGCATTTCACACACGATAGACACTTCACTACCCGACTCTGAACTAAAACTAAAAATCTGACCGTGAGGTAAAATTAAACTTGAAATTAGGTTGGGTCAAGATTGAAGAGTTGATTGTAGAGTCGATGGAAGGTTGATTGAAGCCACACGCCAATTGATTGACAGAAGCTTTTGATCAAAATGATTGACCGTCTAGGGTGTCCTTCAAGCAGGCCCTAGATGGGCAAAATAATTTTGATCAAAGTTTCCGTCAATCCATTGACGTTTGCTTCAATTAATCTTCAATCAACCTTTCAATTAGTCCTTCAAATCACGACCAAAGCTAATCTAACCCACTACTTTTGATCAAAATGTTTGAATCATTCAAACTTTTTATCAATCACCGTCAACATTTGACTCAAGCGTCAAACAGGTTCCTAGACGGCCAATCATGCTTGAGTCAATCGACTAACGGAAGGTTTTGATCAAAAGATTGACCGTCTAGGGTGTCCCTTAAGGAGGCCCTAGATGATCAATCCTTTTGATCAAATGTTTCCGTCAATCCAATGACGTTTGCTCAAATTAATTTTCAATCGACCCTTCAATCAGCCCTTTAATCTCGGCCAAAGCTAATCTAACACACTGCTTTTGATCAAAATGTTTGAGTCATTCAAACTTTTTATCAATCACCGTCAACACTTGACTTAAGCGTCAAACAGGTTCCTAGACGGTCAATCATTCTTGAGTCAAAACGAGTGACGGAAGCTTTTGATTAAATGATTGACCGTCTAGGGCCTTCTTTAGGTGAATGACAGTTTCAGAAATAAAATCCAGGGCCAAAAATATTGTAGCAAGTTGAAAAAGACAATGAAAAATGGGTAAATATTGAGTAGTTCCTATTATTGATCTATGAATAAAGTGAACATACACTCGATGCCTTTTCTTATGCTGTTTCCGAAAATAATAATCATTTTTGGCACAATTTCACTTCACGTCACCGCTATATTTCAAATCAGGGTATATATTTTCACATTGGGGGGGGGGGGGTTGAAGTTCAAACTTACCTTTATAGTTGGAATTGCATCCTGAATCTAAATTTAACAGTCATTTGCGCGAGAATGGCCTTCCTACTACTCAACAGAATGAATTTATTCCCTGATGATTCAAGTGTAGAAAATAATCCTTTTTTTACATGGGAAGAGAGCGTAAATAAATATGGTATTGTTTATACTTTCCTGTTTTTTAGGCTTGCATACTGTCCATTGTGTGTCAGTTGTATTTTAACCTTTATTGTTCTAAATTAATATTTATTATTTAAACACTATGCTTACAAGAGACTAAGATATTCCATTTCTTTACCTACTTTTCAACTCGTTTTATTGCTAGTTTTAATTATTAATTTATCTATATGAGTTAGAATCTACACGGAATTTTTGTGGGCTGTATTGAAGGATGATAAATCTGTTTTACTTCTGCTTCCTTAAAGAAACTTCACTACTGATAGATATAATCAATCATGCACAGAGTGAGCGATCATGGTATATTAGTGCCCGTCCTTCTTTTAAAATCGCAAAAATTTTCGTGATTTTTCCTATGGTTTGTCGTGTTCTGTGTTTCTTTTTTTTTCAATTTGTGCTCTATTTGAAATTTTGGACAGCTCCAAAGTCCAATTTCTGCGAACGTTTCTTATTACAAGGTTGAACTTCTGCCTGTATATCCTCATATTTGCACACATGAGGAGTTGTCTTTCTTAGATTGTCGTATCCTCCTAGTTTGCCTGTTTTTTAGACTTGCATACTGTCAATGCATCAAAATAAAATATTATGTCACATGTATTGTTGAATGTTTTTGCAAGCTATTGATGTGGTTTTGATATGGTTTATGACAGCAAAAATTAATACGAAATTTGTATTTTGGCATGTAAGGACACTAACCAGCTGACAAAGCCTGAACAAGTACTCAGAGAGATGAAGAAGTATAGGCTAGATCTCCTTGCTATAAGCGAAGTCAGGTGGATTGGATCTGGACATGAACAACTAGGAGAGGGTTCTCACTAATTTACAGCGGAAAAATGAATCCCGGCACCAGGCTGGAGTTGGGAAAATGCTGTCTGACAGGCCACTAAAGCACTAGTTGAATGGAAGCCAGTCAGTGAGAGATGCTTACTTGCAAGATTTTGTAACCAACCGTCTGAAAATTCGATCATTGCATGTCATGCTCCTACAAATGATGAAGACGATACTGATAAGGAGTTCATTCTACCAATAATTTTAATGGATTATGTTTTGAGAGAAGCGACTGGATCCAGAATAACAGTCGGAAATAAAATCCCCTCGGACCGTGACTTTGCGGATGATGTGGCACTTATGGAAATAACAAAGCAGTGACTCCAGGAGTTCCTTAATAAATGAGCATTAAAGCGGAGAAATTTGGCCTAAACATCAACATAGACAAGACTAAATCAATGGCAAACATCAGGTGCCAGTCAAGCTCCTGCACAAAAATTGTAAAGTCGAAAAAGTTCATGAATTTAATTACCTTGGAAGCTGGGTCAATTACACAGGAAAAGTGCAAAATGAGATCAAGAGAAGAAATTGGCATGGTAAACGCTGCTTTCAACAAACTTAAGACAGTATGGAAATCAAAGAAGTACTCGCTGGCACTAAAGCTGCGACTTCATAATAGCAATGTTTTGTCCTTGCTATTGTATGCCAGTGAGGCTGGAAACTAGATGGGGGACAGAGAAAAACTCACAGCTTTCGAAAATATGTGCTTGAAACGCGTGCTGAAATATCGGTTGGCGTCAAAAAGTCAGCAACATTGAGGTCCGCAGAAGAACTGGCCAGCCACTTATTACTGAAGTGATTAAGACGAAGAGATGGAGCTATCTTGGCCACGTCCTTCGGATCGAGGACTCAAGAATTCTGAACCAGATTCAACAATGGCAGCCGCGTGGGCGTCGGACAGAGGGGAAGACTGAGAAACACAATCAGACGCATGTACGATCGTGGTCTACGCAGTGCTCATAACATCACTACAACCCCAGTAGGAGGATGTACCTGCCGCAGCGCCAATACGTGACGTTTACCGAGGCTTCATCAATTCCCTATGGCGCCCAGATGGCTCAGGAGGACCTAAGTAACTAACTAAGTAAGATGTGGTTTTTTCTATAGTAGAAAATTTAATTTTGCACTTCTGTGTTGCTTGGATAAACAACCCAAAAAGACCTTTTGGTAATTATACATTATACGGTAGTCTACTCAAGGCTACCGCTATATACTTGTATAATGAAACACTAAAGAGAAACCAGTCAAACTGGTATTTGCAAGAGATAAATGGATCACAAAGCGTAGTTTCTCATTGTGTTTACAAAATTTAAACTATTATTTTTTGGGGTTAAGGGGGAAAAAAGGTACCTAGGTTAGGTTACGTGTTTAATATATGCTATGCTTTACCCCCCCCCCCCCCTAATGTGCAAATATATAGCCCAAATTTGTTTCTAAACTATTATATAATTCACCCTATTTTATTTTACTTCACTAGCATTAACCAAACTTGACTTCTTTCGTTGATACCGTATAATGCATAAGTACTGACCTTTTTCTCTGATTCACATCTAAAATACCCTTTTCGCAGACATCTTGTCTCATTATTATTTATTCATATCATTAATGTGTTCAATTTTGATGTACTAAAAGCAAATCACCGTACTAAAAATGTACTAAAAGCTAAACAAGCAGCTATCCACTCTCTGGAATGTCCCAGAAAACTACTCATTTCATATAAAATTGGACATAAATTTTACAAGAAAGGGAAAGAAGCAAACCTAGTAGAGGAAGAAGCAGAATTATTTTGTTGTAACTAAAATGTTTTCACCTTTTTTTTTTCGCTGCTAAGGTGACTTGACAACAGTAAAGTCAGCTATAGTTCACGACTAGTTACATGACCTCTGATATTCCTTTCAAAAGCATTTGGATAAGATGGAGACAACCCTTATATAAACATTTGATGAAGTCAAATATAGTTCAGTTAAAGATCCAAGCAATTAAAATAAACACCAGGACCCTTTCAAGCAGAGCATTACCTTTTAAGGTAAAAAAGAATGAAAATCATTGTCTATCCCATTATTTAGAGGTTTATTTTAATAGGGAGTCCTCCTAACTTTATTTTAAATACATTTGAAAAATTAAAAGGTAATATGTTTATTCATCGTAGGATAATTGATAATTATTTGTAAAGTAGTCGTAAGAGTGACCGAAAGAGTGAAAGGGGTTGCGCGCGCGCCGGCAGCCCCGCGCACGCAAATTTTTGACTTGCACTCTTTTTTTAACAATTTGCACTCTTTTTTTGGCCTTAATTTGCACTCTTTTTTCAAGTCGACAGTTGGCTACCCTGCTTGAATCGTCCTTATTAAAACACTTAGTTTTTACTTTCCGTTGCGTCACGTTATGTCGATAGTAAACCGGGCCTTAATTCAATTACTTTAAACAAAATTGTAGATGGGGCGGGGGTGTTTCTATTTTCCCCTTTTGGCACTGCCACCCCCTCCCAAATTAATGCTCTGGATCCATGCTTGCTCTATGTTCACACCCCCTTTCTAAGGGGGATATTCAATAGTTTCGTCAACCCTTTTTTATCTTTTAAGTCTGTTTCTCTCAGTCGGATACAGATTCAATTGGCAACCTTGTTTTGGCTTTTATACTTTCCATATATGCGATCTATGCGTTTAAAATCTTTTTTCAGGGTAAATTTGATGTAACTTATTTCGAAAAAGAATTAATAGTTTAAAAATAATATTTGTTTGAAAGGAAAATTTCAACTTTGAAAAAACTGGTAAAAAATAAAAGGTTTAATGTTAAAAACTCAATGCAATATTAGTTAAAATATATATGTTTCGAATTTTTACATTTAAATACTTAAAACAACCAGAAATTATCTAATTTTTGTAAAGCTGGTTAACCCTGTCCGACGGTAACCCTGAGATCAGGAACCAGCTAATTATTGTAACGAGTTATTCTGGCAAGGGTTCGCCGAAGAAAATCATCCTGATATAGGAGGGATCATGGAAATTTACTTTGATTTTGGGGAAATTTTATATTTTCAAACAAAATGTTGAGATATTCTTAATATATCTCGGCACCAGTGTTGCCACTTGACCGATACCTAAAAGCGGTGTCGGTCGATGAAAAAAGTGTTGTTTTTGCGGTATCCTTCCCAGTGTTACCAGATTGGCTTATTTTACGCCAAACTGGCTTGTTTTGTTGGCGACTGGCGTGAAAATTTTTGGAACTGGCTTGTGGCTTAAAAATTGGCTATTTTTATTTTGAGCTAGCTTATTTCTTGGCGTGATTTTCTTTTTCGGGAAGAATTTATATTTTTTGGCAATTCATCCGATTCTCGAACGAACGAATGCTCACGAAAGGTCAAAATCACGTTTAACTCTATGGTCAAAATACGAATCTAACCGCGGCAGGGCGGTGAAGTTTTCAAATCCTAAGAGACACGTGGCTTCGTAACAACAGCATAAAAAGCATTAGCCATTAAGTCATGGGGTTGAACTACAGCTGAAGGTACAGTATATTAGCTGTTACTTGTTAGTATAGAATAATGCCAGGAATCAACCTCATAACAGACATGTCTGTAACATCTACAGATCCTGTTTAGCTGTTTAGTTCATGTGAGTCGTCCAGGAGTCGTCGTGCTGTCGTCATTTACACTCTAGCTATTTTCTGTGGTTTGTATCTCTGTACAAACAGATTGGGTACACAGCCTAGCCCACTGGGTACACACCCCAATGCATTGGGTACTGCGCCCAATATATTGGGAACCCCCATGCCCGTTTTTCACTTTTCGTCTAGGCCTATTCTGAGAAAATACATTTATTTATATTTTAGGTTTTCTTTGCATCACTTCAGTTTAAATATTCTCAAAGAAAGAAGCAAACTGGTCATGGGTTTTCTCAGAATACATGCAAAAGTGAAAATCGGTATGGGGCAGTTAGGGATATTAATTGTTTTATGTTACTACCATCAACAAAATGTACTACTTCACCCCTGCAGTTGTAGCGGTGAAAGAAAAATAATTGTTGCTATAAAGAGGAATTGTTGGGGTGAAAGAAAAAGACTGGGCTAATTGTGGTCATAAATATTGACCACGTCAAATCTAATATCGTACCTTGAAGCTGTGAACTTACACCTAATAAGTTCTCCGATAGCGCCACTTATAGCGCCAAAGATTGTGCCATCGAGCCCTGCGCTACAACAATGGGGAGTGAAGTAGATTTATAACCGCGCCACCCTAAATTATTGAGAGAAGATAACATGTGTAGCCATATATAATGTGACCTCTTTTTTTCTTCGAGCGATCTGGAGATCGGATTCCCTGGGAACGTCCTTGGAAATTTGCGAACTAATTAGCTATCATTAGGCTAGATACGGACATATAAAATGAAGTAAACACAGGTAAAAAGCAATGGATTTATTGAGACTTACATATTTAGGTGAACAGCAGTGAGTCACTTCAAACGACAATAATGGTGACTGAGATACAACAATCAAAGAATTGCCCAGATCGTACGCCGAGTAATTCTGTCTAAGCGGTCCTGATTCTCAAATACGAATATAATCAAAAAGCACTTTTTCCCCACTATCAAACATATTTTTTTGTCCTGCGCTGTGAGAACTGGCTCACAATTGGCTCAGGTGGCCCAAGGATACGAACCCTTCGCCCAATGATCTGTCTTAATTTTTTCTGATGATTCAAACGTTCACACGGCTCTTATAGTTTAAACTTCCTAAGAAATATTGTGCGTAGCATTTTTTTTGTTGCTAGTTATTTTAGCGAAATTCAAACCGACTAGCGTCGTTGTTTGACTGAAGCTAGAATGCAATTTCTCTTTTTGCCGATTAAGAATTTAGACTTCTTGGAAGCGGTATTTGAACTCAATTAGGGGACGTTTAATTTATGTCAGAATCATCTTTAGAAGGAAAGAATCTTTGTATTTTAAATATATCGCATTTTGCTCACGGTACATATCACCCGTCCCATTAATTAATGACGTCCCGTCATTATGACTTGCTTGGCTTTGGGCTTTTGAAATGTTCGCATTTTTTATTCACTATTTTCTTCTACATAATTATTTTATATTTATGTTATGGCTTACTCAGGAGTGCTAAAAATTTCTCTACTACTTTTTCTTATTTTTTCTTATTTTATTCAACATCCCTATCTAAAATTCGTCTACCGGACTAAGATTATTCATGGTTTCTAGGCTAGCTACTATACTAAAGATATTTTTTTTTCTACATCTAACACTGATTACCTTTACATTTCCAACAAGGTTGGGGCTATTCTACCTTCACATATGATTTTTTTTGAATTTACTTTTTACAAAGCTTTTTTTTTTTATTTCGCTGTCTATATGGCACACTACTTTCTATCTATGCTACATTAAATGAATAGCTCGATAACGCTACATATAACTCTATCTGGACATCTAACACTACATACAAGAACGATTTAAAACACAAAATATTTGGTTCACCATGTTCACTGGTAACATTGAAACCACTTTCACTGGAGATGTTCGCTACGCAACGTTAATGATAGGATATTGGGATTTTTGAGTTATCAAAGTTGTTAAGAAGTAACATATATAAATTCACATCTATTTTATCACCATTCGAGTCTTTAGTGTACTCAATCTTCTGTTGTAGATTATTGTCCTTCCTCTTTTCGTCTTGGCAAAATTTATCAAAGCACTTACGTTATGGTTTCTTCATGGGACATTTCAACACGATGAGCTTTCTCTAATTGTCAACTGGGAAATGATGCTTCCAACTACAGGTGTTTGGAATATGCTATCAGGGTTCGTTCTCACCTGCTTTTTGATAGTTCATAGGGTGCCTTATCATTAAGGGGTCGAACACTGGGAGTGCGTTTATTTTCTTCTCAGCATATCATTTTTGGGATATTTTGAGGCACATAGAGAATGTATTCTCGCATAAAATTGTTCATTAGTGTCTCTTATAAAATTGTTAGATCATGGCTTGCGTCTATTAACCTTTGCGGTAATTCCTAGGTTAATCATGGGGAATTGAAGTTTGGGTTTTGAACAGGTCGACATCAAACTATAGTGACTCCTTCAAAATATTGTCTTTAACTTGTGGGAGGGGTATATTGTCACTGAGGGGTTGGTCACTGGGGTTAAATTTTGGTTTCCAGTTCATTGTTCAGAAATTATCTCGTAACATTTATAGGATAACAGAGATATGAACTTTCCACACCGAGGAGATAGGATGGATTCCGACAATTGGTCAAAAGGGATTCAACGCGTAAGTCTGTGACACATAAATAGTTTTTGGGGTCATCAATATATCATCACTATGCAGTCAAATGGTTCTTGGGTCCATAATGATTATCAAAGGCGATATTTATGTATTTATATCTTGTACTGATCGATTGGGTTCTCAGAATTTATGTGATTATATAGTTCGATAACGCACTGGATACTGAGATTCAAATATAATGTTACCTGATACGTAATATGGTTCATGGTCGAAGAAACAATGATCGAAGGTAACTGTTGTTTTTCGTAGACGAAGCTGGGATGAAAATTGCCTGGAGTGTATGGTGAGTACTCTTCGTTGGTTGAGGTATGATGAAAATAGATGCTACTAAGTTGTATCTGCACTGGCAACTCATTGTAATGCTCGATATCCAATTTTGTCAATCCACTTCCTGTAATAAAAATAACGAGGCAGAATCGCACGTTCTTTAAAGTAAATACTCATAGTACAAATAAGTCACGTATTGATTGGGTACTTGAATTTTACGCTATGAGACACGGTTAAATATAAATACACTAATATTAGTACAGAAAACAAAATTTTTATCGTGTTGGTTATAAAAAAACGACATATTCCCATTGGGAAATTCAATACATAGAAGTTTCTTCTAAGTTGTTATAGCCTAACGACGATATAAAAGATTAATTCTTTAACTTTGAGTGTGGTCTGTTATTATGCTTTCTAATATACACTACTACATACACTTTATTTTAACTTCTTTTCAACACTTAGTAATTTTACATTAGATTTAAAATAATCATTTAAACAGAGTTTAATGCTACATGATTAATTTGAGGTCTAATTTTACAACATATTTTCATGCCTGCATTGTTCACGCACGTCCGTGCTGTTTAAGAAACGCATGTTGCAGCGTCATAACCACACGGTTTTACGTAAACGGTACTACAATGAGGGAACAAGACATAGCAAGGACGAGTGGAGACCTCTATACCCACTCGTTTTCTAACGTCTTCCCTATTTCTTGGCTTAGGCGTTCTCATGGGGTTCCGGGTTTTAACCTTTGCATTTCAGCTGTTTCCCCGTGTTTTCTCTTGGTTTTCGTCTTCTTAGTCTCAGGATTTTTTCCGTAATTAAAAGTCAATAGGTTCTTATGGTCAGGGAAGTTGTGAATACGAAACATACGGCCAATAGTATGTTCCACCAGAAATTGTTGAGAACAATCCGTATCTATTATCCCACATACGTTAATCTCTTGTCTTCCTTTGTAAAATAGGGGAATCTGGGAATCTAATGCTTCTCTTATCTTTGCAAGCCTTATTGTCCCTTTATTCTTTTCTATTTTTGACCATATCGAGGTTTTTATTTCCTCGTTTTCTATATTGGGAATAGTGTATGACAGGTTAATTGCCTTGAAGTTAAGTTATTTTGGGACTTATTATCTTTGTGCTCGTGGTTATTAACGGCGTTCGGACAGTTGACTCTTTAGTTACGAGTCGACACCCTTTTTTTATGGTTATCGTACCCATATTTTGTAACAGTAATTCTGTTTTGTAACTCGGGTCTATTTTTTCTGTATTATTGTAACAAGACAAAGTTCCAACAGTTTCTCTTGGCACAGAAAATCATGATAGTGTTCATAAATATGAACAGAATCAGCTCATAATTAGACGCTTCTGTACTGGCAGTTTTTTTTTTTATTGATTTTATAAAGCTGCCACCAGATAGAAGGGTATAGCCTACTGAGTTTGCATAGTTTAAAAACAAAACTTCTTTTCGAAAAATACCCGACACTCCGAACTAGTCGTGTTTACTTCAGCTAATAAAAACAAATTCACTCTATCAAAATATACTGAAAACTGCCTGAAATTTGTACGGTATAAATGGGGGTGAAGAAATATAGGTTTCAAGAGGAAATTTTCTTTAGTAGTCACTATATCAGAATTGGATAATTTAATATACATGTTGCTTAAATAAATTTCGCACAAACTAAAAAAAAGGGAGAAACAGGAAAAAAACCAATTGACAAAAATAAACGTTTTTTCACTAAATGAAGCACAATCTTTTCAAGTTAAACATAAACCTTAGTCTAACTTGAATAAATTATCAGGTTCTAATTAGTTTTTAATTGAGATAATTGAATTTTAATTAATAACTTATTGAGAAATTATATTTTAATAAATAATTAAAGTAAAAAATTGAGTACGAATTGATTATTAGAATAATTAAATAAGAATTTGACTGATATTTTAAGCAAGAAAAACGAACAAAACGGCAAGTAAAAAAAAGGAAGATTAAACACTAAAAATCTAAAAATCAGAGCAAAACACGATTCAGATCAAGCTCTAGCTATGAATAGTGTCAGATTATCGAATTTTTAAGTCAAGTTAGGCATAATTGATTTACTTTTGATTAATTTTCTTCATAGTTTAACTTTCTTAATTTTTCAATCTTCACGTGGAAGGCAATTTCATACAAATGAACTTAAGAAAGGGGTAGATACCAAAGCAGTACTGCAAAACATACACAAAAAAGCCCTGTCTTAATGAGTTTAATAATGGTTTGTAGGGATTCTACATTTTAGAAAGCTCTTATGCCCATTGTAGAGAGGAGATTTCGCCTCGTCTTAATCCCAGGACTGTATAAGACCATTAGTAAAGATATCACCGTCATCACCTTTGCAGTCTTCTTATCGGTAGAAATTAAACGATTATTAAAAAACCAGGACTTTCTCTCCTCTAGACCAATAGCTGTCATGAGCCTTGAGTTCCTCCCAAGGCTTCCCACAGGACGTGGTCCAACGCCAGTTGTCGTCCTCAGTAGACCACGAGCTTCCTACCTTTGGTTATTTTCTGTTCCAACCTTTTTCTCTGATCACCAATGTTTTGACATCTATTTTATCATATATTTTTTTTTTCATTAATATTTACTTGGTTAACTTTACTTGCACACTGTTAAATTTATTATGGTGGATCATAAGTTGATTTTCATAAGGGATTTGAAATTTGTCTTTACATTAATTAGGGATATTTCCATCTGTCAGGTTTTTTAATCCGTTCTGCCTGACTGTGTCGTTATTTTCTCCTCTGTTTCTTGTGGTTTTTCTTTTCGGTTTTTTCGGTTACGAAATAAGGTCAAACTTTTTGTATTGTTTTTTTCAAAAATTCTTGCCCTTTTAATCTTGTTTCTTTTCGCGTGTGCGGCGGCTGAAGTCGGTCTTGATTTTCCTATTTCTCTAACTACTATATGGTCTGATTCGTCGTCAGACTCCTCGGAACTAGTTTCCAACGAATCCGGATTAGAACTTTTAGAGGTGGCACTTTTTGAGGTACCACCTGCCCTTCTTTCGTAAATTTCTACTCCTTTGGAAGTAGAAGGTTTATTCTCTAAGTCCTCGCTATGAGTTTTCAACTCGGGAGAATTGAAAGATTCTTGAGAGCTTTGGGAGGAATCAATAGTTTTTGCGGGTTCCTCCCACTGTTTGAAGGCCATGTCCTCAGGTGGATGGTTTATTTTTTGCACTAGGGTTTCCCTCCATGAAGTCCCACTGTTTAGGCTTGACCTTGGGACACAGTTATATCATGATATTGTCCTTGCTGGCCATCCTTGGGAGTTTTATTCTCGGGCAATGTACTTTGACTCGTTTTTATGGGGAAATATATTAAATCCATAGCTTCTCGCAGATTTGTTTTAGTTGAATCTTTGGGGGAGTTTTCTTTACAGTAATACCGGGGGTTTCTACAGCTCTGTTTAATTCTTCCGGCAATGACAGGGGCTTTTTCTATTGGTGTTGCAGGGAAAACCATATCATCTGGAAATCTTTTGGGTAGGGGAACATGGGGTTGAAATTCTATCGGGGACCGGGGAAAATTGGGTTTTTGGAGATATTGTATAATCTAATTCTCCTGCGCTCGCCGATGAATAACTTTTGGATCTTTTGTGTGTTTTTATTTGAGGAAAAAATCCTGGTATTAGGGATTTTTTCTTAGGAATAACTAGATTTTTCATTGCTAAAAATTCTTCAAAGTTTTCCTCATCACTGTCATCTTCAAAATAATCTTGTTTAAAATTAAGGGGTTTTTAGCTCTGCCAATCTCGATTTAGGGGACTCATTTTTCTGCATCGGACGAATCTGTAGAGGATGGATGTGACACCCATCTCTCAGAAAATTAGGCTCTTTTTATTCGGCTAGCATGAGCCTTGTAAGTTCTTCCACTATCGGGGTTTCCATTTTAAAAGTATAATCGTTATCGTACTTTTTGACTATTCTGTACGGTCCAGAAATATTTGTTGGAAAGTTTTTTGCCTTCCGTTTTTTGCTTCGTTCTTTAGGTAGACGCAGTCTCCTACTTTGAAATCTATATTTCCCTTTACTTTGGGTTGGTTTCTTAGCTCTTGGTTTCTTTTACATTTTTCAACTCTTGCCTAACTATTTTATAAGTTTTCCTCATCCTATTTATGAATTCTTGTTTGTAATCCTCCGAGTTATTATAATACTGCCGAGGTTCAATAATCTCATCATACGGGATTCTAAAATCATGACCAAAAAGTAAATAAAATGGATTATCTTTAGTTGATTCTGAATAAGCAGTGTTGATTACGTTAGTTAAATAAGGTAAGAATTGATCCCAGTCGTTCATATTGTCTTTTCTATAAATAATTAATACGCTCGAGAATATTTTATGCCTATTTTCTATTTTACCATTAGCTTGTGGATGGTACGGAGCTGTCACCGTTTTCTCTATATTAAGAAAACTCATTATGTCTTCTGTTCATTTTGAAACAAAATTGCTCCCGTTGTCACTCAAAATTTTATTAGGAATGCCAAATTTTAAAAATAATTTTGCTAACGCCTTACTTGTGGCGTAAGCACCTTGGTTTTTCAATGCTTTTGCAAAAGCAAATCCTGAAAAATGGTCTATAGCTGAAAGAATACAAGTATGGCCTCTGCTGGAAACAGGCAAGCCTCCGCTCGCCCGTATAAGTCAAATGAGATAATATCGAAGGGGTACTTTGCTACTGGGACCCTTCCCATTGGAGGATTAGGATAAGCTGGGGGGATTTTTCTTAAGTTACATGCTTCGCATGTACTTACAAGTTCTTTAAGTTGTGTCATTGCCGACGGCACGTAAAAATATTGTTTTAATTTATGGAATGTTTTCATTACTCCTAAATGTCCTCCTATACCTGAATGAAAATATTCAAATGCAGGCACTATTAAGTTTGTGGTAATACAGGTATTATTGAGGTTTGGTTTTCTATTTGTCTCCGCAGTCACACGATTCTACATAGTATTTCTTCATCAAGGTCATAGTAAAAATTATCTATTTCTTTTCTAAGATTTTGAATTTATCCGGTAACATCGTCATTCACAAAATAATTAATAAGCGCTGAACAAGTTTCGTCCTTTTTTGCTTTCTTTTATATTTTCTAAAGACAAGGGACAATAGTTAACCTTATTTTCCTTTACTGTGTCTTTGACTTTGTTTTTCTTAGACTTATGTTTGCTCTTAGCATTGATAGCGTTGACTTCATTTTCCTCAGTTTCCGACGGAATATTTTCTGGGTATCTACTCAAAAAGTCACAAAGCTGCGTTTTGTTTGCCTTTTAAATGTTCAAATTCGTAATCTAGGTCTTGGATTTTCATAATCCATCTAGCTAGAATTACCTTGGGGTTTTTAAATGTGCGCAGGTACTGCAAGCTTTTATGGTCTGATCGTAGTATAACTTTTCTACAATCAAATAGTGTCTAAATTTGTCCAAGTGGTGGATTATAGATAATAATTCTAAGTTTGTGGCGGAATAACTACTTTCGCCTTTTGATAAAGTTCTACTCGAATAGCATATAACTTTTTCTTCTTTTTTTTTTTTAGATGGTCCTTGTAAAGGATCAGAGTTTCCTATGGGAATTATTTGCGAAAGAATAGCCCCAATGCCCTTTGAACTAGCATCGGTTGAGACCACAAATTTTCCGTTTTCGAAATCAGGAAGTGATAATATTGGTTCAGAAGTGAGCGCCTTTTTGAGAAGGTCTAGGGAAGTTTGAGCTTCCTGGGACCAGGTAACATTTTTGGGAGTTCCCTTTAGTTAATTCCGTGAGGGTTTTCGCAATTTGGGCGTAATTGCGTACGAATTTTCTAAAGTAGCCAGTAAGACCTAAAATTCCCCTTAATTCTTTCATGGTTCTAGGGGGTTTGAGGTTTTCAACACATTTTATTTTATCAGGGTCTGGGGACATTTCTCCTTGCGTCACTACTACTCCTAGAAATTTAATTTTAGGTTGAAATAAATTTACTTTCTCAGGCCGACATTTTAAATTGCCCTGTCTGAACTTCTCGAAGACCTTAGCTAATGTTGCCAAGTGTTGTTCAGTGTTTTCTCCCACGCATATGATATCATCAACAAAATGAATTATATTCTTTAATCCTCTTAACAGGTGTAATAGAGGTCTACATAGCGCGCTTGAACTTGTTTTAAGTCCAAAGGGTACCCCTAAGTATTCATATGAACCACATTCACATGTTGAAAATGCAGTTTTATGGACATTTTTTTCGGCTATTTTCACTTGGTGGTAGCCTTGGGTAAGGTCCAAAGAAGTAAAAATTTTGTTTTTGCTTGAAATAGAGTCAAGAATTTCATCTATTCTTGGCAAAGGAAATTTATCGCTAACTACTTGTTTGTTGAGGGCTCTGTAGTCTACTACAAGTCTAAGGTCACCATTCTTCTTTGGTACTAAGATCACTGGTGCACTATACGGACTTATACTTGGACGTATAATTTCATTTTTTTCTAATTCATGGATTTTATTTTTTAACCATTCTTTCTGCTTATATGTCACACGATATGGCTGTTTTGCTACGGGATTACCAGTCGTTAATTTTAAGTGTTCATAAAACGGTATGAGCCCGATGTCATCTTCAGATGCAGAGAATACATCCTTAAAATTCCATAATAATTCGCATAATTTGTTCTTAAGTTCCTTGTCCGTAATATGATCCATATTAAATTTGTTTAAAAAATTGCGATTTAGTTAGAGGGTACCTGTTATTTAAGGTTTTAATGCCGTTAACTAGGTTTCTTTTAGAATTTTCTTTTCCCATGTATTTAAATCATTCTCTGATAAAAGTTGTTGAATTTGAACTAAACATGTCCCCTTTTTTATTGTAATTGTATCATTTTCGTGGTTATTAGTTACCCAAATAAAAACCTTCTCCTTTGTCATAAGATATAATCTGTTCCTCACATAGCAGATTTTCAGGAATTTCGTTTGATGGTGTCGCAAACCATATTTCGGATTTGCTAACCACTGGTTCAATCATTTGTGATATTTGAATTTTTTGCATCGTTTTGGGGAGGAACTTTGTTTTCCTTATCGCGAATCCGTAATATTTCTCTTTATTTTCATTGTTTATTAGATTCATACTGGCGCTATGCTGCGCCATTGCGGCATCTTGTGGCGTCACGTTGGGTTTTACTATGCTTTTCCATAATTCCGCTATTTTCGTGGTTTCGTTCGACTTGTACTGTCGCATATTTCCTATTTTTATTTTTGCGGATTCAATACTTTTATTATTTAAATTTGCTTCATCTCTGCACTGTCTTTAAGAATAATTGGACAAGTTTCTGATTATTCCTTTTCCTCCTTTCGAGACATGAGGTTCAAAAGATTGTGACATTATGCTGTCAGAAATTTTGTTTACTGTTACGTTGTTTTCGTAACCTCTGTTACGATTTCTTAAGGTAGAAATTTCTTCCCCTATCTTAGCTGGGTAGACAAACCTCTCGTTTTCTACGTCTAATAGTACTCTATTGGACCTTAGGAAGTTTGCGCCTATAATTGCTTCGTACGGAAAGTTATCGCATATTATAAAATTTGTCTGGAAGATCCTATTGTTCCTTTTTACGTTTAGGCAAATTGAACCTCTTGCATCCAATTTATGTCCTGTCACACTAGTTAAATTGGGATTATTAAATTTCTTTGTTGTCTAATATGGGGAGGCACATATTAAGTACGCAGGAGCTTATAATGTTGACTGTAGCTCCGCTGTCAACTAAGGCTTTAAAGTAAATATTTTCTACACAAAAATCATTAAATATGGGCAACCTATTATTGTTATCACTACAAGACGGCGCTACCATTGTTTTGGACCTATTAAATATTCTGGGCACCCTCTGGGTCCCATTTATATTTCTGAGGGGCCTGAAACGTTTCCCTGAGGATTTATTTCATGTGTCGGTGCCTGTAATAGATATTCAGGCATATGAGGTTCCGTGGGCATATCTAATTGATTTACATCTGTCTGCCTTCGCTATATATTATTATGGTAACTTGGATGTCTTGTGTCAGTGCCGCTTGCTGGCGCTGACTGCCAATGCCGTTGGCTTGCAAAATTTTCATGTCCCATCGGCAAGTTTTCGTGATTTCTATATAGCATTCTTGCATTATATTGGTTTTGGCGATTATTTGGGTTTTCAAATCGGTAATTAATTTGTCTTTTGGGGGAGGGGTATAAAAATTTAGTTTGTACGCGTTGTAAGGTACTGATTGGCGCAATCTTCCCTGGCTATAGCCTAGCGCCCCACCGGCGCTAAAATTTGTTCTTCAAACAAATGGTTGCCATAATTTTGCGTACTACCGTTAGCAATTCTTGGTATGCGATTGGGGACATAACGGCACTCTCTCGCGCTATATCCAGGTCTATTACAAATATAGCACCTTATTATTGTGGGTTATTTTTCGTAATTAGATTGTTTGAAAAGCTGAAAACGTACTGTTTTTTGCCTAGCGGGTTCTTGCGTTTTATTTCTTTGTGGCACTGTGGAGTTATCCCTTGAAAAGAAATTGGGAGACGCCTGATCGCCCTTGGTTCGCGTTTGAATCGCCCTAGGCTATTTATTATTGCCTTACTGTGATTAGCGACCATCGTATCAACTTCGATCAATCGCTCTACCTCCTGAACTGCAAGATCCAACGTCTGAATATTTTTGGATATTACCACTCTATATAGTTTTGGGGGGTAGCCCTTGCAAAAAGGTATTTAGTATGACTTTTTCGTACAGTTGCCCCGAACCACTTCCGTATTTTTGCCTCTACAGAAATGCGTATATTATCAAGGTATTCTCTTATATTTTGTGAAAAGTCAAAGCTCACTGTTCCGTGTTTTAATTTATTTATGGAACTGGTTTCCATAAACCTATCTTTAAATGCTTTTAATAATTTGGCCACCGTATTTATTGGCAAGTTGGCGTCATTGCCTATGGTATGTTCAATTGTTTTAGAAAGGTTAAGACCTGGCCTTTTAGTCGTAATAGGAGCATGTCGAGTAACGCTTCTAGCTCTGTTTTTTTGTTAGTTGTACAAACTGGGTCAATTGGATATTAAAGTCGTCAATATCTGATTGGCCATTGTATTCCGGGATAGATTTTGCTATTTCTATATTTTTTTGTGACTAACTTTTGCACTATTAATAATTCATTGAGATCTTCCGCCATTTTTTTTGAACCAATTCAAAATAAATTTATTTTTTTTCACTTAACCTATTTTGGGGGAGGCTATTATCTCCTATGAGATATCTAAAGGGGTTCCCTGTCGTAGCTTAGCGGCAATAGGCCTAATCGCTTTACTTATATGTCTATATCTCTCCGATAATTAAATTTAAATTACAAAGTTTTATAGCCTAATTAGTTCGCAAGTTTTTCTCCAATGTCCGACTCGCGCCATTTGTTGCGGTGAAAGAAAGATAATTGTTGCTATAAAGGGGAATTGTTTGGGGTGAAAGAAAAAGACTGGGCTAATTGTGGTCCTAAATATTGACCGCGTCAAATCTAATATCGTACCTTAAAGCTGTGAACTTACGCCTAATAAGTTCTCCGATAGCGCCGCTTATAGCGCCAAAGATTGTGCCATCGAGCCCTGCGCTACAACAATGGGGAGTGAAGTAGATTTATAACCGCGCCACCCTCAATTATTGAGAGAAGATAACATGTGTAGCCATATAAATGTGACCTCTTTTTCTTCGAGCGATCTGGAGATCGGATTCCCTGGGAACGTCCCTGGAGATTTGCAAACTAATTAGCTATCATTAGGCTAGATACGGATATATAAAATGAAGTAAACACAGGTAAAAAGCAATGGATTTATTGAGACTTACATATTTAGGTGAACAGCAGTGAGTCACTTCAAACGACAATAATGGTGACTGAGATACAACAATCAAAGAATTACCCAGATCGTACGCCGAGTAATTCTGTCTAAGCGGTCCTGATTCTCAAATACGAATATAATCAAAAAGCACTTTTTCCCCACTATCAAACATATTTTTTGTCCTGCGCTGTGAGAACTGGCTCACAATTGGCTCAGGTGGCCCAAGGATACAAACCCTTCACCCAATGATCTGTCTTAATTTTTTCTGATGATTCAAACGTTCACACGGCTCTTATAGTTTAAACTTCCTTAGAAATATTGTGCGTAGCATCTTTTTTGTTGCTAGTTATTTTAGCGAAATTCAAACCGACTAGCGTCGTTGTTTGACTGAAGCTAGAATGCAATTTCTCTTTTCGCTGATTAAGAATTTAGACTCTTGGAAGCGGTATTTGAACTCAATTAGGGGACGTTTTATTTCTGTCAGAATCATCTTTAGAAGGAAAGAATCTTTGTATTTTAAATATATCGCATTTTGATCACGGCACAAAGTAGTACACCACAGGATCTGTACCTAAGAATTTGAGTACTACACCCCACAATCAGTACTACATTAAACATAACATAGCATAGCATAGGGATATGGAGTAATACACTTGGTTAGATGTAGGTGTCAAATTCTGAGGTACAGATCCTGTGGTATACTACTACATTGGTGAAGGAGTACATTATATGTTGATGGTTGTACATAAAACAATTAATCCCTAACTGGTATGGGGGGGGGGTACCCAATGCATTGAGGTGTGTACCTCAATGCATTGGCTACCAGCAAAGTTGGGTTCAGGCCAAAGAAAATAGCTGGTGTACATGACTGGTTTGCACCCCCATTTTTAGCGGTGATGAACATCAGCTTGTGACATAAGCAAACCTGAAGCAATCAATCTTGTTTCAGACTCACTTTTATTCATTTTTCCCAATGTATTAGCCTATAGTTAAATACTAGAGAAATTAGTTATATATAATATAGGCTAATCGCTAATATGTAGTAAAGTACCATTTAATACTAATGAAAATATCAGAAAGATATATATATATATACATATATATATATATATATATATATATATATATATATATAATATATATATATATATATATATATATATATATATATATATATATATATATATATATATATATATATATATATATATATATATATATATATATATATATATATATATATATATATATATATATATATATATATATATATATATATATCTATATATATATATCTATATATATATATATATATATATATATATATATATATTTATTTATGTCCGCTTACAATGGAGAAAAAAAAAGCGGAGTACAAAATGAAACAAAGAAAGAAGAAAAACATATTCAACACTAAAAATTAAATACAGGTATTTCATTCACAGAAACAGTTGAGTCAGCGGTGAGTCGTAGAGTTTACTGAGGGATCGTCTTGAGGCTCTCCGTTCTAGATCAATCACCTTGGTTGATGGATCAAGGATTCCATATATGGATGAGATCTCCGTGTTAGAAAATCTTAGTGGAAGACCCAGCAAAAATTTTGCAAATCTGTAGTACGTGGTTCGTATTTTTCGACGCTCGTGAGGGATAACATTTACCACAAGGGTGATATATACCAGATGGCAGGAGAGACGACGGCGTTGAATAGTTTGACTTAATAAATCGATTAAATGACCACTTGCATTTGACAGCTTTTCCATATGCTGAGCGGATAGATTTACAGACTGATTCAGCCAACAAGCCTCTAGTTGACCTAGGCGTCTGGCCATACGTGATACCAAGGTAATTTAGGGACTGGGACTGCTGGATTCTGATACCGTCAAGGACAAGATTGGAATTGGTCGAGTTGGTGCCGCTAAAAACGATAAATTCGGTTTTCTCTATGTTGACTCGTAGTCCTATTCTTCTGTATAGGGTCACTAAAAGACGAAGATTTGGTAGACCCCTCAGCGTGCTGCTTAGGAGCAACAAGTCATCTGAATAAGAAATGAAACTTAGATCCAAGCCCTCCATTAAAAGAAGGTCCCACGAACGAATCTAGTTACAGAGTAAATCGCAGAATTAAAGATGATAGGGCTTAGAGCAGATCCTTGCCGAACTGCTTTGAAGAGCCAAATGGGTTCAGAAAGCTTTTGCTTGCGGTGACCGACGATTGTTTCCCATCCCAAAGCTAGACGAATATGCGTGTGGGAGTACCAGTCATGGAGAACAAGGACAATGAAGGGGTCGACTCCTGAATCTAAGAGGCACCACAGTGCCTGCGATTGGACGACAGAATCGAACGCAGCGGAAATGTCGACACTGCAGGCAAAGAGTGTCTTTTTAACTAAAGATGTAGACCTCATTATTCTTCTTAGTAGCCGATGGGCGTGTCCACAGCCCAACCCATTTCTGAATCCAAGTTGTTTGTCTCCCATTAGAGCGTGTGACGTAATATGGGGCAACAGTATCTTCTCAAAATACTTTGCTGATAACCGATGAAACTGTGATTGGTCTGTAGCTTTTACAAAGCAAGGGATCTCGATTCTTTTTCAGAATATTGGATGTGCGGCAACCATGAAAGTTGGCAGGTGTGAGTCCTTGCTCGATGCTCATTTGGAATAGTAAGGCTAAGTATTCATGTAGACGTTCTGTGCCGTGCTGTAAGTGCCTCGGAGTGATCCCATCGAGCCCTGGAGGCATGTTCTTTTTCAATTTTCTCACAATTATCTCAATATGCCATTTGGAAACAATGACATCAGTGCGGCGGAGTTTTGCGCTGATTAATTGCCTATCTAACTCAGATTTATATACGGAGTCCAGCTCGTTGGGTGGTGGCGCAAACACGTCCTTGTAATGGTTTACCCAACTTTCCTCGGGAATGGGACTTTGCACATCAGCGTCGGCCCTGTTAGATTGAAATCGCTTCCATAAGATGTTTGGGTCACTCCTGCAATCACAAGACAACTTCTCCACTTGCTGGACTTGCATATTCTCGACAGTACGTTTGAATTCTTTTTGGCATGTCGAAAGCACTGAAAAACTACTCCAGATCGGGGTTTGTCGCAGTCCTTCCACAATTCGTACCAGAACTTGGATCTCTTCTTGGCAAACTTGACATTTGGGTTATCCCATCCCTTTTTACAAGCTTCATCGAATGAACAATTTCGGAGCAAAAGATGTTCAGGGCTAGTCTGTCTTCATTTTGGCCATGAGTAAGCAGTGGAAACGGTGCTTTGATTTTAGCAATAGTTGAGTCAAGAATATCTTTGTACAAGGACTGATCTATCCTTTGCCATTCACTCTTGATAAACCATGATCGCCCGGGGCACCGCTTGTATGTGGAGAATGGTACCATTAAGCTAATCCCAAGGTGGTCGCTACAATTGTGTTCCGAGTAAACAATGGCTTTAATCCCGGTCGGAAGTAGGAAATTTACGAAAAAGTGATCGATATCTGATGTAGCCAGGGATGCGCTGTGGACAAACGTGAAGGACTGGGATTTTGGAACTGGGGCCATAGTGTCTGCAGACACCCCCTTAATATGGTGGAAAAACGATCATCATCCAGAAGCTGACAGTTGAAGTCCCACAGATAATAATCTTTTCTGACTTGTATTGTTCGGCCAGCCTCCCGAGTCTCGCACAAGCCTTCGTGTAACGCCTTTCTGAGAGGACATCGCGATAATTTGTAGGGAGGTACACTGATATGACTATAAAGCCATTTGGACCAGGAACTCTGATCGCAGAAAAAGAATCGCATGAATCAATTAGCGTGCATTGCAAATTGGAGTCTGCAATGATCAAGATTCCACCACTCGGCCTTCCAACTGAGCTGTTGCGGATAGCAGGCTGCAAAAAATAGTCCTTTCCTGGAAATCGGTCAAGGATTGCTGAATGATCGGCTGTTACCAAATGTTCCTGAATGCATATTATGCTATGCTTGGTTACTAGATCACTTAAAAGAGACAGCTTGTGTGGAGCGTACCCGTATATATTTCTGCTATAAAGCGAGATAGTTGCATTCATTGCTTACGTTTGTTTGAACTAGCCTCTAATTGTCTTTTATAAACCGGGCATTGCGAGCTATAACATGGATGCTTTCCAGAGCAATTAGCACATTTAGTGTCACGGACACATGGATTGTCTTTAGGGTTTTCGTTATCGCCGGAGCACCTGGAACACTTCGCATTGTTAGGGCAATCTCGTTGCAAGTGGTCAAACTTTTGGCATTTAAAACACCTCAGAGGGGTGGCAACATATTTGTCCACCTTGATATGGCAATAACCGACGTAAACGCCATATTTCAGTCCTTTTTCAAGAGTTTCTTTGTCTCTGAATGTTAGCTTGACTGACTTGCTAGTACCATAGCGTTTCGCTTCTTGGATCCCTTCCATAGCAGACTCAATCTCCTCGTTTGTCGTATCTTCAGGGACAAATTTAGCCACTGCCAGGAATTTCGGTCTATGGACTTTAACTACAGCCGCGGAATTCGATTTTATGCTATTAGCTATAGCTTCTGCATCATGCTCGGTTCTGACATACAACACCAGCGTATCGCTTCTCGTAACTACCTTCTGTACTTTTCTGGATGCACCATTGGAATCAAGAAATTCTTTCTGCTTTTGGCACGATTTATAGATTTCGGGTGGTGCTTCTTTTAAGTGAAGCGGGATACTTAGAGATTCGCTGGGAGTAGGCCACGTTTTAGTAAAAAAAACTGACGTTGCATCGGTCCAGCCATGCATTCATTTTTTCACCACATTCGTTTAGTTTGCACGTTAATGAGGTAAATTTATCGTGAGGTATGGAAGGAGTCTCAGATGGATCATAAATAGTGAATTTGAAAGGGAAATCACCCTTAGCGTCCAATTCCTTCACAGCATGAATCGCATCTTTTACAGAAACAGATGCATTTATTGTGCTTCTACGCTCTTTCAAAAGGTTCCATCTCTATCTAATTGATCTCGTATAAATCTTTACGGCTTGTGTGACAGATTGCTTGTCAAAAAATCTCACGGCAGTGCTTACAACCGATTCATGGGAATATCTTTGAAGTTAAGTGAACGCTGATGAAATTTAAAAAAAAGGGCTATATAAATACTTGATTTTTGCCATTTTTCATTCGCTTATAATCTATCCAAATTAAGTCCAATCGTACCCAATGATGTCACAACAATTAACAATCCAAGTCCTTAATCACATCCAAAACCGGTCCAGAAAGTATTCGCAAACATATACGTATCGCCTCTCTGGCTATTCACTCGTTTCTTTGGGTGAATGAATGCTGAATGAACTACACAGAAAGAATGCTGACGAGATACAGCTAACAAAACCTGTGGGAAGTGCGGGTACCCAAATCGCCTTTCCCCAGCAGTTTAAGGATCAACATCCGACCGGTACCGATACGGCTCTTGTGTTTGTTGCCGCTCTCTTCTGCACAGGCTGTCACTAATCAGCGAAAAAATAATGAAAATTTGGCTATTTAAACTATTTAATTAGCCAAATAATCCTATTTCATTCTTTCCTTTTTCTTTTTCTTCCCTTCTTTCCTTCCTTTTCTTTCCCTTAAAATTTGAACTTTTGTTGCTACCGTATTAATAATCCAAACAAAGCAATTAGTCCATATCAATAAGTTTATCTTAGATTATAATCTGTAGCAGAAATAATCCTGTGAAATAATCCCCAAGGTCACTGAATATATTATAAAAAACCAACAAAGAGAAAAATCTCTAAAAAAACAAACAAACGAGACTGTGGCCAGTGGAGAGAAAAGGAAAACAACAGAAACAAAACAACGCGGATATTTCGCCTGTATACAAACAAGGCGTCTTCAGCACGAAAGACACAAAAAAAAAAAACAAGATAAAAACTAAAAACCAATAAAACCACCACCAAAAAAAAAAAAAAAACAAAAATGTACAATCTGCGCAAACTAAATCCACGTAGGGAAAAGATGCTAAAATAGAGTTACTTCAGTGAGGACACCAGAGTAACTGAGGAAAAAAAAAAAAAAAAACAAAAAAAACTGTAAATTACTTTAATTATTCAGTTGCGAAATAATCCTTTTGTTAGCTATTACTGAAGCAAATCGTTTTGGTCTAACAGGTAAAATAGTCCCCTGGTGATTATTTAAAATCTTTACTCCCTTATTGACAATTGATTCACTCTTTAGAAGGTTATCATAAATTGGGTCAATATTTAAATTACCCGTGTCCCTATTTA
Source organism: Artemia sinica (assembly GCA_027921565.1). Classification (NCBI taxonomy): domain Eukaryota; kingdom Metazoa; phylum Arthropoda; class Branchiopoda; order Anostraca; family Artemiidae; genus Artemia; species Artemia sinica. The sequence continues at coordinate 46,297,633 of CM051276.1, read as the reverse complement.
TGGAAAGGTTAGCAAACATATGTTTTTTAATTTCTATGGCTTCCCTGGCCCATTGGGTGTACCCCGTATCATTAGAAATAGCCAAGGCTTCATCAAATTTTACAAAATGGTCTGGTTGAAGCCAAATATGCTCTGCTAAAGCTGAAACGAAAGTTTCTGGAGGCTTGCTTAATTGTAGGGTTTTTTCTATTGAATTACGGTGTTCAATAAACCTTTCAACAAATTGTTGGTGAGTCCTACCAATATAGAACTTCCCACAAGAACACGGAATTTTATACACCCCACTTACTAAATTTCCCCGAGTTAAATCCTTACCAGAACTAAAAAAAAACTACTCATTGGCCTCAGCGATTGGAAACATGTATCAATACCAAATTTACGTAAAACCCGTGAAAGTTTCTCCCCCAAACCAGGTACATATGGTAATGAAATGAAGCTTTTTGATACAACTAAATCTAAAGACTGAGAAACCTCAATAACCCTACTACTATGTTTGGCCCTCTATTTTCAATTATTTTATCAATGAACTTAATTGGATAACTATTACAAAATAAAAATATCCCTCAAGTATAACAATTCTGAATCCAGAAATTCCTGGGAACAGATTTTAAAGAACAGATTTTTTTTTTTATTTTTCCTCAGTTACTCTGGTGTCCTCACTGAAGTAACTCTATTTTAGCATCTTTTCCCTACGTGGATTAGTTTGCGCAGATTGTACATTTTTGTTTTTTTTTTTTTTTTTTTGGTGGTGGTTTTATTGGTTTTTAGTTTTATCTTGTTTTTTTTTTTTGTGTCTTTCGTGCTGAAGGACGCCTTGTTTGTATACAGGTGAAATATCCGCGTTGTTTTTGTTTCTGTTGTTTTCCCTTTTCTCTCCACTGGCCACAGTCTCGTTTGTTTGTTTTTTTAGAGATTTTTCTCTTTGTTGGTTTTTTGTCATGGCTGGCCGGTCGGCTTAAGATCTTTCATTCGTCAATTGTACGGGCAACAATTAGCCGCTTCTGTCATTATTATTTTTCTTTAGTTAAAAAACATGCAAATCTATTAAATCAACAAATTTTCTTAAAAAATTGCAAGAAGGAATCAGTGATTCCGAATCTTTTAAAATATGTACCCATTTTGGAACTGAAAATGAAACAAAATTAAAAATAAATTAAGCCTAATAGCTTTAAATCACGTAATTTATGAACAAAAACAGAGACGTTTTCAACTGTCTAAGGACTTAAATTCTGTTGAAAACTTTTTAAGAAATAACCTTCCATCTGATATTTTATACGAATTAAGGAAATGGCCATTAGATCTTTTCGCCATGATTTTCATTTGTCCAAGGTTCGTTTGGTTGACAAGTTTTAATAAACTTTTGTTTGAGAATTTCCAAGATTCAGATGTTTTTTATCCTCGTCATTGTTTGGGTCCAGCAATTAAGAATTTGTCTTCTAAGCCTCTTAATATTCAACAGGAAGCCGTTTTGTTGAAAGGATCAAAGTTCTGTTTTCCAACACCAGTCTCCTATTCAAAAATAATTTCAAAGGTGGAATCAGGAATTATGGCTTCTATAGATAAGGTTGATACTCCTCAAGAACTCAGAGCTGAGATCGTAAGAAAAACTAAACACCTTTAATATGAACTTCATTGGTAAAGACATTTCACAAAAAAAATGACATTAAAATCCTTTCTGATTTGAAAAAGGATAAATTCCTTACTATCACCAGAGCCGATAAGGGAAACACGATCGTAATTATGAACACTGAAGATTATAATAATCAAATGAAATCCATTATTTTGGACACTATTACATACAAAAAACTTGATTTTGATCCTACAGATAAATATGTAAAATCAACAAGAAAGGAATTAGAGTCAATGAAATAAATTTTCACATTACCCCACAGTTTTATAACAAATATATCCTAGGGGTTGTTCGGCACCCAAGATCTATGGTCTACCTAAGATTCATAAGACTGGATCCCCCTCCGCCCCATTGTGTCAACTTGTCTGTCACCTGTTTTCAAAATTAGGAAAATGGTTGTCGGTAGCTTTACGTCCACTTTTGGTAACACAAAAATCATATTTAAAAAATTCGACTGATCTTACTAATAAATTGCGCAATTTCACGTTGGAGGAGAGTTCAATTCTTTGCAGTTTTGATGTTGTGTCCATGTATTCAAATTGTGATTTAAAAAAGGTGCGCGAGGATATTTTAAAAAGTAAATTAGAAAAACACTTTGATTTAATACAGGATGTGACGTTAGCCAGTTTGGATATTGATGTCATTATGAAACTAATTATGCTGGTAAATGAATTTTCTTTTTATTTTGGTTTTCGAGGGGAGTTTTATAGACAAATTTTTGGGTTACCTATGGGGGCTTCTCTTTCTCCTTTATTGGCAAATCTATTCATAGATGCCATTGAAACCTCCGCTATAAAACAGTTTTAGAATCTCCCCTTGCTTCTGGGGTAGGTTCATGGATGATGTGGTCTGCGTTTGGAAACATGGGTTGGACTCCTTAGACCTTTTTTGTAAGCATTTAAATAGTTTTGATAATAATATTAAATTTACAGTTGAATTTGAGGATAATAATAAATTACCTTTTCTGGATATTTTATTAATTAAAAGGGATTTCCATTTACTTTTCTCGATTTACAGAAAACCTACGCACAATGATAGGTATTTAAATTTTCATTCTTGCCACCCTATGTCGGTGAAAAGGGGGGTTGTAATTTCACTAGTGGATAGAGCCTTTAAAATCTGTTCCCAGGAATTTCTGGATTCAGAATTGTTATACTTGAGGGATATTTATTTTGTAATAGTTATCCAATTAAGTTCATTGATAAAATAATTGAAAAATAGACGGGCCAAACATAGTAGTAGGGTTATTGAGGTTTTCTCAGTCTTTAGATTTAGTTGTATCAAAAAGCTTCATTTCATTACCATATGTACCTGGTTTGGGGAGAAACTTTCACGGGTTTTACGTAAATTTGGTATTGATACATGTTTCCAATCGCTGAGGCCAATGAGTAGTTTTTTTTAGTTCTGGTAAGGATTTAACTCGGGGAAATTTAGTAAGTGGGGTGTATAAAATTCCGTGTTCTTGTGGGAAGTTCTATATTGGTAGGACTCACCAACAATTTGTTGAAAGGTTTATTGAACACCGTAATTCAATAGAAAAAACCCTACAATTAAGCAAGCCTCCAGAAACTTTCGTTTCAGCTTTAGCAGAGCATATTTGGCTTCAACCAGACCATTTTGTAAAATTTGATGAAGCCTTGGCTATTTCTAATGATAAGGGGTACACCCAATGGGCCAGGGAAGCCATAGAAATTAAAAAAAAAACATATGTTTGCTAACCTTTCCATAAATAGGGACACGGGTAATTTAAATATTGACCCAATTTATGATAACCTTCTAAAGAGTGAATCAATTGTCAATAAGGGAGTAAAGATTTTAAATAATCACCAGGGGACTATTTTACCTGTTAGACCAAAACGATTTGCTTCAGTAATAGCTAACAAAAGGATTATTTCGCAACTGAATAATTAAAGTAATTTACAGTTTTTTTTTTTTTTTTTTTTTTTTTTTTCTCAGTTACTCTGGTGTCCTCACTGAAGTAACTCTATTTTAGCATCTTTTCCCTACGTGGATTAGTTTGCGCAGATTGTACATTTTTTTTTTTTTTTTTTTTTGGTGGTGGTTTTATTGGTTTTTAGTTTTATCTTGTTTTTTTTTTTGTGTCTTTCGTGCTGAAGACGCCTTGTTTGTATACAGGCGAAATATCCGCGTTGTTTTGTTTCTGTTGTTTTCCTTTTACTCTCCACTGGCCACAGTCTCGTTTGTTTGTTTTTTTAGAGATTTTTCTCTTTGTTGGTTTTTTGTCATGGCTGGCCGGTTCGGCTTAAGATCTTTCATTTGAATATATTATAGCTCAAGGCACTGAATTAATACAATTTCACAGCTGGTTTTAAAGTTCACTAGATCCAAAAAGATGTTATCACTCCGGAGACTAAATAGAGACTGATATATGAATACAGGAGCCTGAGCGTTTGTAATTGCCACTGCCCATATTTAATTTTCGCTTTAATTTCTCTGACTGATATCAGTACTTAAACCTTGTATAAACATAGTTGTTGGGAATGAAAAGAAAGTTGAGATTCTGCTCTGCCAAATGCTATTTGTTTGCATCCCTTTCTTTGTTGAGAGGCCCCTGTTTATAGTTATTGATATCTCAGTACTGAAAAATTTATCTAGAATTGTCAATATAGCCATTTTACAACCTTTATTTTGTGGAAGTATATGAGAAAACTCAACATTGAGGCCGTTTCCATTGCTCGATTTTTCTGAGCTCTGTTCAGCCTTTCTCACAATTTTTATTCCATTTGTGTTTGTGCAACCTTTTGGCCGAGCTCAGCTCAGAAATTCCTCTTCTATTGGTTTTGTGAGAGCTGTTGGCTGAGATTTTGCTCGCACAAATTTGACCCCGGGCTGAGTTTTTTCTGAAATTAAACTTCTGAAATCAAAAATTAAACTTCTTTAAGTCAGTATTGCAATGTAAATCTATAACCCAGCTATGTTGCAAGATGTTTAAAAAATCATCTTTTAGTAATTAGAAGTCGTCAGAATAGGCAGGATATATTATTCAAATATTGTTACAAGTACAAGCTTTTTTTTTTTTTAAGCTTTGACCTTATTGTCAACTTTACTCCAAGATGAACTTACAGATTCAGTTTATTTTTCCATGCTATTTTCAGATTGAATGTCATTCACCCCGAGTGAAAATAAAAATGAAACGTTCAAACTGGATATGATGGAAACGGGCAGAAAAAAATTTCAAATTTTTTCACTGTTACAAGGCCTTCCAACTCAACTGAACCGGACAGTGCTGGAACAGATGGTGTTGATGGTGGTGGATCCGAGCCAAAACGAGCTTTAATAGACAAATCAGCACCTGAAATTAGTATAGGGACGAGAGATAGCAATGCCATCACCAAATACAGACGAGTTGTTCCATCAAAAGTTAAAATAGTGGCAAATCTGTGTAATGATTCATCAGCCCAAGATTGGTGGAACCTGATGAGTCAGATGACAATGACTCTGAGACTGACAGCATGGACAGTGATAGCAGTGCCACCAGCCACTACAGGCAAAAACGAGCTGTTCTACCAAAGTCTAAGACAGTGGCAGAGCTGTTAAAAGAATCAAAATTAGTCCAAGAACTGGTGGAACCAGACGTAGCGGGCTCTACCTCCGAAGTGGTGAACAGTCACTCAGATACTGGCAGTTTTTTCGACACCAAAACTAGTCCCAGAAAGGGTGGTTAAAACCTCTCTTTTTAAGCTTGGTGTACCTCAAGCATCTACTGCCAAGCAGATTGTTACCTCAGTCTCTACTAAAGTACTTAAGCCTGTCCTAGTCCCAGAAAGGGTGGTACAAACCTCTCTTTCTAAACTTCGTGTACCTCAAGCATCTACTGCCAAGCAGATTGTTACCTCAGCCAACCAGATTGCTACCTCAGGGTCTACTAACGTAGTTAAGCCTGCCCCGTCCAAAATTACTAGTAATATGCAGAACCCTAACAAAAAGGACTGAAACAAACAATCAGAATTGTGTTGAAAGTGAAAACAGGAGAAATGGTGCCCAGAAGCCAAAATGAAGGAAGCAGCAAGGAACCTGAAGAAGGAAGAAATGTTACACCAAGAGCCAGTATGACAAAAATTTGTGAAAAAGAGTTATGAAAGACTATATCAGTCTGTGTGGGAGAAAGATACAAAATTCTAAGGCTGGCTTCAGCCTGTTCAAGGTGATGACACAAAAGCATCGTGTAAAATCTACAATGGTACAGAGCTTAGGCTCACAAACATGATCTGGAGCAGCACATGAAATCGAAAAAGCATGAGAAGAAGGCAGCAAGTCTGAAAATACAGAAACCAGTCACTGAATGTGGTGATTACTTTTCTTTTGAGCATGGCTTAACAATAGGGGGGTCCCTACGTTCTTTTCATCAAGACACCTACCAAAAAGAGTTGTCTTTGTAGCACTCCTCCGAAACTTCGTAGCAACAAGGCCCAATGTCCAGTGTGTGTTTTTTTGTTGGGAAGTCTTAACCCCATCTTGAGTTCTGTGTCTATTTTAGAGAGGCCCTCAAAATACGTCACTCAACCAAGAATATCTACCATTTAGATCTCAACAGAATTTGATAACGATTAATAGCCAGTGGCCCGTTATTTTGCGTATGGGGGACCCAATCGGAGTTTTCGGGGACCAGTCATTGAAATCAACCAAGGAAGCACACTTGTGCTTCTGTAAAGAGGCATACCACAACAGTGTTAAGCGATCTTCGGTCCCAAAGAGGTGGGGAGGACTGTGTTTTGTAGGCCATGTCCTAACCAAGAAACATGCAACATTTCATCCCCCTCTGACTTTTCCTTCATGGGGAAAATCCGGACGGAAGTTCCCCCCCCCCCCCCCCCCCCCCCCCCCCCCCAACCACATCCCCTTTCAGAGTAAAGTTATGAAACATAGCCGAAATAATCGGTTAGGAAACATAGCCGAAATAATCACGAATAATTAATGCTAATTTCTAGGAGTCACGTCGACGAACTTGGCTTCACGGAAAGCGGAGCTGGTCTTGGCTGCTCATGTAGCCTGTCACTCGTCGGTGAGAAACAATCGACCATCTTTCTACTATCATCAAAGACTTATTTCCTGGGCCTATTGGTGAATCGGTGAGGCTAAAAAGAACTAAATGTTCCGCTCTCATTAAGATTGTGCTTGGACCTGAAACCCTGAAGGAGATAGTGGCTGACATTGGAGATGGTAAGTACTCTCTAATGCTGGATGAGTCAACTGATGTCTCTACAATGAAGTTCATGTGTATTTGCATTCGATATTACACCCCGAAGTTGAAAAGATAGTGTGTACTGCGTTAGGAATGGTTGAAGTACCATCAAAACTACAGATATTATACTCCACGCAGAACTCACAAAATTTCTTGCAGAGTGCAAAGTACCTCTCAAAAGCCTGATTGGTATTGGTACTGATGGGGCAAATAACATGTGTGGCGCAAATCACTCTCTATTTACATTGCTGAAAGCTGATGGGTTACCCCACCTTAAGCTTTTCAAATGTGTTTGCCACTCTCTGCACTTGTGCGCTTCCAAGGTGGTGGAGAGTTGCCGAGCAACCTAGAATTTATGCTCTCGGAAACGTACAAGTGGTTTAGCGTAAGCCTGTTGCGAAGGGAAGCGTACGGCCAGATATATAGGCTGATAAATCATGGACATTCGCCCTTAAAATTGTTGCCCCTTCAAGTACACGCTGGTTGTCGCGATACACCGCAGTGTGTAGAGTTGATGAGCAATACCTCGAACTGACAACACATTTCCGCATCGCCAAGGAAAAGAGCGGTGCTATACTGCAAGAACTTTACACGAAATGTACAGTGATAAGCGCAACCGTCTATACATTGTCTTTTTTGAAACCGCTATTGGCCGACTTTCAGAGGGTGAACATACTATTTCAACATTCGAATGCAGACCAATTTCGTCTGTTTCAAGAGCTGAAAGATTTGGTCATGGCATCCTGCGCAGGATCCTTCGGCCGTCTGCAGTGTCCCTTAACGTCAACCTTGAGTTTCTAATTTACTACCTTCCTGTCGACCAGGTAGACTTTGGGCATTTGTTTCTTTCTGAACTCAGCGAAGCTGATCTTCCAAGCGAGATGAAAGAGGAATAAAGCTTCGCTGTCACGGCTTTCTCAAGACGGCTGCAAGGTCAGTTCTGAAAACGTTTACCTCTTGCCATTGATTCCCTTCTGAAGTTGAGAATTCTCTCTCCGAGAATATGTTTATCTCAGACTAGACCACAGATTCGCCGACCTACCTCTTAGTGTGATTCCAGTGACAGAATTTGGAGACATGGAAAACCAGTGGAGACGCCTGCTCGAGGTTGGCTGGAATGAACATTGTGGCGGAGAACTTCCAAAAGACTCCTCTGAGTTCTGGGTCCACGTGATTCAGTTTCGTGACCCTATTGGAGAGCCAGTCTTTCAGGATTTGGCAAAGTGGGCATTGTCGTTGCTGAGTTTGCCTATCAGCAAGGCAGTCGTTGAGAGAGAGCGTTTTCTATGATGAACTGTGTAAAGTCAAAGCTTCGGAATAGAATGCTTTTACCAATGCTAAACGCAATTTCGATTTTTCGACTGTGGATGTCTGTCAGTGGCCACTGCTGTTCGTCATTCGTACCATCGGCCAAAATCACTTCGTTCAACAGTTCCATATATTCGAAAAATGGAGCTGAAAATGCGTCTGACGGTGGACGATGTGGCAGAGCTGATGCGCCTGACGCTGACGGCGAAGAAGATGAACTCAGTGACATCTTAGAGGCATTTGGTCAATCTTAAAGGGCTATGAAAGACGGATATTCTTTATCACCGAAAATTCCACCCTGGAGCATTTTTTTTTCCAAACTGCCACTTTTTTTTAGTTTTCCCGTCATAAAGCGCCTTAAAAGGTACGCACTCACATCAAGACTGGCAGCCAGAGTTCTGACAGCCATCTTGCGCTAAAGGTCAATATAATTATGATAAGTTGTAAACTTCTGAAATCGATGAGTGAGTTGGCTCTCGCAGCACAGCAACAAAATTCAATTCTTAGTTTGTCTTACGGAAAAGTATCGAAATTTATAACGCGTGTCATTCCCAATCTGGCCCACGATACTTCCCATCCATGTTTAAAGGGGTGGAATGTTCGGACTTCGTTAAAATTTGGCTCATCAAACAGGAAACTGGAGATCCGTCCCCAGCAAGAACAAATAAAGACTAAGAACCTTCGTCTCCCTATTTCGATACTACAACCATGCTGAGTCGAAAAAATACGGCTGATACCCGGTGAATTTGAGCGGAGGTGGAGCTGGCGCGGAACATTACAATTCGTTACCTCTACAACTAGCTCATCGCAGTACAGCCCCGGAGAAGAAAAATTGAGTGAGAACAAGTGAAAGTGTTGTGTTGTTTGGGGTTTGACGCGTTCGACCAATCGGTCATATGCGTTCGTATCACTCGATTATTCTGTGCCTTCACTAGCTTGCTTGGGTGTCACTTTAGACAATATTCATTGAGCCATGTCAGGTGAAAGTGTTTTGATTACACTAGTCATACACGCCTGGAAGTCTGCTACGGTCTTTTCCTCGCAAATGCGCGGTGGCGATGAAGGAAAGTAGACGGCCGTCAACTCAGTGCTCAGCCAGTTCTCAAATTGGCTCCACCTCCGCTCAGATTTTACGGGTTATCCAATAGTCGGTGCATGGACCGATGACGGAGGTTCTACTCAGTCTTATTTGTTCTTGGTCCCAGGGACGTATTGTGGTTCGTGATAGCCAATTATGACCCTGGAATGGACTTGTGATAAAGACAAAAGTACGATTGTGTTCCTTGTGTATCTTTCGTAGCCCTTTAAGGGCGTTTTAGCATCGCATTTAGCATTGGGAAAAGGATTTTATTCCGAAGCTTTGACTTTACACAAAGTGATTTCCATAATTTTTATGAATCTATATGTGATAATATCCCAATGATCTGATTTTTGTTTGTGTATCTATGTGATAATAACCAATGATCTAATGATCTTTTTTGTTTTTGTCTGCGGGCCACGGTCGTTATTAAGTAATGCATCATTATGTCCAACCAATACATAAGGGCTGGGACACAATTTTAAGAATTTGTTCTGGCAGTAACTCTATTGCGCCAAAAAAAAGAACCTCTGACTGAATCGAAATGTTGACATTAAAAAACGCCTTGGGTCACAGAGTATCATTATAGTAATCGGAGGTCCGACTCAGTGAAATTATGGGATACAGAAATTGCGGCGCACACACGGACAGTGCTCGAACTAACACAGGAGAAATCGAGTTGGTGGGCGTCCTCGTCAATAATTTTCCCCAAACTGTTGGACAGGAAAGTAAGCACGGTCGAGCATTTTCTGAACATATCGCGCGGGAATTTCTGTAAAGTCTCTAGAGTTCCACATGGGTAGCGGTTTATCGCAATTCTACTAAATGCAGCGTCAAAATAATCTCTACACTGGAACTGAACTTCCTCAAGCCAGGGGACGAATTGAAAGGTGGATAATGCCAGTAGGATCAAAGGGCCTGAATAGTGAAGAGTATTTCTATAAAAACAGCCGTCAAAACTTGGACACCTTTAAAAGTAAAGTTAGATTTTGGGCAAAAAATTGTCTGGCTTATTTTTGGCTTGTTTTTCAAAGGCTGCGGCTTACTTTTTTGTTCACGATCTGGCAACACTGATTCTTCCTACCAAAACATGGTATATTTTGATACCCGTAATGCAAATACGTTGTCACTAGTTTCAAAAAAAACTTACTTTTAAAAGCAATTAATTTCTTGTTACTTTTTAGCAAATGGATACTATTCTTTATTATTTTTTTTTTAAGTGGGGGATTTTGCTATGGACTTTGAACAGGAAAGGTAGAATAAAATGAAGAGACATCCCCCAGATATTCACCCCATATAAAAAAGAGAAAAATAGTCCCAAATGATAAATTCATATCTTTTTCCCATTTTCTGGCACCCTCGCCCGTTCTTCATCACTAATAGCTCGTCCAGACCATCCGTTCTCTAGAAAATAGGAAGCAGGATCATCTACTCGTTTCTCTCTTTTAAACTAGATTAAAAGTTTATTTATCAATATTGGTTTCATTTTCGGCGCTATCTCCAGAAATACTGTGTATACTGTCGTTTTTCTCCCACTTTTCAATTTTTGGATCCTCAGATATACTGGCCTTAAAAATGAAAAAAATAGACAAATGTGCCAGTCAACACTTCCAGTCTCCCGCCACATTTTTTAAAAGAAAGTTTGTAGACAGTTTAACGCACTCCAAAAGATGAGAATGCTAGATTGAAAAGTTTTTGCTGGCTCAGCAAATATGCCAAACGACATCCCCGAACCAGATGCTCATTTTTTCCCCTTTCTAATTTTAGACGCTTTGCACTACAGAAGCCGTTTTTACACAACTTACTTCCTTAAAATATATTTCAAAAAAATTAATGTAAAGAATGACAAATTTGTAGTGATGCTTTTCTACAACTTTCAACTTTTTGAGAGAGCATATTATTTACTTGCTTTAAAAAATCCTCAGCATGATTCAGTTTTTAATTTGTCAGCATATTTTGATTCCTTCCCTCGCCCCAAAGTAAAGAAGGCAGTGACACCTTTGTCTACATAAGTGCCCAAGACATAATTCTTTGAAACTTTATTTCTTTGTTTATAATTGAACTTTAACTTCTTTTACTGTATACTGTTCAGTCTATTGGGCTGTAAAAGTGGAAAGGTAATGAAGCAAGAGAAGCAAAAGAAGCAGGAGAAGCAAAAGAAGCAAGATAGGATAGCCCGGGAATACTTATTTACTAAATTCTACTGTAGTACTCGCTCTGCTTTGAAGTGTCCTGTACACCTTTACCATACTATTTCTTGAGAATTATTTTCATTCTGGCACCTGACGGATATGTAAAATATTTGCTCTTGGAAGCGCGTTAATTACTAGTTTGAATTTTCACGAGTTCCGCAGTAACCTATTCAGCCATATGTAATTAGAAGAAGAGAGCAAACTTTTGTACCTTTTCCCGTACGGTGACTTTACATAGGATAAATTCAGTAATAACAGTCATTTCGCGGTATAAATACGCTGATCAAAGTCATTTCGCGTATAATTGCGGTATGCGTTATAATCAGAAAAAAGTGCAGCATTTCTCTCCAAATTGCGGTATAAGTGGCAATACAGCTCTACACAGTTTTTTGTAAGTGTAGGAAGCAACACAAGCTTACGTTGCCATAATTTCAAAAAGCTGAGCCTGAATCGTGGAATATTAACTAGGTAGCCTAGCATCTATTTTATTTTTAAAGCAATGGCTTTGATTGTTGTCAAACTACCAATTACCAACATAAGGGAGTATTGGTTAGGCTTTGGAGAAAAGAAGCAAGTGACCTTTCCTTTGCTTGCCTTAAGACCGTGAGAACAAATTTATACAAAGTAGGGACCACAACATGGTAAAATTCTAGTATAGCCAATTTCGCTGTCTTGGAAGGGAAACGTGTCTTGGAAATGAAACTTTCAGGGATGGGTCTAAAGACTGAAGTATGTCCCGGGAAGGTATTCCGAACTACCTACCTCCATCCTTTCTCCCTCTCGAGGACAGTGGACTTTTGGTGACCATCGGCCTACCCCTTTCGAGGGAAATCAAAGTCCATGAACCCTAATCAATTATGTGTAAAATGCGATTCTCAAATTTTATAGAAACTACACCTGTAGTTTCCTAGCCCTTGAATATATTGAAAATCATTTTTTTCATCTGAAAAAAAAAGAAGATAAAATAAAAGTTCAAAATAGGAATAAAATCCTTTTTAGTAGGCAGTGTATAATAAATTTCACAAAAAAAATACCAGATATTTCGGTCACATATACAGTGACCGTCATCAGTAGTTCACTATTGATGACGGTCACTATATATGTGACCGAAATATCTGGTATTTTTTGTGAAATTTATTATACACTGTCTATTAAAAAGAATTTTATCCCTATTTTGAACTTTTATTTTATCGTCATGGAAAGGCAGTGTGGTCTCCGAAATTATCTACGAAAAAAAGAAGAAACATTGTATATAATTTAAAATATTTAATGGTTAGAAAGCGAATGACCACTCGCCAAAGTTAAAGTTCCTAAGCTGGAATGAAGTCCCCATGCATCTTTTTCGAAAATAGTATGTAATTATTAACAGCTGAAAATTAAATTGAACCAAGATTCGAGTAGAATTGCTAAAGTGATTGTTTTTGGTCTCAAGCGGCTTGGTTCTGCGGTGAGTTGTTAGTAGTAGTAGTAATAACTAAAGCCCCCTTTGGTTGTTTTAAGAGAAAATAATTGGCATAATCAGTAAAACGGCCACTGGGGTCTCAGAAATTAAAGTTTCGACTTTTCAGTCGGTATTGATAACAGAGTGAGAAACCCTGATTTGCTTTTCTCAGAAAGGTAAACTTGCATTCAAACGATTAAGATGTTTTGCATATGAAAATGAAATAAGACATTGGTATTTTCAAAAATAATTTAGAGACTTGATTCATTGATTTGAAAAAGTTTTGTAAACCTGCATCTGTTATATTTTAATTAAAAAAAACTTTTTCCACAAAATAAGTTAAATTTTTTCCACAAAATGCACATTCATTTGTATTTTTTTCAGTAAAGTGCAAATTATGTTCTGGCCTTGGGAAGGTATAGGGGTTTTTGAGCCCAAGTCATGTTAATTTTTGCTCGTTTTGAGTTTTGACTCGGTTATTCATTGTAAATTATGTTCGTTTCGGGTTTCACTTATTTATCGATGCTGATTTGTGGTAGTTTCACACTTGGTAGATTATTTGATTTTATTTTTGCTCATTATTGGTTTAATGGAGTTCTTTACTTTTCTTTGAAAAACTTACTTTGTGGAAAAAGTTTTTTTATCAATTTCTGTTGTTTTATATTGACATAGTCTTTTCAGGGAAAAAGAAAATAATATTTTAAATCTTTTCGTTTTTTTTTTAAACTTAATAGTTTGGCCTGCTATTTGCATGCTGGAGAAAAATTTTCAGCAATTTCAGCAACATGCACCCTTTTAAAAATCTGGACACAAATAGTAGTGTTAATTTAGTTTCATACCTCCTCTAGTTGACCTGAAATAGAAAACTTGATACCATTCACAAAAAAAAAATCTGTTTATTTTCTTTGATAGCTTGGATACACGTACGCTATTTTGATTCGGTTAAATTTTAAGAGCAGAAGTAGCCCTGAAAGTTTGAAAATAATAACCCTCAGTCCTTTTTGGGATACTGCTGAGATGCCTTATTGGGGATTATCATTAACACAGTGCATTTTGATTTAATCTTAAGGCAACATTTAGTTTTTAACATAAAGGCAAAAGGGAGGGATGGCGTGGGAGGGGGACTAGATGCCCTCCAATAACTTTCGACTATAAAAAAGATCATTAACCCTTTCTATTTTCAATCGAATGAAAACTTTTCAAAGTTCCTACAACAACTTCTTCGATACGAAGTGCCCTGGTCTAAACAAAAGAAAAAAAAAATAATAATACATTGTACCCAAATCGATCTTTACTATAAAAATGTCAAGCCTTCCAACCACTTTCGACTATTACAAAGGGCACTAGCAGTTTCAGTTTCCAATCGAATGAGCCCTTTCTGAGTTTCTACGACAACACTTTCTATAAACACCTTATATGCCCCCAGGGCATAAGTTACAACCTTTGCCCTGATGGCTGTGAGAGGGTTGTCATCCTCAAAGACCTAAGTTCCAGAACTTTCAACTACGTTAAACAAAACGGCTATCTCAAAATTTTGATTGGATGTGTTTGGGGAAATGGTGGGCTTGAGAGGGGCGTTAGTTGCTCTCCAAATCACTTTCAACTATTAAAAAAGGCACTAGCCCTTTCAATTTTCAATCCAATGAGCCCTTTTGAAATTTCTACAACAACTCTTTCAATAAAAACCTTATATGCCTTAAACCTTAAAAACCTTAAGGTTTTAAGGTTTATGTTTTTTGCACAATGGAGAAATACGATGACTTGCGGCCCTTCCTCTGGTGGTTCTGAGCGGTCACGTCATCTCCAAAGACATATCTATTGTACCTTTCAACTATACTGAACAAAATGGCTATCTCAAAATTTTTTTATTAGACAACTTTCAGGAAAGAAGGGCGTGAGACGGGGGCTATTTGTCCTCCAATCTTTTGGTCACTTAAAAAGGACTCATTTTATTTTAATTTTCTTTTGAAACGAGCCCTCTTGCGATATTCTAGTACCATTGGCTTGGCACAAGCACCTCTGGAAAAAGCAACACCAACAACCACAACACGAATCCGTGATGCTTCTTCTGGCCAACACTACAAAATTTCACACTACAAAAAAAAGAGTAAACACTACAAAAAAAGAGTATTTTCCAAAACAAACTGTAGCCTATCAGGAATCTATACAAGGACGGATCCAGGATTTTTTTTGGGGGAGGGGGCAAAATAGGTTGATCGGAAAAAAAATTATGGGGGGGGCACAAAATAGGTTGATCCGATAAGTTTGCTTTAGGAGCAAGTTTAATTAACGCAAACTTGAGTTAATTAAGTAAATTACGCTACTTTAGACTACGCTACGGGAGTAGAAAGGGGTCAGGAGGTCCCACGAGTCACCCCTGCTGCCACCTACAACTTTTTTACATAACTTATGCATGTTTTTATGTCTGTTCGTTGTCAGTGAGAATGAAAAAACAGGATTTTTCTCACTTTGATGGATGTTTTTTTGGACGGTTATGTGTGTTGGTCAATTTATTTTGATGTTTTTCATGGATTTCAACATCAATTTATGTCTGTTTTATGGTTCGTTGTCAGTGAGAATGAAAAAAAACAGCGAACGAGTACAGCAATTTATGGATGTTTTATGGTTTTTGTCAGTGAGAATGAAAAAACAGGATTTTTCTCACTTTGATGGATGTTTCAAGGTCGATTTATTTGTTGTTGTTTGTCCAGGTGTAATGACAATGGGGTGATTTATATAATCGAGGGGAATTATTGATTCACGAAAGGGGAATTAAGAAACAAACATGGCTTCTTTGATCTTTAGGCTAACCTAACCTGAGAAATTGATTTACATAATCGGCGGGGAATTATTGATTCACGAAAGGAGAATTAAGAAACATTATGGTTTCTTTAATCTTTAGGCCTGAGGGATTTATTCGTTGTTGTTGGTTTGGTCAAGTGCACGCTAGGGATGAATTTCAAAGTGTCCAGGAATAGGAAACCGGAAGTACATGCATCCTTCTCAGCCAATCAGCGAGTCGGATACATCCCCCTTCTCAGCCAATCAGAGGCTTGCTTACATATGATTTTCCCCGTTACATAACAATTCACCCTTGAGATTTCGTATATAACGGGCATGCATTGTGATTAAATTATCAGAAAGTAAAGTAACCTGACAATGCATAGAACACTTGAAATTTTTGATGAGCTTGAAGCCTTGGCAGCCACAATTAGCAATGTGAGAACATTTTCATTTTTTATTTTCAAAATAAAAATTATTTTCCTTGGTCACCCTCTAGTATATTTAGGTAAGTACCCCCTCCCCCCCCACAAACCTAACCACCATGCAATCTTTATACTCACTAGAAAACATAAAATATGTTCTTTTTACCAAATAAACCTAACCCCTCCCCACTGATTTTACAGGTATAATTCTCGCAATAGAAATATTTCTATTTTTTCGATAAATTTATTCTTTCTGTAAGCCTATCAAAAATTGACATTCAACTTCTGTCTATCCCATAGCTATTAATAAACCGTTTCCATTTAAGCCGCCGCCGCTTACTTAACTTAAAAACATTTTTTTCGCAATGATTTAAACAGCTGACACCCCACAATTGCACTTCCTGCTTGTTAATCCTTAACGTTAGCGACTTTAACCAAAAGGTTTTCAATGATAAAAAGGATTTGTTTCTCTCTTTCTCAACTTAAAGCAGTTTTAAGCAAAAAGAGATTGCTGTTTATTAAGCTTGTGATTCGTAACCTGTATTTGGAGAACCGGTGAAACGGGATTATTTCCAAAAATAATTACTAACAATATATTTAGGACATTGGTGAAAGGGGGGCATGCCTCAATTCTATTACCATTATTGTAAAATGAAAACAAAGTGTTTTCTTTGCATGAAAAGTAAGGGGGGGGGGCTGGAATGTCTATCAATAAGCTTTTTTTTAATTAATTAAAATAGCATTTGATTTCTCAGTTTAGTATATTTTTTTTTTGCTTTACTGAAAATGCTGGCGTAGGGGGGGCTTTCTTAGTGATAAATGCTTTTCTAGACAAAATTATGGTTAGTGTGGATGGTGATACTAATTTTCCTCCTTTAAAAAAAGGGGGGAAATTATTTCGATACTAACTTTTTTCTCTTCTTTAAGGCAAATTGTGAAGAATGCCCGTCGCTGCCACCCATTAAGAGAGCAAGGGCTAATAATGCGACCCCTGCGAAGGCGACAGTCATACGATATGGTCGCTGGCCGAAGCCTCCTAAACAAGTGTTGCCTGCCCAAGCCGCAGCCCAATCTGCGCTGGATTGTGACATCGCTTGCCCGTCCGCTCTCGTTGGACCTCTAATAGCTGCACCATCAACGCTAGGTCAGGAGGTTACCCTCCAGCATGCTATGTCAGATCCATCCGACACCCAAGCCCGGACGGAATTTGCAAATGTAAACATTTTTACCTCTAGTTATAGAAATATCTACCTATTTCTTCCAACTTTTTTAGGCCTTTTTCTTTTCATCATTTTCGAACACAGTAAAAGTGTATCTCAGAGATATTGAAAGATTTTTTCTCCCCAAAGGAAATATAATGTTCTCCCTTTTGAATCATGTCAAGTCCATGCATTCACCCTGGCTAAATTAGATTAGTGAAGCCAAAAAAAAATGCACTATATCCCGCTCATAATAAGTAGCAAAATCCTTTGCGTTATAAACTGCTTTATTAGCGAATGGTTCACCTTGTCTCTACAAATATTATAAAAAAAAAACTTTCTATCGGAATGAGTTGTGTATCATGACAGGAGATGGCTATCCATTTCAAATCATGTTTTTTTTCCAGAGCAGATATGGGATATTAATATGAAATTTTATTTGGAGGGATTGTTTGAACAAAATCAAATTGCCTTCTATGTCATGCGTTTTAGATTGTAAATATCTTATACTAAGCGGTGGGGGGGGGCGCTATTGGCCCAAGAAGTGCCGCGGGAAGCGCTGCGAGGGGCTGGGAGCCACGCGGTGGGGTCGGGAAGCGCCACTGGGCCCGAGAAGCGCTCTGGGAAGCGCTGTGGGAAAGCGCCGCAGAAAGCGCTGCTTGAAGCACCGCGGGAAACGCCGCAATGGTCTGAAAATCATAAAAAAAAAAAAAAAAAAAAAAAAAAAAAAAAAAAAAAAAAAAACAGTAGGGCTGATTTGAACAAGTTGAAAATAAGCTATTTTTGAACAAAATCAAATTGCCACCTTCTATGTAAAGCGGCGTTTTAGATTGTAAATATCTTATACTAAGTTGGAAATTGGAACTTTCAGTTGAATTAACCAAATGCTACTATGCGCATACTGCTACTACTACTAAGCGCGTTTTAAATAATAATCCAAATTTTAAAAACAGTAGGGATGATTTGAACACTTTGAAAATAAGCTATTTTTTTCATTTATAGGTTGGAGCATTGGTCCCTTATTCATCATCATCATCGTCCTCATCAGCTGGTGAAGGAGAGGAAGAACTCGCGTCTAGGGAATTTCATGTCATTCAGGACAATTCACATATCAATGAATGGGATGGTATTGTTAATTCCGATGAAATACCTTTTAATATTAATAATTTTCTAAGTAATTATTTCAATGTAGAACCTAGCACAGTTGAGCAAGGTAATGTTCCTAGTTCAGAGGGGGACTTGCCATTGCTAAGTCCAAATACCATGTTAATTTTAGACGATTTAACAGGGAATCCTCCTCTAGCCCCCACTGATTACCTACTTCCACTTCAAACAACTGAAGTGGAACATTCGCATACCCCAAATATTGTTGAACAACTTGGGGGAGGGAGTGTTGATGATATACAAGAGGGGGAGGGGGGTAATGACCAATTCACGACTTTTCCCAATTTTCAATTGTCCAACACAATTTTAAATGCAATAGTTGTTTACACTGCGACTTTTGGGGACCCGTTTAATTCACTTATGGGTGGAAAATTTGTGTTTGATCCCGTAGAAATTGTGCATGACTATGTAGATAAAATTCGTGCACTGCTGGAGAACCAAATTCAATTGTGGGGGAGCGATTCAATTAAGGTTTCTATTGTTTTAAAGGTATTTTATTTAAATGAGGGGAAAAGCGAAGTTTATTATCATTATGTACTTCCGAGATGCGTGTGATTTATTCGAATTTAGAAAATTTTGAGGGTGTTTTTTCGGAGTGGGTAGGTCAAATTATAGCGCATCTTGAGAACTTTAACGAAAACGGTAGTGGGTCTGTAGTTTTATTTATTGAAAATTTAAGTGTGAATATTTGTAAATTTAAGAAAGATTTTATTTTAAGAGGGGGGGCACAGGGTATGAAAGAGATACAGTTTTAAAATATAATTCAGATTTAGAAGGTTGTCGTGGTGTCCAGTGGATCTGTTTTGAAACAGGTCAAAAATGTTTCAAGTATGCTTTCCTCATATCAGCATTCGAGCCTCTAGCATGTGACGCTACCAAGACGAATTTAGACGATTGGGCTGTACATGGGAAGGAAGGGTCCAATTTCCTCATTGTAGATTTCTCTTGTTTAGAAGGAAAATACCCAGTAACGCTAAGATCCATTGATATTTTTGAAAGGGCTAATGCCCATTTAAATATCGGCGTTACTGTGGTTCAGTATGAAACTGAATTTGAAGATGGGGTTCGTTTAAAAAAGAAGGGGGTGGTCTTCCCTGTAAGGGGTCCGTCAATTGATTTGGTCAGACACTGGGTTTGGTTGTTGTATACACCACCTAGTGAACGAATGCAATTGGCCATTTTAACCCTACCACAGACATCAGTAGAGTTCTGGGGGTGGTAAGCATAAGGGGTATGTTTTTCTACTGTCCAACATGCCTCTCTCGATTTTGGACTGAATAAAAGTTGCAAAATCACATGAGGCATTGTAGCCGGCATGGCTACCAGACAGTGGAAACGGTTTTGGGGATAGGGCTATTTTACGCTTTAAAAGTTTCCAGAATACCCTCCTCCAGTGCAACAAAATATCTTTGGACTGTGAAGCTAAGCTGGTGGAGGTGAACGATCCCCAATTTCCAAACCGAGTCAAAGAACACCAGGCTATTGCAGTGTCCTATGCTCATGCGCAAAGAGACAGTTCTAACACCATGCGGTTGTTAGAAATAGTAGAAACGTTGGATGAGAACGAGTGTATGGTCAAGGCACTGACTAGACTAATTGGCACTGCTAATGGTACTATTTCTCGTTTGAGAAATACCCATTACCCAATGGTTTTGTCTGCAGAGGATCATCTCGCGATTAAAATCAAAAAATATGTTGGGTTTGTAAGGGGGAGTTTGTAGAGGAGGAGGATAAGGGGACTAAAGGGAAAAGAGGTGGTGGTGGGAGGGGGAAAGTCAGAGATCATAATCACTTGTGGCAGGAAATATCCTCTGGGGGTAGTAATTTTAGAGGGGTAGCGCATCAATCGTGTAACTTAAATGTTAGCCAACAGTTTTTTATCCCTGTTTTTATCCACAACTCAAATTACGACTTAAAATTTATTTTACCGGCACTGGCACGTATGCATAGGGAGGGAGGGGGAGTAGACAGTCCATGGGTAAACAATTCATTTACCTATAACATTATTCCCAAATCGGCCGAGAAGTTGTTGCTTCTCGAGCTGAAATGGCAGGCAGTGGATAATGGGCATACAAGTTGGAATAAAATCAGGTTTTTAGATTCCTTTAGTTTTTTTTTTCCCAAGGAATTGAGTCAATTGATTCAAGTGCAGAAAAGCGACAATTTTGATAGCTTTCCCTTGCTTAAACAGCACTTTCCAGACAGTGAAATGTATGACCTGTTGACCTGCAAAGGTGTATATGCATATGATTATTACTGTTCTGGCGCTCGCTTAAGCGAGGTGAAACTACCTCCAATTGAAGCTTTCTACAATTCACTGACCAGCAGTGAATGCACAGCCGAGGAATATGAGTTTGCCAAGAAGGTGTGGTCTAAGGGGGATTGTAAAAATGGGTGGGATTATTGTAGACTGTACTTGACCAGTGACGTTTTAACTCTGTTGGATATAGTCTGTAAGAACACAGATCAAATCTATTCAGACTTCGGGTTAGATATAGGCAACTATTTTTCCACACCCCATTTGGTGATGGATTTGATTTTAAAAATTAGTAGGGAGGAAATAGGCCTAATCACCGACGTAGGTCAGCACCTTTTTGTAGAGCGTTCAATGACGGGAGGGTGTGTTTTTCTTGGGGACCGCGTCTTGTCAACCGATCCGAGCGGACAAAACAGCAGCAGCGGTGCAAAGTCAAATGCAGTGTTCTTGGACATGAACTCATTGTACCCCTCGGCAATGTCTCACTACTCTTTGCCGTGTGGGAACTATCAATGGCTTGAGAATCCTTGTGAGTTCCCCGACATTACCACCGTCGAGGACAATGGGCCACAAGGATGGTTCTTTGAAATTGACGGTCACATTCCGCTGGCGCTTCACGACTCCGTCAAAGATTTTGTTTTTCCCTGTATCATTCGACCCGTGAGCAGGGACTCACTGAGCCCCATACAATCGATCATTGGTTGAGGATATGGGGATGCACTGGACTCTCTCTAAGCAAAAACTGATTGCTGATTTGGACCCTAAGGAGAATATCGTTGTTCACCGTGTGCTTTTGCACTGGATGGTGAACAATGGTTTCAAGATCACCAAAATACACAGGGTCATGCAGTTCAATCAGCGACCATACTTGAAAACGTTTATCGACACTTTTGTCGATAAACGCTCTAGGGCAAACTCAAAGGTGGAGAAGGAAATGTACAAACTCATCCTAAATTCAGCGTTTGGCAAAATGTGTGAAAGCGTACGTAACAGATCTCGCTGCGACGTCGTGACTGACTCTCTAGAGTGTGCACGAATTATTGCCGATCCCAATTTTACATCGTTCACGAGCATAGAGACTGGCATGGTTCTTCTACACAGGCGAAAGCGAAATGTGGTACTGAACAAGAATATAGCGGGCAGCAGTTCAGTACTGGAAATTTCCAAAAAGCTCATGTTGTCGTTTTCTTACAATGTGTGCAAGGTGCAATGGCCACGGGAGGGGGAGGTTCAAGTTTACTATGGGGATACAGATTCTCTGCTGTTAAAGGTAAATGGGACCGAAGATTTATTGGGTGATCTAGAAAAGGGGGAACACATCAGCTCGCGGATGGATTTCACCAACTGGAATCCATCACTCTACTCCGAATTGGTGAAACTTCAAGCCCCCAACCAACTATTAGTGTTAAAATCAGAGACGGGGAGTGATTTGATATCCAAGGGGGTGTTCCCGGCCCTAAACTTTATTGCGTTAAAACTCATAGTGGGGATGAAAAGAAGGCGTGTAAAGGGGTGCCTACACATTTTGTAAAGAGCAATTTCAACATGAGCGTGTACAGAGACTGTGTAGAAAGTAGCCTAGTGCCGAGAGCACAAGTGCTTGCAATTCGCTCTCTGCAGTATAGAAATTATACTGTGAGAGTGGAAAAGAATACAATGTCATGTATATCTGACAAAGTCTATGTGCTCGAGAATGGTGTGAGTGTCCTGCCTCATGGCCACTACCCGTATTTCAGACCGAGTTGAATGCATAGACTATCGCAATCAACTTGGTCTGGATAAATTAACCTAACCTGACTAATCAACTAACCAACTAACCACCACCAACCCGTTCATAAATTAAATGCTCCAACCCGTTTATAAATTAACTAACCACCTTAACTAACCTCAACTAACCTGTAGCAGCAGCAGTGACGATTACTATTGTACAGTTTTTTTCCATCGTGGTTCCCGGGGGGTGGGGGCCCCTTCCCGCGGATCTCGGGGGGTGGGGGTCCCGTCCGCAGCCGGCCTTCTGCCCTGCAGTCCCAGGGGGGTGGGGGGTCCCGCCCGCGGCCGGCCTTCGGCCCCGCGGCCCTGGGGGGGGACCCAATTTTAAATTCACTGTAATGTTCAACTGTGCTAGTTCAGAATTTTCAAGTGTTTTTTTTCAAGTGTTGTTTTCAAGTGTTGTTTTCAAGTGCTCTTATATAGAAAAATGTTTAAAGACAATAAGTGTTGTAGAGAAAAGTGTTGATGGACAAAAAGTGTTTTTAAAGACAATAAGTGTTGCTCTTCATGGACAAAAAAAAGTGTTTGTTATTTATGTTGTACATAAAGTGTCATTTTTATCATTGTCAATAGCAGTTCATGTTGATCAAGTAGAGTTTTCATGCAGTGTCGAAATAAATGCTGCCATGGAATATTGTTGTTGTCAACTGTTCTTGTTGAACAAGTGTTATTCATATCGTTGTCAATTGCAGTTCATGTTGAACAAATATTTGTTTTCATGCAGTGCCGAAATAAATGCTGACATAAATATATTGTTTTTTGTTGTTACTCTTTTTAATCAGTGCTAGATAGACCTATGGGAAAATTATTGCTACTACTACTACTACTACTTATTCATTGGACACGTATGATTTACAGTTAGTTGTAGTCCAACTGTTGTCAACAGCAGCAGCAGCAGCATGTATCAATTTAAAACACCCTTCAGGTCGTTTCCGTGTGGTCCCTCAATGTCGGGGAAAACAACACTCTTAACTAAAATAATTAAAAATTGCGATAAAATGTTTTTGGAAAAGCCGAAAAAAATCTACTATTGCTATAGTATTTGGCAGGAGTCCTATGATCAAATAAAAGCTATTGCCACAACCATACCAATACAATTCATACGGGGACTTGATGTTTTCAATAATATTGAATCGAACTCTTGGTTGATTATTGATGATTTGGCTGAATCCATTGAACAGCTCTCACAGGAAATGCTACAACTGTTCACTGTTCGCTCCCACCATGAACACATTTCCATAACCCTAGTTCTACACAATCTGTTTCATCAGAGCAAATGTATGCGAACCCTTGATTTGAATTGCACCATCTATACTATCTATCGAGTTGTTCGTGATTCTAGCTCGCTCATAACTCTCAATAAACAGATATACCCCGGCGCTCCAAAATTTCTGTTGTCAGCGTACACTCAGGCGACTAGCAAGCCCTACGGTTACATTTTGCTGGATCTTAATCAGAGCACACCCGAGGATCTACGTGTAGTCACCGACATTTTCAACAATGAAATTACAGTATATCTTCCGGTGAACAGTAGAAAAGGCTATTAGTTGCCATTATGACACTGAAGAAACTACACGAACAAAGGCATTTATTTTCCGTTTTAAGCACTTCAAAACCCTTGCTTAGGAAGGCCATACTCAAACATGGTGTTGACAATGATTTCATTAATCTAATATCTGAACTTAGTTTAAATTTAACTGAGGGCAATGTTCAACTGCCAGAAGGTGTTAGACAACAGACAAAGCAACATCGTTCCACTGTACGCGCCTTGGCTTGTAAAAACAAGGGAAAAATTTTTAAAAGAAAACGGCTCCTTCAAGCGGGCGGTAGCTTTTTCACACTTTTACTGCCAATAATTGCAGGACTTGTAAACAGTTTTCTCGAGAGAGAGAATGGCTAAACCCTATAAATTGACACCATTCGAACTTTTCCTCTCGCCCGTCGAACATTTTGAAGACAATCTAAGCAAATTCATTAATGATGAGAATATTGTCGATGACAAAAAACTGCTTTTACTTCAAGATGCATTGCGACGTGTGGACAAACATAAACCTTATCGTGAGAGACCCACCGCCGCCGCCACTGATCCCTCTAAACAGGAAACATCATCTCAAGATTCAGCAGTGCATTCAAAGGAGAAGGAATTGAATTCAATTGTATCAAAAATTGGAAACCTATTGCCAGTGACCTATCGAGAACAGAGTAAAAGAGTATTAACTTATCTCAAGTTGGAAACTGCTGATCAAGTTCAAGTCGATAGCACAGAGAAACGAATTATAATTCAGGGAAAAAGTTATAATCTAGTTGATTTAATTTGTGATATGGTGACGAATCGTAAAGGACTTTTATCCTTTGACAGTAATCTATACACCTTTCTAAGTGTATCAAACTTTCCCAAAAGTCTTATTGGCAATAAGCAAATTCTAAAGAAACTAAGAGAATATAGTCCTCCAACAACACCAACACCAACACCACCATTTAAAAAAGAAGAAGAAGATTCAGTATTTGAAAATACTAGCAACAGCAGCAATGATTTTACAACACCTGTGGCTGCTAGTCAAAAGCGAAGACCAATTGATTCACCCTCCAGTGTGCAAAAGGGGAGTGGACATTACACTACGTGCTTGCGTTCAAAATGGATGAAGTTCTGAAAGGTGTCTATGAAAATATTGGTGAAGCGGGAAGTTTAAGTTCTCCCAAAACGCTTTCTAAACCTGTCTCCGGCACCACATTGAAAAAAGCAAAAGAGTATCTAGAGAATGAGCCGAGTTACACACCGCATCGGAATCACAGGCTTCGCAGCAAACAATATCGACAAACTAAAGCCTTTTTCACTCTGCATATAATGCAAACGGATCATTTAACTTTAGACGCAGTTCAACAGCGTCACAATGCACCCTACAAATATATTCTGGTGGCAATCAGTGTCTTTAGTCGCTATGCCTATGCCATTCCACTGCGATCAAAGAGAGGTGTTGAAGTTGCTCAGGCCATTGAAAGTATTCTTGGACAGGATTCATACAGAAAAATTCAATCGGATCGTGGCAGTGAATTTGTTAATCCCCATGTGCAAAAGGTTCTATTGAAATATAATACATCACTTTATCATAGTAACAGCCCAATAAAGGCTGCATTGGCTGAACGATTAATAAGAACGATTCGTCTATTAATTTCAAGATATTGTACACTGAAAAATACACCGGCTTTTATTCATGATTTAGATAAAATCATGCGGATATACAACCATCGACCTCATCGATCTCTGTCCAACTCAAGCCCTCAGAAATTTCATTACAGTGAAAATACATTTGATGCTTTTCTAAAGCAATACTCCAATGGTGAAAAAGAAAAAAAAAATGTGAAGAAGAAATTCAATGTTGGTGATACTGTTCGAATTAATAGAACCACCAATATTTTTGAAAAGGGGAATTATTTATGGAGCACTGAACTTTTCAAAGTGTCCAAAATCCTGGACACCGAGCCCACGACATATCGACTGCGAGACACCAAAGATGATGAGATTCTCGGCGGTTTTTTTATGAATATGAACTGCAAAAAGTTAGAAACACTAGTGAAATTTATCAAATTGAAAAGATATTAAAGAGTCGTACTCGTAGGGGCAAGAGACAGTTGCAATTTCGCTGGCTAGGATACAACTCAGATTTTGATTCTTGGGTCAGTGCTGAAGACATTAACAATGCCCAATGATTTCTATTTGACTTTCATGTCCAATGTTTCTGATCCTCTCTACAATGACTTGAATAGAACTGGTGATTTTTGGACAAAACTCTCCCCCACCATCAAATTCGACGACGGAAAGTATGAAGTGGCTCTTGTCGACTGTATTCTCAAAAATACCTACGACATCCTGAGAAAAGATCGTAAATATGATATAAAAATTAGACCCAATGATTGGCCGCCTCCACCATCCTCAAGTGATCAAGAACAAATTCAAAAATCAATTGGATGAATTATCCATACATTGAATTACCCTACGAGGAGCTCACCTGTATGAATGATTTATGTCGTTCTATTATAAATGAATTTCCGCTCGTAAAAAGGGAGCTTTTCATTTCAACTATTCAAAGGAGGAGGGTAAGATCTACATTAGTTCACCTATTGCCAGTGAAAAGGTTATTCTCAACGATAATCTAAAGGATGTTTTTGCTTTAAGCTCAATATAATCAATGGTAAAAGTGCCGGAAACACTAATTTCATTTTTGCTGACTATCCGCCTGCCTTCTCCACAGACACCTGTATATTTCTCTACGCTTTCATTTGTGGAAACATCTCGGGTTGGTAATTCAATGTTCCCCTCCTACGAGTTCTTTGAACGAAAAACCAATCAAGAACATATTCACCACTACAATATAAAGCATCTTCAGTATATTCCCGTAAACACTTGCTAAGCTCTTTCGCTCTTCACTACCACTGGCTAGGAAATATCTTGTACCGGCTGCGACAGATTTTGCATCCTCTACACTATAGGATTGGGGCTCTGGCAAGGATTTTAAAAAAAGTGCTTCGGACAATCTTAGGTCCAGTGCGCGAACCCTTGGCGAGCAACTAAAACAAAATGGTAAAGGTTTAAAAAGGGCAAGAAACAATGCATCACTCATCAATCTCCACTCAGGTCGGAAACGAAAGACACCATCCCTCTTGGCAAAGCAAAGAAGGAAAAAGCCGACACGTAGTGTAAACAGAAGAAGAAGCCCCAGGAAGAAAATTGTTAGATCAAAACTAGATAGCTTCTCCTAAGATGTCCTACCTGCCGCATAAGGATTCTCAACCTTCAATCACCGCCTCATTGAATCTATTCAATGCAGAAAATGTTGATGTGAGTGTCAAGCATGGATACTATGAATAATTTCATCCACAACAACCCCTCTCCGATAATATCCACTTTCAAATTTATTCCAATGAAGACTACTTTATGGCCATGTCTTCGACATTTATAGATTTACAAATGAAAGTCCGGATATCCGATAATACAATGCCAATTCGGGCCGATGGAATATCCTATGAAAATTATATATTACATAATTTATTTCGTCAAATTAGTGTCTACATCAATGGCACGCTGGTGAGCACAAGCACAATCTCTCAAATTATACAAGCTATATGCAATTCATGCTGATGACACCCAAGTCATACAGGAATTGAGAGGCACCTCCAATGGATATGAATATATTACTAATATTGATAGTACAGATGCACTTAAAAATGCTACAACTAGTGAATTACATCTAGTTGGAAAAATATATCATGAAATATTTAATATACCACAATGGCTGCCGCCCCAATGTTAAAGTGGATATAAAACTGACGCTTGCACCCTCCAATTTCATATTGAGAAAAGAACTTGCTGCCAATCCTGATGTAAGTCTCTACCCTCACCTCGGCAATACTTCATGTACGCAAACAACAGGTCATGAGTTCTGTTGCTTTAGCCGTGGAAAAACTGAGAGCCAATGGAAATAATATTAAACTACTTGTTCCTCATACAATCACCAATCAACGTCATATTGCCGTTGGGTCATGCACCTTCACCGACTCATCCTTTATCAATGGCGAAATTCCGTCAAAACTCGCTTTGGCATTTGTAAAAAGCGCCAGTGCAATAGGATCGTGGACTGAATGCCCACATAAATTCGGGATGTTTTGGACTTTCATCTCTTGTTTGCAAAGTAAACGGTATCCCACTCTACAATCTATCTTTTGATAAATCCTATAGAACATTGTATGAGTTGACCATGCAAACCTAGATCATGACTCTCAACTATTTGAAAATGGTATAACCGAAGAAATGTTTGCTAAAACACATGGTATCATTGTTCTGGATTTGTCTGGCACACAGGATATGAGTATAGTACGTACGGGGAGTGTGCGTTTAGAGTGTACATTTGCCGACCCATTGGCTGAGAGTATTGTACTAATCTCACTAAATCAATATGAAACCTATTGGGAAATCACTCCCGAAGGCAGTGTTCTACTAGACTTGGCGCCATGAACACCAGTCAAATAATCAATGTATTTAATATGGACCCCTACATGTCCCAGTACAAATCCTATTGTCTACCCTCGGACTATCTTGGAAAATTTCAAAGTGTCAACAATACCTTGATTTATTGCTAATAGCAGTCCGTCGACTGTGCTGACAGGTCATTGGCTGTGCATCTTTCAAAAAATGAAGACGATTGAATTTTTTGATCCTCTTGGTCTACCCTATACATTCTACACACCTAACATCAGCAACTATATTGAGAACAGTGGGAAAACTATTATTCAATATCGGAAGAGGGTGCAGGATCTAACGACTAAAAGCTAAGGCTTCCATGCACTACTATATTTTGTGTTCCGATGTCGCGGCTATTGGATTAATGTCAGTTACACAGAGGGTTATCCAAGTCAAGATAGGTCAGAAGATTAGAGCAGGGAACCTTCTTGGTTAAGGGGTTAGAAATTTTCGGAAATTCGAATTCCAAGAAACATGAGGGAGTGAGTCGAACGCACTACAGTACGACATTGACCGAAAAAGTGTGACAAAACCACAATAAAACGACAGTTCGCAACCCTGGCCCCTCCCACGGTAATCCTTAGTAAAAGGCGAAAGATTAACTCGATATGAGGAGAGGCCAGAGCAGTGTTGCCACTTGACCGATACCCAAAAGCGGTGCCGGTCGATGAAAAAAGTGGTGTTTTTTGCGGTATCCTTTCTACCGAAACACGGTTTAATTTATGGTATATTTTGATACCCGTTATGCAAATACGTCGTCACTAGTTTCAACCAAAAAACTTACTTTTTAATAGCAATTAATTCCTTGCTACTTTTCTGGCAAATGGATACTATTCTTTATTTTTTTTTTAAGTGGTGGATTTTGTCATGGACTTTGAACAAGAAAAGTTGAATAAAATAAAAAGAGACGCCCCCCCATATATAAAAAAAAGGGAAAAATAGTCCCAATGATAAATTCATATGTTTTTCCCAGTTTCTAGTACTCTCACCCGTTCTTCATCACTAATAGCTCGTCCAGACCACCCGTTTCTCTGGAAAATTGGAAGCAAGATAATCTACTCTTTTCTGTTTTAAACTAGATTAAAGGTTTATTTTTTAATATTTGTTTCATTTTCAGCGCTTTCTCTCAGAAATACTGTTTATACTGTCGTTTTTTGTCCCATTTTTCTATTTTAGATCCTCTGATATACCGGTCTTGAAAAAAAAAAAAAAAGAGACAAATGTGCCAGTCTACACTTCCGGTCTTCCGCCACACTTTTTTTAAAGATATTAGACAGTTTTTGACGCATTACAAAAGACAAGAGAATACAAGATTGAAAAGCTTTTACTGGCTCAGCAAATATGCAAAACGACATTCTCCAACCAGTTGCTCATTTTTTCCTTTTTTTTATTTTAATTTTAGACGCTTTGCGCTACAGAAGCAGTTTTTACACAACCTACTTCCTTAAAATATATTTCAAAAAAATTAATGTAAAGAATAATAAAATTTGTAGTGATACTTTACTACAATTTTCAAGTTTTCGAGAGAGCATATTATTTACTTGCTTTAAAAAATTTTCACCATGGTTCAGTTTTTGATTTATCAGTATATTTTTACTCCTTCTCTCGCCCCAAAGCAAAGAAGGTTGTGACACCCTTGTCTACAGAAGTGCCAAAGACATAAGTCTTTGAAACTTTCTTTCTCGACCCCTCCCCTCATTCTTTACCAAAGTTTGACTCCATCAGCGGGACAAACCCTAGTTAAAATGACTGATCGAAATCAAATGGTATTTGGAGACATGAGAACTAGGCTTGAAAAGATTGCATCTAGCTTCATGTGCACTTACAGGGTTTGTGGTTACCTTAAGGCAATTTTTATACCAAAAGTAACTCTTGCAGCTTTTTATGGGAGAAATAATGTATAATTACCCTGAGACGTGGCATTGTCTGAAAAAAAAAAAAAATAGAAAACGAAAATGGCTAGCAAAAGAGCGTTACTATGATCACGACTAGATTTTAATGACAATTATCACATTAAAGATACTAAAACTTTAAAAGGAATCACTCGCATAGGCAGACAAAGGTCACTCGGTATCAGACAGCGTGGTCATGCTCGTCAAGACCTACAATGGCCGCACTATGCAAAAACATTTTGATTCGCAGCAGTACTGTCACTTGAGGTTGCTTTACCGCACACTTGAATTACACGTTTAACAAGTCCCAGTTCTAGCTCCCCCTTGTCATGGCTTGACCTACCTTTTTACTGAGGGTTCATACCACATTCCACTACTTTAAGATTACTTTAAGAACATGTGCTTGTTTGTTTCTTTTAGGTAATAAATACCCTGATGGATTCTTATTGATATTTGTATCACAATTAATCAGGGAGACGGTGTTTTACCCTCCAGCGGCTGGTTGGTCACTAATCACTTTCAACTTATAAAAAAAGGACTGATTCTCCTTTTGTGATGTAGTGAGCACCCTCTGAAGTTTCTGTGACCGTGAGGCAAAGATGTTGATAGAATAGTCCCCCTCCTATGTGAATTAAATTCTCTTATCTTGGGGTTTAATATTACTCTTTACTTTCATAATAACAGCGTAGACCAGAATAATTCCAATAAACCAAAGAGGAATTAAACAAGGCCGTATCCAGGACTTTTGCTCGAGGTTTTTTTTCCCCGGAGGAGAAGGGGGGACAACGAAAATCTTTATAACGGTACCTACATGGGGCCAGAATATTAAACTGATTTTTGGAAACCGGAGAGATGTTGGCGCTTGCTCTGCTCCCTTGACACGTTGGCCCGGTATTGCAGTACCCCCGGGATTGGCGCACCCCTTTTGAGGGGAAAGCAAAGTCCATGAACACTAATCAATTGTGTGCAAAAGGTGATTCTCAAATTTTATAGAAACCACACCTATAGTTCCCTAGCCCTTGAAAATTATCTACGTGAGGTATCATAAAAATGGAAAGCTATGGAATGTCGAGTAAGCGGTCAGATAGATACGTATTAAAGTGAAGAAATAATAGAGAAATAGGGACGAATTAGATTACAAACAAGCAGGGAGTCTTAGATAAAAAAAAAGAGAAGAAAGAAGCAGGATTGATTTGTTTTTTCAGGAGTGCGAAAAGGCTAAAGCATAAAACTGGGAGTGCGAAAAGTAATAAAACTCGTTACCTTGGGCTTACACTGAAGCGATTTTTTGAACACAAAACGGCTCACGGATAACGGATGAAGGAAAATCGCAAAAATGTTCACATGGAAACGGTTCGTTGCAGCTGTTGAAGCGCGAAAACTTGTATGACATGTGGAAACAGAATAGGCATTGGAAAAGGCTAAGGCTAGCTAACTTGCTAAAGCAAGTTATCAACTTAGAAATTTTCTTTAGAACTTTTCATTTTCTAAAGAAAATGAAAAGTTCTAGTCCCCTTTTTAAGTAACCAAAAAAATGGATGGCAACTAGGCCCCGTCCCACGCCAGTTTTTTTCCAAAATCATCCGTTCAAAATTTTATATTTTATAAAATGTTACATTTTATATGGTACATTTTATAAAATGTACCTAGGTACATTTTATAACTTAAAAACCTTTCCCCAGGGGCTGTTGGGGATCATTGTATCTCTAAAGACATAGTTATTGGTTCTTTAAACTATGCTGAAAAAAAATGCTATCTCAAAATTTTGAACGGATGATTTTGGAAAAAAACTGGCGTGGGACGGGGCCTAGTGCCATCCATTTTTTGGTTACTTAAAAAGGGTATATGCCCCCAGGGTATAACTTAAAAACCCTTGCCCTACGGGTTTTGGGGAATGTCCTCCTCAAAAAAACATATTTTCTATTTGGAAATCAACTACGCTGAACAAAATGGCTATCTCAAAATTTTGATTGGATGTGTTTGGGGGAATGATGGGCGGTGGGGGGGGGGGGCTAGTTGCCCTCCAATCGTTTTCGAATTTAAAAGGTCCTTTAAAGATGACAACCCTCCCCCCATACTCCTCAGGGTACTGAAAAAAAAATACGTTTGAAATGTTTTCACATTTCTTACTTTCATACATAAAAATTATCAAAACTTTCAAGAATAAATATCAGGATATCTCAATTAAAATGACAATCCACGATATTTTTTTTTTTCAGTAAAGCGCAAATTGTGTTCTGGTCTTGAGAAGCCATGGAGGTTAGCAGCCCTACTCATGTTAATTCTTGCTCGTTTTGATATGTCTCGGCTATGTATTGCAATTTTTGTTCGTTTTGAGTTTAATTTATTTATTGATAGTGATTTGTGGTTGTCTGACGCTTAGAAGATTATTTGACTTTATTTCTGCTCATTCTTGGCTTAATGGAACTCTTTACTTTTCTTTTAAAATCTTGTTTTGTGGAAATTTTTTTTCTGAATTAATTTCAAGGATAAGGCCAGGATTAATTACTATCGAAAAATGAATGAAATCCAAAACGAATAGATATTACAATAAATAATTGCGGTCAAACTTAAATCCAACAAAAATCAATTGAAACAAAAGTAGAGCCAACGCCTAAGACCAAGGCAAGGATATTTGCTCTTTTTTCGAGGGGGGGGGGGGAATGATTTTTTCAACACATCAAAAATTTGTTTATACGCATTTTTGTTACATTTTTACGAGTCGGACAAAAAATAAAATTTGGGGGCGGAGTGTCATCTCCCCGCCCCTGGGTGCAAGTTTGCTAACACCCCTTGTCCCTTCTAAAGAAAAAATTCATTTACACCTCACTGAAACGTAAATAATTAAAAGAAAATTGTGATGTTAATCAATCTAAAATTGCTGAGACATTCAGGGATACAAATTTACATATACAAAGATATCAATATAAATAAAACTGTCAATAAGTATTTCCATAGTTTCTTGCAATACCTTTGGTTAGTATGGTGATTTTCTCTTCTTCTTCTTTTTTTTATATCCAGACATATAAAAAACTTACAGCTTGAAAAAAAGTGTTTCCAGTTAAAGACAAATAATGTTCTAGTCGTATTTATGTGGTGTTTTGGTGTGTATTTGTAGGTCTAGGCGTTCACCTCCCAAAAAATACCCCCCCCCCTTCCCGAGGAAAATAACTCCCGTGGAAAATACCACCTCGCGGCTGGTTAGTCTCCAATCACTTTAAGTTTATAAAAAAAGGAGTAGAAACTCTCAATTTCTGATCGAATGGGTATCGTCCAAAGTTTCTACGACCATGAGGTGGAAGTGAGGATGAAGAAGCGGCAGTCCCCCCCTTCCTTTAAGGGATAAGATCTGCTCATTTTGGCGTTTAGTACTAAGCATTGCTTTCATGATAACAACATAAACCAGAAATATTCCCAGAAATCAAGAGAATCAAATATTAATTTCACATTTTTGATGCCTTTTTTAAAGTTGTTTTTATCCCCCCCCCCCGAAAAAATAAACCCCAATTAAGAGTGCCAAAAGATTCTACATCAATTGCTACCTCCACCCCTTGTCTCTTCTTCAGAACTAATTCTGTGTTTTTCTGATGGCTCAATGAGAATTCTGATGTTTTGGCATTAAAATGCATTCTTTGAGGTAGCTTTTATGTGCATATCCAAATGTCCTCCAAAGTAATTTGATTAAATAATGATGACTCTTGTCTACTGTTTATGTTAGTGACATTCAGTCCATGCAGGTAGTCAATGTTTGAAGCGTGAAAGTTAACGCAACGTAAAAGTTAAAGCGTGAAAAAGAGCTTGCTACGGTCGATTTAGTCCTTGAACACTTCTCATAACATCATACCATGAAAACGAATCACCATACCATGAAAACACTCACGACTTTTAACAGAAACATGCTATTTAACTCCAAAAACCATGGTTTCGTGAACAGCACGAATTTTCATGGTAGGTTTGAACCGGTCATTGTACTGTCTGCTTGTATGGCGGGAGTACTGTGCGCTACTTATCATTATAGCTATATGGTGGGACTGTCTTGTTGTATTTTTTTTTCTGACATTTTTTTTCTGACAGTTTTTTTTAACTTTTTTTTCAACTTTTTTTTACATCTCTAAATCATATTAGAAAAAATAGAATGAGACTTTTATTAAATTTTAAAAACTTATTCTTGTGCATACTATTGTTGAGGACTGATGGTTCTCTTTCAAGATTTTTTCATGAAAAACAATTTTTTTTAGGATTTTCCAGAGCTCCCCTACCCGTTAAGAAGATAAGAAGAGGTGAAGCGACTCCAGTGGTCATTTCAAACAGACCGACGGTTATACAATATGGTCGTAGATCGAATCCATTAATACCATCAACATTAACCGTAAACCTCCCCCCCCCAATAGCCAAACTGTCCAGCTGCCACATCCAGCATCCACAACAATATACCACAACCATCCGGACCCATCATACACCAGCCAACTGTCAACTGGTCAATTCCAACATCCAGCACTCACAACAAGATGACACAACCATCCGGACCCATCATACACCAGCCAACTGTCAACTGGTCAACTGCCACACACAACATACAAACCATACTCCCATTCCATGAAGCTGATGTAGTCATGGAACCAGTCACCTCTCTCCGTGACTACGTAAGAAAAATTGTATCTTCTCTCTCTCTCTCTCTCTCTCTCTCTCTCTCTCTCTCTCTCTCTCTCTCTCTCTTATCTCTGTATATATCTATCTCAGTGTGCGTGTTATAAAAAAAAAACAAGAAAAAAACCTCAATTTCAATGTTAGGATATAGCATGAATTAAGAATTAAAAAGTAATAAAAGGGGAGCGGTTCTACAGATTTAGGTCATTAAACACTGAAAATATTTTTTTAAGCTTAATTGAAGCGTCACATCACCATAAAAAAAATATGGCATAATTTCTCTTTCTTATACCAGGTTACACTCGAAGAATCATATTAAACACACACACACACACACACACTCACGCGCGCGCGCGCGCACACACATACACACAAACACACATACAGACAATCTAAATATTCTTTTTCTGGTAAAAGAAAAAATAACTTCACATTCATTTTTTAGATAAATGCACACGAACTCTCACCAGTAACAAACCTAAGGAACAACAACCTAATTGATAACATAGTGATACCGTTATTATCACCACCATCACAATTCGAAGACGATCTCCATGTCGAGTCAGAGGAATGGATTGAACAGTTGTTAATCGATTGTTTTGGTGATGATAGTTGTAGTATGATTCCTCCGAATATAGAAGATAGTTTCATCAATGTACCAAGTACATCTACAGGGTTATGGCTCAACCAGCTACCCTCGAATGGACTGATCGTCTCAGTCCTGATACACTCGAGGGTTTGTTGAGTGAGTTGGGGGATTTGATACCACGCAACATCCCCATCATTGAACAAAAATTTGTGGAGGACATGAAATCCCCGTAACGCCCCCTGTCGTGCCCGATTTTAATTTAGTTGATTCTGCCTTGCACAATGTATTTGTTTATAGGGCTGAGCTTGAGGATCCAATTAATTCACCAACATCAGGTAGCATCATAACGGATCCGGTAGACATAATACACTTTATGTGGGCAAGATTCGAGCCCTTCTTGAAAGAGTGATTCGGGAGGGGGTGGGAGAGATGGGATTAAGGCTGCCATCGCACAAAAAATAATTTATTTAAATGAAAAGGCGGATGAGGTGTATGAGCGTTATTTACGTACTGAAATGCTACCACTTCATCCGGACCTGGATAATTTTGAGGGTGTTTTTTATGGAATGGGTTGATAATGTAGTAACAAAATTGGATAGTTATACTGAGATGGGTAGTGGGTCGGTGGTTTTATTTATTGGGAGTTTTGGATATTATTGTGGGTAAATTTAAAAAGAATTTTATTTAAGGGGAGGTGGGAGGGGGCGGTGGGGACCAAAATATTAATGAAGATTTAAAGGGGTGTAATGGTGTACAGCGCTTCAATTTCGATACAGGGCTTCA
Source organism: Artemia sinica (assembly GCA_027921565.1). NCBI lineage: Eukaryota > Metazoa > Arthropoda > Branchiopoda > Anostraca > Artemiidae > Artemia > Artemia sinica. The sequence continues at coordinate 46,261,258 of CM051276.1, read as the reverse complement.
ATGCTTCAAATATGTATTTCTTTTGGCAGCTCACAAGCCTCTGCAAAAGGAAGCTAGTAAGACACTGTTGGACGATTATGCAGTTGATGGGAGTCCAAATTTCCCTAAAGTAGATTTTGATTGTTTAAATGATCAATATCCAGTAACACTTAATGTGATAACTATTTTTGAGCGGGCTAATGCACATTTAAAAAATAGTGTTACTGTGCTACAATATGAAACCGAATTTGAGGGGGGTGACCGCAAGAAGGGGGTTATATTTCAGTGAGGGCTCCGTCCATTGAATCAGTGGAACATTGGGTTTGGCTTCTTTGCAAGCCAGCCAGTGATCCCGATTCAATTGGACATTTTTTCCAATACCTAAAATAAGTCTGGTTCTGGGGAGGGGTAAATGGAAACAACGGGGGAATGCCATTATTGTCCAACATACCTTTCTAGATTCCGGTCAGGAATTAAGTTAAACAATCTTATGAACCATTGCAAGCGTCAGGGATGTCAATCTGTGCAAACGGTTAGCGGTGACAGGGCCATCTTGCGATTTAAGAACTTTCAAAACTCACTCCAACAGAGTGACAAGGTGGCCTTAGACTGCGAAGCCGCTCTCATAGATGTGTATGATCCATTGAATTCAAATCCTGTTAAAAAACATGAGGTCATTGCAGTCTCTTATGCTCACGCACAAAGAGACTGTGTAATTCCATACAATTGGTAGAGGTAGTTGAGAGATTGGGTGGTGAGGATTGTATGCTCTCAGCCGTGACAGCACTCATTAAAACAGCAAATAAATCGATATCACGGCTGCGAAATACATCCTATTCAATGACTCTATCACCAGAGGACGAGTTGGCCATTAAAACTTAAAAAATATGTTGGTTTGTAAGGGGGAATTTGTTGAAGGTAATGGGAAAGAGGGAAAGGGGAAAGGGGGGTAGGGAAAAGGGGGTAAAGGGATGGTCCGGGACTATGATCATTTGGGCAACCCGATTGTATCAGGATTGAGCAATTTTCGTGGAGTGGCTCATCAATCATGTAATTTAAACGTTAGTCAACAATTGTTTCTACCTGTTTATATACACAATTCCAGCTATGACATGAAATTTATTTTACTGGCATTGGCACGATTGCAACGAGGTGGAGTTGTAGATGACGCATGGGTAGATGGTTCTTTTTCTTATAATATCATACCCAAGTCGCCAGAACAGCTGCTGCTCTTAGAATTCAAATGGCAAATAAAAAATAACAATAAATTGTGCATGAATAAGATCCGTTTTTTAGACTCCTTTAGCTTCTTCCCCAAATCCCTAAGACAACTCACTGAAGAACAGAAAAGTGAAAATGTTAATAGTTTCCCCCTCCTTAAGCAACACCTCCTTAAACAGCACTTTTCAGACGGTGAAATGTATGATTTATTAACGTGTAAGGGCATATATCCGTATGACTACTACAACTCCAACGCGAGGCTTTATGAGGAACAATTTCCGTCCATCACCTCGTTCTACGATTCACTTTACGAGCTTCAATGCTTCACTGTCGACTATGAATTTGCCAAGAGGGTTTGGGCTAAGGGAGGGTGTAAAAATGGGTGGGATTATTATAGATTGTACCTGGCAAGTGATGTATTGACGTTGCTGCATATTGTGTGTAAGAACTCGGATAAAATCTATGGGGAATTTTGGTTGGATTTAGGTTATTATTTTTCCACTCCTCATTTGGTAATGGATTTAATTCTTAAAATCAGTAAAGTGGAAATAGGCTTGATCACCGACGTGGATCAGCATCTATTTGTAGAGAGATCAATGAGGGGAGGGTATGTTTTTCATGGAGATCGTATCCTTGAAACTGATCCGACTGGACAAGACACCGCTGTAAAGTCGGATGCAGTTTTCTTAGATATGAACTCCTTCTATCCGTCGGCAATGTCTCACTACTCTTTGCCGTATGGAAATTATAAATGTTAACGATCCTCGTGCTTCAGATTTCCCCACATTGCCATGTTGAGGAGAAATGGACCGCGATCTCGTTTTTCAGATTTCCCCAACATTGGTTGAAATACAATGATGTTGAGGAGAATGGACCGCGGGGATGGTTTTTTTGAAATCAATGGTGAAATACCCTTGGAGCATCATGACTCGGTGAAGGATTTTGTTTTCCCGTGCATAAACAGAGCGGTGACTAGGAACTCTTTGAGTCCATACAATATTTCTAAGGTAGAGGATGGTGGTGTGCACTGGACACCTTCAAAACAAAAACTTATCGCCGACCTTCATCCGAAAGAGAATATCGTTGTACATTACGATCTTTTGCGGTGGATGGTAGCCAACGGTTTCAACGTCACAAGGATACATAGAGCCCTCCAATTTTACCAGAAACCCTATTTGAAAACGTTTATTGACACTTTTGTCAATAAACGTTCCGAAGCGAAAACGAAGGTTGAAAAGGAAATCTTTAAACTCATTTTGAACTCAGCCTTTGGTAAAATAAGCGAGAGTGTACGTAATCGAAGTCGTTGTGACGTTGTGACTAACCCAAATGAATGTGCTCGAATCGTTGCCGATCCAAACTTCACATCATTCACCATCATAGACTCGAATATGGTCCTCTTAAATAGAAAAAAAAGAAATGTAATTCTAAATAAAAATATTGCAGCTGGCAGCGCAATAACCGAAATATCAAAAAAAAAACTCATGTTGTCATTCTATTACGATGTGTGTAGGCGCCAATGGCCGGAGGAGGGAGAAGTTCAAGTATATTATGGAGATACCGATTCACTTTTGCTAAAAGTTAGAACAGCGAATTTATTGGAAGATTTGGAAAAAGGCTTGCACATTAGCTCCCGAATGGACTTTACCGATTGGGACGGTCCACTTACCCGGAGCTAGTGAAGCGTCAGGCCCAAAATCAGTTATTAATGTTAAAATCAGAGACGGGAAGTGACTTGATTTCCAGTGGTGTGCTTGCAGGTCCGAAGGTGTACTGTATGCAAACACACAACGAGGTAATCAAAACGTCTGCAAAGGGGTGCCTAGACACTACGTGAATAAGAATTTCAACATGAATGTATACAGAAACTGTGTGGAAAATAGTATAGTTCCAAGGGCGAAGGTCATGGCGATTCGCTCTTTAAAATTTAAAAACCACACAGATTCATTTAATAAAATAGCCATGTGTCCCGTGTCGGATAAAGTCTATGTGTGCGCGCGGATGGTGTGAAGGTGCTACCCCATGGACATTATCTAACTTCTGACCGAAGTGTGTGTCGAGATTACAGACATCGCCTCGGTTGGGAAAAAAAAATCAATAGTAAATGGTTGGTTGGTGGGATTCTTTTTTAAATAGATATTTTTTTTTCCAATTCAGCATTATTTTTTTTCACAACTCAGCATCTCAGTTTTTTTTTATAGCAAGGCAGAGTCGTATGTTTTTTTTGTAAATAAAAAGTGTTCAAATTGTTTTTTGGCCCTGCAACCGCGGCCGGCCCGGGGAAGGGGGGGGGGGGTACCAGCCTTCGACCGGACCGCCGCCATCGGCCACAACGCCCCTTTCCGGGGGGGGGGACCCCTTTTTCCAATTGTGATAAGTGCTTTTTTTAGTGCCTTGTTTGAATTTGTTATGTGATAGTGTCTTTTTCATGTTTTTTTTTATGTGTGTGCGTATGTATTAACCAAACATGTAGTTTTTTTGTAGTGATGTTTTTATTCTGTAAATAAAAACATGTATCATTCTTAAAAATTTTTTCTTGTTCTTCTTCTTCTTCTCGAATCTGATTAGGGAAATTACTATTATTATTTATTGAAGGGAATGATGCAATGTACAGTCAGTTGTGTTTTGGCATCGATGCAAGCTATGTATCAACTTAAAACTCCATTTAGATTGTTTGTTTTGCGGATCATCAATTTCAGGCAAAACGACACTTTTAACAAAAATAATTCAAAATCGTGATAAAAATGTTTTTAGAAAATCCAACTAAAATTTACTATTGCTACAGTGTTTGGCAAGAATCCTATGATAGAATAAAAACTTTTGCCTCATACACGAAATTCATACATGGATTTTCAACAGTATTGAATCAAACTCTTGGTTGATTATTGACGATCTGGCTGAGTCCATTGAAGAATGGTCTCAGGAGATGATACAATTGTTCACTGTCCTATCTCATCATCAACGGATCTCCGTAACCCTAGTACTACACAATCTGTTTCAGCAGAGCAAGTGTATGAGAACACTTGCTTTGAATTGCACCTACTACATCATCTACAGGTTTGTTCGTGATTCCGGTTCTCTCATAACATTAAACAGACAGGTGTATCCGGGTGAACCGAAACTCCTACTCTCGGCCTACAATCAGGCTACCAACAAACCCTACGGATATATTCTATTGGACCTGAATCAGAACACACCCGAGGATCTGCGTGTAGTCACCGATATTTTTGACAATGAAATTATTGTATATCTGCCAGTGAACAGTAAAAAAGGTCGTTAGTTGCAATCATGACACTGAAGAAACTACATGAACATCGACATTTATTCACCGTCCTAGGTAATTCAAAACCACGACTTAGGAAGGCCATGCTCAAACATGGTGTCAACAGAGAATTCATTAATCTCGTATCTGAACTTTGTTTAAATCTAACCGAAGGCAATGTTCAACTGCCAGAAGGTGTTAAGCAACAGACAAAGCAACATCGTTCCCTTGTACGCTCCCTAGCATCAGCGGCAAGCAAAAATAAAGGAAACGATTTTAAAAGAAAACGACTTCTTCAAGCGGGTGGTAAACTTCTTTACACTTTTACTGCCAATCATTGCAGGACTTGTAAACAGTTTTCTCTAGAGAGAGAGAGAGAATGGCCAAACCCTATAAATTGACTCCAATTGCCTTTCGCCAAAGGAACATTTCGAGGACAATCTCAATAAATTCATTAACAATGAGACAATTGCCGACGATGAAAAATTAATTCTGCTTCAAAATGAAATTCGCCGAGTGAACAAAACACAAGCCCTATGGTGAGAGACCCCTCAAAGTAAATGCCATTGATCACAATAAGGAAATGACTCCACCATCATATTCATCATCATCATCATCAACAACGAAGAAGAAGGATAATACCAAAAGAAGAAGAAGATTTGTCTAAAGTTATGACAAGTGTTGCAGATCTAATGCCACATTCCTATCGTGAACAGTGTAAAAGACTCTTGACATATCTCAATGACAGTGAACATGTTCAAATTGATGCCAATGGGAATCAAGTTGTAATCCATGGCAAGACCTATATTCTACTTGATTTATTATCAGATTTGGTCACGAATCGTAAAAGACTTGTATCATTTGACAGTCACCTGCATACATTTTTAAACTCATCTAACTTTCCCAAAAGCCTTATTGCCAATAAACATATTTTAAAACGATTAAAGGAATTTAGTCAAATATCAAAAGATGTTTTAAAATCATTTCCGGAAAATACTAGCACGCCAAGTGGAAATGATTTGACAAGAGTTATGAGTGGGGAAGTCAAGCGAAGACGTCTTAATATCACTGCATCCCCCCTCACCATCACCTGTTAGTATGCAAATAAGCAGTGGATACTTCACTATGTGTCTACGTTCAAAATGGTTGAAGCATTGATACATGTTTATGAGAATATTGGTGCAGTGGGATGTTTAAGTTCACCCAACCACACTTGCTCAAGTCATTGGACTTGAAAAGAATCGGGCGGTAGAGTATCTACAGAATGAATCAAGTTACACTCTACATCGTAATCGTAGAGTTCGTGGTAATCACTATCGAAAAACTAAAGCCCTTTTTCCCATTACAAATACTACAAGCAGATCTTTTGACTCTGGATGAGATTCAACGGCGTCACAATCAACCCTACAAGTACATTCTACTTGCAATCAGTGTTTTTAGTCGCTATGCATATGCCGTTTCACTGCGGTCAAAGAGCGGCGATGAAGTTGCTAAAGCTCTTGAAATCATCCTTGGACAGGATTGCTATAAGAAGATTCAAATGGATCGGGGTAGTGAATTTGTTAATCCCCATGTAAAGAAGATTCTACTGAAATATAATACAATCCTCTATCATAGTCATAGTCCAATAAAGGCAGCATTGGCCGAACGACTGGTAAGAACTATTCGACTTTTAATTTCTAGATATTACAGTTTAAAAAATACTGCTGCTTTTATTCATGATTTGGATAAAATCATGTTTATTTACAATCAACGTCCACATTGATCCCTGTCCAACTCAACCCCAACAAAAGTTCATCATGATGTCAATACATTTGACACTTTTCTTAAACAGTATTCCAATGGTGGTGGTGGTGGTAATGAGAAGAAAAAGAAGAAATTTAACGTTGGTGATACTGTCCGAATTAAAAGAACAACTAATGTTTTTGAAAAGGGTAATAACTTGTGGTCCACTGAAATTTTTAAAGTCTCCAAACTATTGGACACTACACCCATAAGGTATCGTCTACGTGACATGAAAGATGATGACATTCTTGGCGGCTTTTATGATTATGAACTACAAAAAGTTAAAAACACCAGAATCTATCAGATTGAAAAGATATTAAAGACTCGTACTCACAGGGGCAATGAAACAGTTGCTTGTTCTTTGGCTAAGATACAACTCTGATTTTGATTCTTGGATCAGTGTTGAAGATATTGACAATGCCCAATGATTTTTATGTAACGATTATGTCCAATGTCTCCGATCCTCTCTACAATGATTTGAATAAAAACTAGTGATTTTTGGACGAAACTGTCCCCCGCCATCAAATTCGATGATGGGAAAGTATGAAGTGGCTCTTGTCGACTGCATACTCAAAAATACCTATGATATCCTGAGAAAAGATCGTGTGTATGGGATAAAAGTTATACCATTCGATTGGTCACTCTTTGTCGAGTATGAATGGGTTGAAGCACTTAAATCTAGTGAATATCCGGATGTTACATTGAGATATAAAGAATATGGTACTATGACGGATTTGTGTCGTGCAATCAATTGAAAAAAATCTCATATCGAAGGAATGGTACATTCCATTTTAATTATTCAATGGAACATGATAGGATTTACATTACCTCACCTGTTGACACTGAACTGATTCATCTCAATGATAATCTGAGAGATGTTCTTGGCTTTAAACAGAATTTGATCAATGGGGAAAATGCTGGAACTGTTAGCGGGATGGATCAAGTTATTTTTGCTGATTATCCACCTGGTCTCTCCTCGGACTCTTGCATATTTCTCTACGCGTCCTTTGTGGAAACATCGAGAGTTGGTAATTCAAATGTCCCCCTCCTACGTGATCTTGAACGAAAAACAACCCATGAACATGTTCATCACTATAATATCAAGCATCTTCAGTATGTTCCTGTAAACACTTCGTATTTGGAACTCTGTCAGTTAACACTAAGAAGTGAATTAGGTGATCCTCTAGCAATAACAAAAGGTTTGGCCGTGATTACATGTCATTTTCGACCCATTCGGCAACAACAACAACAAAATGGCTAATAGAAAAAATATATTTGTATGCCCTGATATTGATTGTTATGTTACTGCTCTCCAACCACGACAATTGGGTCATGGAATGGACTATTATAAAGGCCGTTCGTCAATGTCGGGCTACGGTCTTGGCAGTTGGTTTTGCTAAGCTGTTTCGTTCTGCAGTACCGCTGGCTAAAAAATAAATTTCGCCGGTTGCTGCAGATTTTGCATCCTCTACGCTACATGATTAGGGGGATAGTAAAAATTTTAAAGAAAGTGTTTCAAAAAATCTCAGGTCCAGCGCACGATCCCTTGGTGAGCGATTGAAACAAAGTGGAAAAGGTTTTAAAAGGAGGAGAAACATCTCTTCACTCATCAGTCTCTACTTAGGTCAGAAGCGGAAGACATCATCACTCTTGTCAAAGAAAAGTAAGAAAAAGAAACCAAGAAGATATATTGTTAGATCGAAAAGGGATTTCTTTTCCTAGATGGCATATCTACCCCACAAGGAATCTCATCCCACTGTCACCACATCTCTAAATCTTTTCAATGCAGAAAGTCTGGATGTCAGTGTAAAACTTGGATACTATGAACAATTCTATCCACAGCAATCCCTCTCTGAAAACATACATTTTCAAATTTATTCCAATGAAGACTACTTCATAGATTTATCGTCCACATTTATGGATTTAAAAGTTGTGGTGAGGAAAAAGTCTGACAATTCACCTCCCTCCAACGTCGATGGACTATCCTATGAGAATGGTATACTACAAATTCTATTTAAACAAATATGTGTCTACATAAATGGAACATTGGTGAGCACTAGCAACAATCTATCAAACGATGCTAGTTACATACAATTCATGTTGATGACTCTAATGGCCTATAAGAAATTGAGAGGTCTGCCAATGGGCTATGACTATAGATCAAATGTTGATAATGACGGTGAACTCACTTGGGCAGTGAGCAAGCAGTATCATTTAGTTGGTAGACTCAATCATGAAATATTCAATATATCGCAATGGATGCCCCCCAATGTTAAAATTGATATAAAGTTACAACTTGCACCGTCCAAATTTCATATTGAGAAAAACACTTGATGCAGCACCCGATGCTAATGTCAATCTCACTTCGGCAATACTTCATGTGCGAAAACAACAGGTTATGAGTTCTGTTGCTTTGGCAATTGAAAAACTAAGAGCCTCTGGAAATAATATCAAACTGCTCGTTCCTCAAACAATCGCAAATCAACGTCATATTGCCACTGGATCAAGTACCTACACCGATTCTTCATTTATCAATGGTGAAATTCCATAGAAACTCGCCTTGGCTTTTGTAAAAAGTGCCAGTGCCATAGGATCGTGGACAAGCTCGCCATATAAATTTGAATTATTTGGACTTTCCTCTCTTGTCTGTAAAGTAAATGGAATTCCTCTCTACAATTTGTCCTTTGATAAATCCTATAGGACCCTATATGAGTTGACAATGCAATCCTTAGATCGAGATTCTCAACTATACGAAAATGGTATTACCGATTCAATGTTCGCAAAAAGTCATGGTATCATTGTTTTGGACTTGTCTGGTACTCAAGATATGAGTATTGTCTGAACGGGTACTGTACGTTTGGAGTGTACCTTTGACAAACCATTGACAGAGAGTGTAACATTAATCTCACTCAATCAATTTGAAACCTACTGGGAAATTACCCCCGATGGTAGTTTTCTTTTAGACTTGGCACCATGAACACTAATCAAATAATCAATGCATTTAACATGGATCCTTTTATGTCCAAATAAAAATTCTATTGTATACCCTCAGATTTCCTTGATTATATTCATACTGTTAACAAAACCATTATCATTATGCATCTATCAAACAGCGAAGAATATAGAATTTTTTGATCCTCTTGGTCTATCATATGCATTCTACACACTACACATCAAAAACTACCTTGAAGGAAGTGGGAAGACAACTATTCAAAATCGGATGCGGGTACAGGATTTATCGACCAAAAGCTGTGGTTTTCATGCATTACTTTATTTCATTTTTCGATGTCGTGATTATACTTTCAGTGAATTTCTCAACATTTATGTACACATTGCACGTTTGAATGACTTTCTATTAGAAAATACCCTCTCAGACCTGTACAGTATTGATTTCAGTGCCCTAAGAATAAAGTGTTTTAAAAATGTATGTGAATTTGTTTATTAATAAAATATATATGCACTATAAAAAAGTCTATTGTCTTCATTTGTTTAGATTTCTTCTTCTTCATAGTCATTTTAGATTGTCATCATCATCATAGTCATCGTCATCGACAACGATTAGTGGTGGCAGATCATTTGGATTCAACTTGTACTGATCCTGGCGTGCAAAGTCAGGGTCACATTTTCCACAATATATTGTAACTTCATTTTTATTAAATCTTCTTGTGAAGTCAATGATACTATTACGATTCATATTGAAAAATTCACCTGTTTCTATCTGATTATTTGAAGTAATGTCACACACAATATTCTCATATAAAGAATCCCTTTCTGTCACAGCCAAATAAATATCGCTAGGTTTATAATCATTACTTGCATTTCCTCACAACGATGACGCAGGGACCATACTCTCTTCATGTTTTTACAATTGAAACGTGTTCCAAATTCTTCTTCCCAATACAATTTAAAGCCGCGACGATACCAATCCCTTAGAAATAAACTGAAGTCACGTTTAGGGGTTTTTTCCAATCATACCAGGGTAAGTATTTTCCCACTGGTCACACTTATCAAAATGACAATTGGAGCATAGATATCCATTAGTATAAGAGTCACAAGTCTCTTCAAGACAGGTATTACAGTCCTTAATTTGTGCAGCATATCCTTTATGCAATTTACACGGATTGCATAGTCTACACTTTTCATTATAGTCATCAACTGTAGTACAGCTCTCACATGAAGACCAGCTGCCCAATGTATATAAACATAGTGAACATGTATGATACATTTTTTTATATTGTCCGTCTCACTGCCAGAAAGAAACTGACTCAAAATCAATAAATAAAAAATAACATTGTATTCTAGGAGGAGGAGGAGTAATCGAGCATCGTCACAAAAACTTATTTCCAACTGTTTTAAAGAATGAATTTTCTAGGTAGTGGTTAAAAGCAGAATCACAATGTCATTTTGCTTCGTTTTAATTGATATATCAATAAATTGAGTAAATGCAGTTGATTCGCAATGAATAAGCTTCAAACAATAATCCAAGGATGGAGAATCAGATCCCATTATACAGTTAAGTATTTCTAGAGAAAATATTTTCCGTTGAAGCGATAATTCCAAAAAGTCATCATCTAACACTAAACATTTTTCCAATTTGAATAGATTCCGTAAGATCTTCTGTTTCTCAAATCCAATCATTCTTGATACTCCCACTACCAACTATAGACTAAATAACAATTGCAAGTTTCTACTTTGTGCATAATCTCAATACCTATTGGACACCACCACCACCCACCATAGAGAGAGAGAGAGTCGAGTAAACGATCATCTAGTGTCTAATCAAAAAAAAAACATTATAAAAAAAAACATTTTTATTGACAAGACAGAAATGTAATAAAAGAATATATTTTCACTCTCTTTGCGTTAGGTGAGTCAATCCATTTTCCTCAATGTGCTTCATAATAGCATTCAATCCATGCTGTAGTCATGATAAATACATTATATTCACTTTTGCGGCAAAGCATAATTGTTTATCTGACTTAAATTTACTCAATGATATAAACGTATCTGCCAAACATCTCATCCCACTCAAATGTTAGTCGCAAATCCTTTCCAATTTCAACTGCTACATTGGGGGCCCTTGTCTTCACAACATCACTGTCGGCTCCTTCGAGGTGTAATAGTATGAAACTACTCATTTTCACAATATTTGAACGTTTATTTCTCCAATTTGAAATAATGTAAACTAATCAAATTCAACTTATTGACTGAGATACTAACTCGGTATCGGGCTTTTTATATCCACGCTCAATGTCAGAGTGAGCGAATCACCATACCATGAAAACACTCACGACTTTTAACAGAAACATGTTATTTAACTCCAAAAACCATGGTTTCGTGAACAGCACGAATTTTCATGGTAGGTTGAATCCGGTCATTGTGCTGTCTGCTTGTATGGCGGGAGTACTGTGCGCTACTTATCATTATAGATATATGGTGAGACTGTCTTGTTGTATGGTGGGGGGACTACCCGCTCTTAACTGTTATAGCTACACTACTTACGCTCAACTCTCTCATATGCTTGGGATTTTAGACACAAGCAGGGGCGGATCCAGGATTTTTTTTTAGGGGGGGGGGGGCACAAAATAGGTTAATCCGATAAGCTTGCGTTAAGAGCAAATGTATTTACGCAAACTTGCGTAAATTAAGTAAATTATATTACTTTAGACTACGTTATTTTCTTCTTCCATACCAGGGCACTTCGTATCGAAGGAGTTGTCTTAGAAACTTGGAAAAGGCCTCATTTGATTGTAAATTGGAACGGCTAGTACCCTTTTTGATAGTCAAAAGTGATTGGAAGGCAACTAACACCCCTCCACGCCCACCATTTCCCCAAACACATTTTGAGGTAGCCATTTTGTTCAGCGTAGTTGATTTCCTGATAGAGATTATGTTTATGAGGAGGACACTCCCCCGCAGCCCTCAAGTCAGGGGTTCTAAGTTATGCACTGGGGCATATAAGAACGATGTTGGCACAGTGTATTATTTATTATTTTTTTCTTTTAGGCCAGGGCACTTTGTATCGAAGAAGTTATCGTAGAAACTTTGAAGCGAAAATAAAATCCTGAAATAACTTAAAATCTAATTCACGTCATTAGCATTGTGTTCTATAAACCTAAGTTTAAGGGAAAGCAGACCAACAAAAAAATTATGGAAAACAAAATTCTATGCTATTTCTGAAGCCTTAGAAAAAGTAGAACAGTTAAAGTAGAAGCTAGAATGCCCCTTACTGGGGCTTGATTTAGGGCTTGAGTTCATTCCTGAAAGTTTCACTCTCCTAGTGCAACTATTTTCCAAGATAGTCTAAAGCCCCTCAGCTAGAATCATGCCTTATCTAGAGTTTAGCCCATCTCTGCTTATTATAGTACTTGATGACTAGAAATAAGTATATAGCCCCACCTACTTAGGCGTTAGGATGTGAATACAGGCTTAAATATAAATAATATAATATATTTTCTGGGCCTGCAGCAAGCTTCGTAGATCCAAAGATTCCAAACACCGCGTGTCGTAGATTCGCCGATTGCTGTCTATTACATTTTCTTCTGTACTAATATAGGTGGCACGGCTTTTGGTCATCTCCCCAGACCGGCTATTTTGATATGCAGTAAATTTGCCATCACCGACAATTGAGTCTATTTAATAGCATTTTTATGAGAATTTTTCTCATTGTTTTAAAAAGCTGTTACGTAAACATAGTAAAATCACCAAATTTAAAAATAAAATCACCAAGGTTAAGGTAAAATCACCAAAAAATCACCATATCAACAAACAAACAAAAAATCACCACATTTGGTGATAAATCACCAACGGTGGCAACCCTGCGTATAGCCTAAACCGGTGTAATCACTAGCCCAAAAAAAGCGAACGCTATTATAAACCTATTATGTCCTATTATAGCGCTGTTATAGGTAAAGTGAGGAAGAAATACCATCGGAATATCAGATAACCTGCACATAAGTATAGGTCAAAAGCAAGAAAGAGCTCTGAGAACGAACAAAAATAACAACCCCCTCCACGTATGCCTTTGTAAAATTGACTAGTGTTTCACTGAAAGCAAATGTTATATAAAAACAAAAAGGTAAATTGTCCCTTAAACACTCGATTTATTTCATGCATACCATGATCTTATTGAAAAACAGTGTTATGTAAGCTCAAAAGAATACCTAGTAACAAACAGAAAAATCACCTCTGCACTGTTTTGTTCCAAGCTTTTAGCGTATCACTGGCAAATTTACCGGATAAATATGATCAGGGGCGATAATCGATAATAGGTACAGCCCACTAAGTGGCTTTTTTTTTTCTAGCAGTGAGGGAACTATCTTTATTTCATTTTCTTGCTTTCAGTAAAGCACTAGTCAATTCCACCTGAAAAATATCTCTGTACTTCCCAATAACAAATATTAAATGTAAACAGTTGGTAAATTTCATAGCTTACTGTCTTTTCCCCGCGGGGGAGTGTGGGGGGTCATGACAACCCCAAAGGCATGGTTACTGGACCATTTGACCAGGGACGAATCTCCAGCATTTTTATTGGGGGGGGGGGACAAGAGGGGTCCATATCTGGATAGTCAAAGGGCATGGTATGTATAATATTTTTTTTCCACATTATTGGGGGGGGGGGGGCAACTGCCCCCCCCTTGCCACCCCCAAAACACCCTTGCATTTGACTATGCCAAACAAAATGGCCATTGTTTCAACAGTGGCATGTTCAACAACAGTGGCTTTGAACCCCTGAAAAGAATTATAACAGTATTAAAATCTATAAGTAGCTGTTAATAAATTTTCCGAAAGAAGTCGCTGCCTTTCCATTTATAAATGAAACAAAAATATATTAATTAGGGGTAATATTTCTTAATATGACAGTGAAAAACAAAAACGCAAACTTCTTAATACACGAATGATTGCAAAAGTCAAAACATTTCGGCTTTACAACATTTTGGAAGCATGTATGAATAGAGCGAAAAAAAAATAAGCAAAACATACAGAGAAAAACACAACAAACACTGCAAAAAACAAGACGGGAAATGAAAGAAAACTCTGATTTAAACAAGCTCCAGCAAGGCAAAGAACAAAGCACCAATAATTTCCCAACAAGCCATGATGTCTCCTCTAATAACGCTATTGCAAATCTAAAATATCTTCTCATATGGAATTTTATCAAAAGGAAACAGTCTTTTTATTTAAAAAATCCAATGTATGCCTTAAGTTAAAATCAAATGCTTGTTAAGGAATATTATGTTTGGAGAGTTGAACGAATCTTTAAGTTCCAACTTTTTGTACAAAAATTTCTTCACTTTTAAATAAAGAAAACATCGATTTTTTGCCTACTAAAAGTAATGAGCAACATTAAAGTTTGAAATAAATAGACATTAGTCCATATATGAGGGGCACTTCCCCCTCCTTAAGCCCTCACTTGTTAGGCTGAAGTTTTCAGTACTTCAAATTATCCCCAGAAAATCAACTCCCACAAAAAAGCTACTCTTTCGGTAAATTTCTCTATGGAAAGTTACCCCAGACTTTAGATCCCTCCTGCCAGAAAATTATCCCCGACGCATTCTCTCGTTCTTTGAAAATTCCCTCTGAACAACTCCGCCTAGAAAATTCTCCCTGCTTTCATTTGAGTTTTTATTTGGTATTTAATTTTGGATCATTTTCAAATCATGCCAGAGAATTCCCCCCCCCCTCTCTGTAGAGAGTTCTCCCCTGGAAGTTCTCCCATGGAAAATTCCCCTTCAAAAATTTCGATATATATTTCCGAATAACGTATACTACATGTAAGAAATAGGCAAAATGCATAACTTACATCCCTTTCCCCAGGAGCTCTAGGGGGCTATGTCATTCACCAAGGCAGATTTTTAACACCTTTCACAGCTGTTTTGAAAACTAAATCTTACATCTAAGCAATTGTGGTAAATTTGTCTCAGATAAACAACAGATGAGTGACATATGACTCCAAAAATGTCAATTTTCCGAGACATTCAGCTGAATTATCAACAGCCGAAACCCATGGAGGTTCATATTCCCCATTTTTGAGTACCCCCTCCCCCATTTCAGCCTTGTTAATAAGTGAAAACTGGAAAATGCGTCTTGGAAAAACTGCATCCCAAAATGGATTGAATTCGATTCAAGAGCAATACCCGCTTTTACATTCGTTACGAAAAAAAAAATAATTAATGCTATTCGTACTTAAATTATTCCTTTAATTAATTAAAGTATTCTCAATACTTCAAATAATACTTAAAATGTTCGTACTTAAAGTTAGTTACAAAGAAAAATTAGAAAATTGGAAAAGGAGTTTGAAATCCCTTGGGGATGGCGGAGAATCGAAAATGAAAATGGCCCCATTGGAATAATCTTGGTTAAAAGTCCTTCAGCAATGTTTTACATTCTTGAGAGACCTGTTTCTAGATATTAGATTCAATTCTGGATAATACCATTTTTTTTTTATTTCAATCTTATAATTTCTCTAGAAAATAAATTTCCCCTAATAGTACCATTGGCCTTATTTTTATGCCATGGCTTCAGAAGTAGCTACAGTCAACTAAAGAACAAATCACTGCTCTTTATAGACAAAACTTAAGTCATTTTTTTACAATTGAGCAGGAACTTTTATTTGATAATGTCTCTGGTCTAAAAATACTTTAATAATAAAAAAAGAAAGAAACAGAATGTGAGATTTTTTGAAGGGAGGGCGTTGTAGAGGGGGTAATAGGTCAAAATAATATTTTCGGGACTCAGAACATGTTTCTGTTGAAATGAAAAGATTTTAAATGAAATTTGCCAAGGTAGCAATTATTATATTTGGAAAGTAGATAGCATGATATTTCCTCCTTGTGTACCTGCAGAAAACATTGAAATAAATTGTTATTGTTTTACTGTTTCCATCTACCCAAGAGCCAAAAATGCCAATTTATAAGAAATGACAAAACTGGATGGGTGCAGGGTGGGCTTTGAAGCTTTCCGTAGTCATTAGTAAGCCCGATTTTAGGACTTCTTCGCGAAAGGTCCTTTAATTCACGTGGAGGACTCTGTAATCCATAAAATCATAAGACTCGTTCATTTAGAGATTTTTTTTTGTGTATACATTCTCTTAGGTCCTGACTAGGCCATATTCAGGATTTTTTTTTTTCAAGGGGTTTATTGCAGAAAAAATAAGAAACGCCTCAAAAACGTGGTTTTATGTATTTTTTCTTTTTTACGGTTCTACGTGTCAAACAAACCTTTCAGGGGGAGAAAGGTTATAGTATCTAGTATCGAGTAGGACATAGTATCGTGTCACCCATTTAATCATTTAATTCCCACTGAGAACCACATTTGGATAGCTACTAGCCTAATTTTAGCGGTCTTTGAGTCCCAAAATTAGCAAACTACCACCCCGATTCAAGATCACAACGAACACACCACTGGTACTGAAAACCAGATTTTAGCGAGAACTCATTGTAATGAAAACCGACTGTAGTATAGAAAATACCTAAACTAAAATTACAAAAGTTTTATTGGCTTCAATGAAATTGAAGAAGTTTCACTTTTTTTGTAAAAATATTGAAAATATGCTGTTTTCAGTAAAGGTCAGGGAAATACCGAAATAACGTTTTTGTTCATTCTGAATTTTAATGTCACTCTACTCCTTTTTAAGAACCAGGGTATGTCAATTCGTGAAAATATAAGGGCAGGATGCATCAGTAGCTCAATAAGTAGGGTGTAGGGGACACCTCATGCTGTTTTTTTCGGGGACAGCACGAGGAGGAGAGAAGAAGTGAAAAAAAAGTGAAGAACTACTCCTATATTTTTTTATACGACCACCCTTCCATTAATTTGTTACCAAGAGCCACTTTATATAGAAGTGGCGGTCGCAAAAAAACTTCAAACAAGGGCTGACTTAGAAATTGGAAGTTCTAGTGCCTTCTTTAAGACTCAGAAGTGATCGGAGGGCAACTAGCCCTCCCCCCCCAAACACACCCTTTTTCCCAAAGGCATCCGATAAAAATGTTGACATAGTCATTTAGTTGAAAATTGTTCAAATATTAAATAACAAAACTGACAGATAATACAACCCACCAGGGCCTGGGGGCAAGTGTTGTAAGGTATGCCCTGGGGGTATATATGGTTTTTATGGAAGGAATGATCGTATAAACTTCAGAGGGAGTTCATTCTATTGGAAATTGGAAGTCCTAGTGTGATTTTTGAGAGTAACAAGCGATCTGAGGTCAACTAGCAAGAGCCTGGCAGAGCCTGGTGGCAAGTGTTTTAGGTTATGCCCCGGGGTATAGAAGATTTTATGTAAGGGGTTGTCCTATAGGCTTCAGAGAGGGCTCATTTGATTCGAAATTGAAAGTTTTAGTTCCCTTATTAAGAGTCAAAAGTGGTCTGAAGGTTACTACCCCCCCCCCCCACTCACTCCCTCTTTTCCCAAATGCATCCAATAAAAATTTTGAGATACCAATTTTGTTCGAAATAGTCCAACGATCAGATAAAAAAAAAAATATTTGGGTCAACAAAACCCCCCGAGCCCAGAAAAAGGGTTATAATTTATGCCCCGATGGCATATAAGGTTTTTGTGGAAGAGGTGGTCGCATAAACTTTGGAGGTTCAAATGATTTAAAAATTTAAAGTTGTATTTCCCTTTACAAGAGCCAAAAGTGATAGGATGGTCACTAGCCCCATCCTCACTCTATTCTCAACAAATAAATCCTATCAAATTTTTGAGGTAGTCATTTTGTTCGAAATAGACCGAAGATCCTATAACAAAAACTAAATTATTCCCCGGGAGTATATAAGGTTTTTCATGGAAGGGCTGGTCGTACATACTTTGGAGGGGGCTCATTCAATTGGAAATTCAAAGTTCTAGCCTTCTTTTTAAGAGTCAAAAGTGACCAGAGTACAAATAGCCCCCACTCCCTACCCTCTTTTCCCCAAATATATCTGATCAAATTTTTGAAATAGTCATTTTCTTCAAAATAGAGCAAAGATCATATAACAAAATTTCGGGGTTGACATAACCCCGCGGGCTCTAGGGGGTTTATTTTGAAACTTGAAAACTTTAATTTAAATTTTAATTTAAAACAAAAAAAATAAACTTTAAAAAACACATCAAAAATGTGTTAATATGTATTTTTAATGTTTTTTACGAGTCCGACGAAAATTTCTTGGGTAGAGTGAGGGGTACTGAGTTTGACCCCCCTCTCAAGAAAGGACTCAGGAGAAATGCTGGCAGAGAATTGTCAAACCAAATTTCATGCGTGAAAATGATATATGAGAATTTTTTGGTGGTTTGTTGATATGGCCATTTGTAACAACTGGCTGCTTTTCTGATGAGATGTCAGACTATTGACTTCAATAAAGACGAACCGATTATTTTAAAAGCCTTTTTGTCTGAAGTAGCTGCAGGACTGTAATAGTAGTAGTAGTAGTGGCTCTGAAAGTTTCAAGCTAATACCCTTACCTGCTGAAGATATTGCAAATAAACCTTTTTTATAGCTTGGATACTGATAGTTTCTTTTGATTTAGCTCAGGAGACCCCTCAATATTACTTTACAATACCCTTGCCTTTTTGGACACACCCAGGATCAAACATTCCCCCCCCTTCCCCAATGATAAATCCTGTAGGTAAAAAAGGGGAAAATTGCATAATTTACATTACTTGCCCCGGGTTTCTGTGGGGGCGTTGCATCCTTGGAGCCACAACTATTAGACGATAGGCCTACTTTGAATAAAACTTCTCTATAAGATTTCAATCAATTTTAAGGGGGGCCTCTAAAAGAGCAAGAGGGGGAGGTTTAGGGAGGTGTTGCAAAATTTTCTTTTTTTGACACAAAATCCCTTCTTAAAATAGTATAGCATGAATATTTACTTTTATTCTTAATTTTTAACCTACTTTTAGTTCAAATTACAGCTGGAATTCAACTTCTAAAAATGTAAGTTCGCAGTCTTTAATTTTATCAGGGCAGGGATTGGCCAGTTATTTTCCAAGATATACATTCTCTGGGGGTGTCAAATTTATTCTTAGTTTTGTTAGTGATTACTTTAAGTATTTTTATGTATTACTTTAAGTATTACTTTAAGATTACTTTAAGAACATGTGCTTGTTTGTTTCTTTTAGGTAATAAATACCCTGATGGATTCTTATTGATATTTGTATCACAATTAATCAGGAGACGGTGTTTACCCTCCAGCGGCTGGTTGGTCACTAATCACTTTCAACTTATAAAAAAAGGACTGATTCTCCTTTTGTGATGTAGTGAGCACCCTCTGAAGTTTCTGTGACCGTGAGGCAAAGATGTTGATAGAATAGTCCCCCTCCTATGTGAATTAAATTCTCTTATCTTGGGGTTTAATATTACTCTTTACTTTCATAATAACAGCGTAGACCAGAATAATTCCAATAAACCAAGAGGAATTAAACAAGGCCGTATCCAGGACTTTTGCTCGAGGTTTTTTTTCCCCGGAGGAGAAGGGGGGACAACGAAAATCTTTAAAAAGATAAAAAAAAAATGTGCAATGGACATTTGGTCACTCTTGATTTCTGAGAATATTTCTGCTTCGCTGAACGGTGATCAAAAACGCAGCTAATTACTCTCGTTTTAAAACAGAGGACTCACAAAAATCAATAAAATATTCAATCTTAAAGTTGTCTACAAAATATACATAGAACTGATTCTTGTTCTTAAGAAGCAAAAATTAAGTCAGAACTTTCTTTCTTTTTTTAGTGGAACACTGCAACTCTCTTTACTGCAAATACATCTGTAAAAAATATCCTGATTTACGATCCAGGCAGTCTATACAGCTATGTCCTGTGATTGTGTCTGACAACGCTATCTATAACTCAAATCACAAGAACATAAACAGTCACTGGACTCAGATATCATGATGTCTGAAAAGAAAACAGAAAATAATAAAAACCAGAAAATATGAAAAGATCTATAAATGAATAACTTATAACTAAAATTAAGAGTTAAAAGGCTACTAAGGAGGCAGAGGAGACAGAAGTGTTCAAGGGACTAAATCGACCGTAGCAAGCTCTTTTCACGCTTTAACTTTTACCTTGCGTTAACTTTCACGCTTCAAACATGGACTACCTGCATGGACTGAATGTCACTAACATAAACAGTAGACAAGAGTCATCATTATTTAATCAAAATTACTTTGGAGGACATTTGGATATGCACATAAAAGCTACCTCAAAGAATGCATTTTAATGCCAAAACATCCAAATTCTCATTGAGCCATCAGAAAAACACAGAATTAGTTCTGAAGAAGAGACAAGGGGTGGAGGTAGCAATTGATGTAGAATCTTTTGGCACTCTTAATTGGGGGTTTATTTTTTCAGGGGGGGGGATAAAAAACAACTTTAAAAAAGGCATCAAAAATGTGAAATTAATATTTGATTCTCTTGATTTCTGGGAATATTTCTGGTTTATGTTGTTATCATGAAAGCAATGCTTAGTACTAAACCCCAAAATGAGCAGATCTTATCCCTTAAAGGAGGGGGACTGCCGCTTCTTCATCCTCACTTCCACCTCATGGTCGTAGAAACTTTGGACGATACCCATTCGATCAGAAATTGAGAGTCCTACTCCTTTTTTATAAACTTAAAGTGATTGGAGACTAACCAGCCGCGAGGTGGTATTTTTCCACGGGAGTTATTTTCCTCGGGAGGGGGGGGGGTATTTTTTGGGAGGTGAACGCCTAGACCTACAAATACACACCAAAACACCACATAAATACGACTAGAACATTATTTGTCTTTAACTGGAAACACTTTTTTTCAAGCTGTAAGTTTTTATATGTCTGGATATAAAAAAAAGAAGAAGAAGAAAATCACCATACTAACCAAAGATATTGCAAGAAACTATGGAAATACTTATTGACAGTTTTATTTATATTGATATCTTTGTATATGTATATTTGTATCCCTGAATGTCTCAGCAATTTTAGATTGATTAACATCACAATTTTTTTTTTAATTATTTACGTTTCAGTGAGGTGTAAATGAATTTTTTTCTTTAGAAGGGACATGGGGTGTTAGCAAACTTGCACCCAGGGGCGGGGAGATGACACTCCGCTCCCAAATTTTATTTTTTGTCCGACTCGTAAAAATGTAACAAAAATGCGTATAAACAAATTTTTGATGTGTTGAA
Source organism: Artemia sinica (assembly GCA_027921565.1). Taxonomy (NCBI): domain Eukaryota; kingdom Metazoa; phylum Arthropoda; class Branchiopoda; order Anostraca; family Artemiidae; genus Artemia; species Artemia sinica. The sequence continues at coordinate 46,239,874 of CM051276.1, read as the reverse complement.
AAAATCATTCCCCCCCCCTCGAAAAAAGAGCAAATATCCTTGCCTTGGTCTTAGGCGTTGGCTCTACTTTTGTTTCAATTGATTTTTGTTGGATTTAAGTTTGACCGCAATTATTTATTGTAATATCTATTCGTTTTGGATTTCATTCATTTTTCGATAGTAATTAATCCTGGCCTTATCCTTGAAATTAATTCAGAAAAAAAATTTCCACAAAACAAGATTTTAAAAGAAAAGTAAAGAGTTCCATTAAGCCAAGAATGAGCAGAAATAAAGTCAAATAATCTTCTAAGCGTCAGACAACCACAAATCACTATCAATAAATAAATTAAACTCAAAACGAACAAAAATTGCAATACATAGCCGAGACATATCAAAACGAGCAAGAATTAACATGAGTAGGGCTGCTAACCTCCATGGCTTCTCAAGACCAGAACACAATTTGCGCTTTACTGAAAAAAAAAAAATATCGTGGATTGTCAGTTTAATTGAGATATCCTGATATTTATTCTTGAAAGTTTTGATAATTTTTATGTATGAAAGTAAGAAATGTGAAAACATTTCAAACGTATTTTTTTTTCAGTACCCTGAGGAGTATGGGGGGAGGGTTTGTCATTTTTAAAGGACCTTTTAAATTCGAAAAACGATTGGAGGGCAACTAGCCCCCCCCCCACCGCCCATCATTCCCCCAAACACATCCTATCAAAATTTTGAGACAGCCATTTTGTTCAGCGTAGTTGATTTCCAAATAGAAAATATGTTTTTGAGGAGGACATTCCCCCAAAACCCGTAGGGCAAGGGTTTTAAGTTATACCCTGGGGGCATATAAGAACGATGATGGCATAATGTATTATTTATTATTTTTTTTTCCTTTAGAGCAGGGCACATCGTATCGAAGAAGTTGTCGTAGAAACTATGAAAACGGCTCATTCAATTGGAAATTGGAGAGGCTTGTGCCCTTTTTAATAGTCGAAAGTGACTGGAAGGCAACTAACACCCCTTCCACGCCCATCATTTCCTAAAACACATCCAATCAAATTCTGAGATAGCCATTTTGTTGAGCGTAGTTGATTTCCTGATAGAAAATGTTTTTTGAGGAGGATACTCCCCCACAGCCCTCAGGGCAAGGGTTTTAAGTATGCCCTGGGGGCATATATACGGTACCTGCATGGGGCCAGAATATTAAACTGATTTTTGGAAACCGGAGAGATGTTGGCGCTTGCTCTGCTCCCTTGACGCGTTGGCCCGGGTACTGCAGTACCCCCGGGATTGGCGCACCCCTTTTGAGGGGAAAGCAAAGTCCATGAACACTAATCAATTGTGTGTAAAAGGTGATTCTCAAATTTTATAGAAACAACACCTATAGTTCCCTAGCCCTTGAAAATTATCTACGTGAGGTATCATAAAAATGGAAAGCTATGGAATGTCGAGTAAGCGGTCAGATAGATAGGTATTAAAGTGAAGAAATAATAGAGAAATAGGGACGAATTAGATTACAAATAAGCAGGGAGTCTTAGATAAAAAAAAAGAGAAGAAAGAAGCAGGATTGATTTTTTTTTCAGGAGTGCGAAAAGGCTAAAGCATAAAACTGGGAGTGCGAAAAAGTAATAAAACTCGTTACCTTGGGCTTACACTGAAGCGATTTTTTGAACACAAAACGGCTCACGGATAACGGATGAAGGAAAATCGCAAAAATGTTCACATGGAAACGGTTCGTTGCAGCTGTTGAAGCGCGAAAACTTGTATGACATGTGGAAACAGAATAGGCATTGGAAAAGGCTAAGGCTAGCTAACTTGCTAAAGCAAGTTATCAACTTAGAAATTTTCTTTAGAACTTTTCATTTTCTAAAGAAAATGAAAAATTCTAGTACCCTTTTTAAGTAACCAAAAAAATGGATGGCAACTAGGCCCCGTCCCACGCCAGTTTTTTTCCAAAATCATCCGTTCAAAATTTTGAGATAGCATTTTTTTTTCAGCATAGTTTAAAGGCCCAATAACTATGTCTTTAGAGATACAATGATCCCCAACAGCCCCTGGGGAAAGGTTTTTAAGTTATAAAATGTACCTAGGTACATTTTATAAAATGTACCATATAAAATGTAACATTTTATAAAATATAAAATTTTGAACGGATGATTTTGGAAAAAAACTGGCGTGGGACGGGGCCTAGTTGCCATCCATTTTTTTGGTTACTTAAAAAGGGTACTAGAACTTTTCATTTTCTTTAGAAAATGAAAAGTTCTAAAGAAAATTTCTAAGTTGATAACTTGCTTTAGCAAGTTAGCTAGCCTTAGCCTTTTCCAATGCCTATTCTGTTTCCACATGTCATACAAGTTTTCGCGCTTTCAACAGCTGCAACGAACCGTTTCCATGTGAACATTTTTGCGATTTTCCTTCATCCGTTATCCGTGAGCCGTTTTGTGTTCAAAAAATCGCTTCAGTGTAAGCCCAAGGTAACGAGTTTTATTACTTTTCGCACTCCCAGTTTTATGCTTTAGCCTTTTCGCACTCCTGAAAAAAAAAATCAATCCTGCTTCTTTCTTCTCTTTTTTTTTATCTAAGACTCCCTGCTTATTTGTAATCTAATTCGTCCCTATTTCTCTATTATTTCTTCACTTTAATACCTATCTATCTGACCGCTTACTCGACATTCCATAGCTTTCCATTTTTATGATACCTCACGTAGATAATTTTCAAGGGCTAGGGAACTATAGGTGTGGTTTCTATAAAATTTGAGAATCACCTTTTACACACAATTGATTAGTGTTCATGGACTTTGCTTTCCCCTCAAAAGGGGTGCGCCAATCCCGGGGGTACTGCAATACCGGGCCAACGCGTCAAGGGAGCAGAGCAAGCGCCAACATCTCTCCGGTTTCCAAAAATCAGTTTGATATTCTGGCCCCATGTAGGTACCGTATATATGCCCCCAGGGCATACTTAAAACCCTTGCCCTGAGGGCTGTGGGGGAGTATCCTCCTCAAAAAACATTTTCTATCAGGAAATCAACTACGCTCAACAAAATGGCTATCTCAGAATTTTGATTGGATGTGTTTTAGGAAATGATGGGCGTGGAAGGGGTGTTAGTTGCCTTCCAGTCACTTTCGACTATTAAAAAGGGCACAAGCCTCTCCAATTTCCAATTGAATGAGCCGTTTTCATAGTTTCTACGACAACTTCTTCGATACGATGTGCCCTGCTCTAAAGGAAAAAAAAAATAATAAATAATACATTATGCCAACATCGTTCTTATATGCCCCCAGGGTATAACTTAAAACCCTTGCCCTACGGGTTTTGGGGGAATGTCCTCCTCAAAAACATATTTTCTATTTGGAAATCAACTACGCTGAACAAAATGGCTATCTCAAAATTTTGATTGGATGTGTTTGGGGAATGATGGGCGGTGGGGGGGGGGGGCTAGTTGCCCTCCAATCGTTTTCGAATTTAAAAGGTCCTTTAAAGATGACAACCCTCCCCCATACTCCTCAGGGTACTGAAAAAAAAATACGTTTGAAATGTTTTCACATTTCTTACTTTCATACATAAAAATTATCAAAACTTTCAAGAATAAATATCAGGATATCTCAATTAAACTGACAATCCACGATATTTTTTTTTTTCAGTAAAGCGCAAATTGTGTTCTGGTCTTGAGAAGCCATGGAGGTTAGCAGCCCTACTCATGTTAATTCTTGCTCGTTTTGATATGTCTCGGCTATGTATTGCAATTTTTGTTCGTTTTGAGTTTAATTTATTTATTGATAGTGATTTGTGGTTGTCTGACGCTTAGAAGATTATTTGACTTTATTTCTGCTCATTCTTGGCTTAATGGAACTCTTTACTTTTCTTTTAAAATCTTGTTTTGTGGAAATTTTTTTCTGAATTAATTTCAAGGATAAGGCCAGGATTAATTACTATCGAAAAATGAATGAAATCCAAAACGAATAGATATTACAATAAATAATTGCGGTCAAACTTAAATCCAACAAAAATCAATTGAAACAAAAGTAGAGCCAACGCCTAAGACCAAGGCAAGGATATTTGCTCTTTTTTCGAGGGGGGGGGAATGATTTTTTCAACACATCAAAAATTTGTTTATACGCATTTTTGTTACATTTTTACGAGTCGGACAAAAAATAAAATTTGGGGGCGGAGTGTCATCTCCCCGCCCTGGGTGCAAGTTTGCTAACACCCCTTGTCCCTTCTAAAGGAAAAAATTCATTTACACCTCACTGAAACGTAAATAATTAAAAAAAAAATTGTGATGTTAATCAATCTAAAATTGCTGAGACATTCAGGGATACAAATATACATATACAAAGATATCAATATAAATAAAACTGTCAATAAGTATTTCCATAGTTTCTTGCAATACCTTTGGTTAGTATGGTGATTTTCTTCTTCTTCTTTTTTTTTATATCCAGACATATAAAAACTTACAGCTTGAAAAAAAGTGTTTCCAGTTAAAGACAAATAATGTTCTAGTCGTATTTATGTGGTGTTTTGGTGTGTATTTGTAGGTCTAGGCGTTCACCTCCCAAAAAATACCCCCCCCCCTCCCGAGGAAAATAACTCCCGTGGAAAATACCACCTTGCGGCTGGTTAGTCTCCAATCACTTTAAGTTTATAAAAAAGGAGTAGAACTCTCAATTTCTGATCGAATGGGTATCGTCCAAAGTTTCTACGACCATGAGATGGAAGTGAGGATGAAGAAGCGGCAGTCCCCCTCCTTTAAGGGATAAGATCTGCTCATTTTGGGGTTTAGTACTAAGCATTGCTTTCATGATAACAACATAAACCAGAAATATTCCTAGAAATCAAGAGAATCAAATATTAATTTCACATTTTTTTGATGCCTTTTTTTAAAGTTGTTTTTTATCCCCCCCCCCCCCCCGAAAAAATAAACCCCCAATTAAGAGTGCCAAAATATTCTACATCAATTGCTACCTCCACCCCTTGTCTCTTCTTCAGAACTAATTCTGTGTTTTTCTGATGGCTCAATGAGAATTTGGATGTTTTGGCATTAAAATGCATTCTTTGAGGTAGCTTTTATGTGCATATCCAAATGTCCTCCAAAGTAATTTTGATTAAATAATGATGACTCCTGTCTACTGTTTATGTTAGTGACATTCAGTCCATGCAGGTAGTCCATGTTTGAAGCGTGAAAGTTAACGCAAGGTAAAAGTTAAAGCGTGAAAAGAGCTTGCTACGGTCGATTTAGTCCCTTGAACACTTCTGTCTCCTCTGCCTCCTTAGTAGCCTTTTAACTCTTAATTTTAGTTATAAGTTATTCATTTATAGATCTTTTCATATTTTCTGGTTTTTATTATTTTCTGTTTTCTTTTCAGACATCATGATATCTGAGTCCAGTGACTGTTTATGTTCTTGTGATTTGAGTTATAGATAGCGTTGTCAGACACAATCACAGGACATAGCTGTATAGACTGCCTGGATCGTAAATCAGGATATTTTTTACAGATGTATTTGCAGTAAAGAGAGTTGCAGTGTTCCACTAAAAAAAGAAAAAAGATTGAATATTTTATTGATTTTTGTGAGTCCTCTGTTTTAAAACGAGAGTAATTAGATGCGTTTTTGATCACCGTTCAGCGAAGCAGAAATATTCTCAGAAATCAAGAGTGACCAAATGTCCATTGCACATTTTTTTTTTTATCTTTTTAAAGATTTTCGTTGTCCCCCCTTCTCCTCCGGGGAAAAAAAAACCTCGAGCAAAAGTCCTGGATACGGCCTTGTTTAATTCCTCTTGGTTTATTGGAATTATTCTGGTCTACGCTGTTATTATGAAAGTAAAGAGTAATATTAAACCCCAAGATAAGGGAATTTAATTCACATAGGAGGGGGACTATTCTATCAACATCTTTGCCTCACGGTCACAGCAACTTCAGAGGGTGCTCACTACATCACAAAAGGAGAATCAGTCCTTTTTTTTATAAGTTGAAAGTGATTAGTGACCAACCAGCCGCTGGAGGGTAAACACCGTCTCCTGATTAATTGTGATACAAATATCAATAAGAATCCATCAGGGTATTTATTACCTAAAAGAAACAAACAAGCACATGTTCTTAAAGTAATCTTAAAGTAGTGGAATGTGGTATGAACCCTCAGCAAAAAGGTAGGTCAAGCCATGACAAGGGGGAGCTAGAACTGGGACTTGTTAAACGTGTAATTCAAGTGTGCGGTAAAGCAACCTCAAGTGACAGTACTGCTGCGAATCAAAATGTTTTGCATAGTGCGGCCATTGTAGGTCTTGACGAGCATGACCACGCTGTCTGATACCGAGTGACCTTTGTCTGCCTATGCGAGTGATTCCTTTTAAAGTTTTAGTATCTTTAATATGATAATTGTCATTAAAATCTAGTCGTGATCATAGTAACGCTCTTTTGCTAGCCATTTTCGTTTTCTATTTTTTTTTTTTTTTTTTCAGACAATGCCACGTCTCAGGGTAATTATACATTATTTCTCCCATAAAAGCTGCAAGAGTTACTTTTGGTATAAAAATTGCCTTAAGGTAACCACAAACCCTGTAAGTGCACATAAAGCTAGATGCAATCTTTTCAAGCCTAGTTCTCATGTCTCCAAATACCATTTGATTTCGATCAGTCATTTTAACTAGGGTTTGTCCCGCTGATGGAGTCAAACTTTGGTAAAGAATGAGGGGAGGGGTCGAGAAAGAAAGTTTCAAAGACTTATGTCTTTGGCACTTCTGTAGACAAGGGTGTCACAACCTTCTTTGCTTTGGGGCGAGAGAAGGAGTAAAAATATACTGATAAATCAAAAACTGAACCATGGTGAAAATTTTTTAAAGCAAGTAAATAATATGCTCTCTCGAAAACTTGAAAATTGTAGTAAAGTATCACTACAAATTTTATTATTCTTTACATTAATTTTTTTGAAATATATTTTAAGGAAGTAAGTTGTGTAAAAACTGCTTCTGTAGCGCAAAGCGTCTAAAATTAAAATAAAAAAAAGGAAAAAAAATGAGCAACTGGTTGGAGAATGTCGTTTTGCATATTTGCTGAGCCAGTAAAAAGCTTTTCAATCTTGTATTCTTGTCTTTTGTAATGCGTCAAACTGTCTAATTTCTTTAAAAAAAGTGTGGCGGAAGACCGGAAGTGTAGACTGGCACATTTGTCTCTTTTTTTTTTTTCGTTTTCAAGACCGGTATATCAGAGGATCTAAAATAGAAAAATGGGACAAAAACGACAGTATATACAGTATTTCTGGAGAAAGCGCTGAAAATGAAACAAATATTAAAAAATAAACCTTTAATCTAGTTTAAAACAGAAAAGAGTAGATTATCTTGCTTCCAATTTTCCAGAGAACGGGTGGTCTGGACGAGCTATTAGTGATGAAGAACGGGTGAGAGTACTAGAAACTGGGAAAAAACATATGAATTTATCATTGGGGACTATTTTTCCCTTTTTTATATATGGGGGGGCGTCTCTTTTTATTTTATTCAACTTTTCTTGTTCAAAGTCCATGACAAAATCCACCACTTAAAAAAAAATAATAAAGAATAGTATCCATTTGCCAGAAAAGTAGCAAGGAATTAATTGCTATTAAAAAGTAAGTTTTTTGTTGAAACTAGTGACGACGTATTTGCATAACGGGTATCAAAATATACCATAAATTAAACCGTGTTTCGGTAGAAAGGATACCGCAAAAAAACACCACTTTTTTCATCGACCGGCACCGCTTTTGGGTATCGGTCAAGTGGCAACACTGCTCTGGCCTCTCCTCATATCGAGTTAATCTTTCGCCTTTTACTAAGGATTACCGTGGGGAGGGGCCAGGGTTGCGAACTGTCGTTTTATTGTGGTTTTGTCACACTTTTTCGGTCAATGTCGTACTGTAGTGCGTTCGACTCACTCCCTCATGTTTCTTGGAATTCGAATTTCCGAAAATTCTAACCCCTTAACCAAGAAGGTTCCCTGCTCTAATCTTCTGACCTATCTTGACTTGGATAACCCTCTGTGTAACTGACATTAATCCAATATTTTTTCTGTATGAAAAATCAACTTCTTATGTATATGGAGGGTAAACTTACTTTTACGCATTTCAATTAGACTGATCAAAATATCGAGCATAGTAGATCAAATTTAAAAATAGGAAAAATAATGTAGAAACCTCTTGTTATTAAATGTCTATTTAGCCACATCATCTGTGTTGCAACTCTTCATTTTGGCTAATTTGTTTGCAGAATATATCTTTCATACCCTTTTCAGCTATATTTGAGGTAGATTTTTGGAAAAACTCTGTTATAATCAACATTTTATGAAGAAAAATTTAATCAAAACCTTTATTTAAAATTTTTTTGTTGATAGTCCATTTTTATGAATATCATAGTATTTTTAGAAAATTAATATATCAGAATTGTAATAAGTTGTCCTTTCAACCTAATGCACTAAAAATAAAGTTTAAAAAGGTAACAATTTTTGAAAGGCTGGGAAGCCTAGAATGATGGTAACTCTGATTTCAGGCTACAGCATAATATTATCTTAATCGGCTGGGTGCATTTGAGTCAAGGTTGCCAATTGTCGTACTTTTATGGCCATTTTCGTACTGTAGTCATGGTTGTCAACTTTTTGGTCAATGAATATGTCCCTTGAGCATCCCAAAACGTGTTCTTTTCAGCCAAATTATGTCCACATTTTGTCTATAATATGTCCATCTTGAAATCTCAGAAACTAGTTTTTTTCACGACTTGTAAACCTCTTTCAAAGTGGTCAGTTAAACATCGAATATAATGAAAACGAAAAAGGTTAATTTAGTTCATCCATAAAAAATGAACTGGTGTGAAAACAAAAAAGTCATAAAAACATGTAAACAGTAAAAAACTAATTGTCGGAGCTTAAGGCTCATCTTCCTACGAGAATTCCTTCTTGACAGATATGGTCGGCATGAGTGTTAGTATTTTCACTTCTTTTGTAGCTTCTTGCCAATCAGAGTATTTCTTGCGCATGTCATAAGATACAAATCCAGGAGTCAAGGGACGTTGCGGAGCGCTAGGTAAGCTGGGTTGCCCTTCAATCAGGGGGGTGACATCCCCAAAGGCATAATTACAGGACCTTTGAACTATGCTGAACAAAATAGATGTCAAAAAATTCTGATTGGATGCTGGTTTTCGGAACTGATAGGCACGGGGGGGGAGGGGTTGCCCTCAAATCACTTTTGACTCTTATAAAGGGCACTAAACTTCAATTAAATGAGCCCCATCTGAAGTTTTTACGACTACCCATTCCATAAAACCTTATATGCCTCTGGGGTATAACTTACAACCCTTGTCCCAGGGCTCTTATGGGTTGTGTAAACGCTGAGGGCATTGTTTTACGTTCTTTGGACCATTTTTAACAAAATTTCTATTTCAAAATTTCTGTTGGATGCATCTAGGGAAAAGAATACGTGTGGGGATGGGGGTGGTTCCAACCCTCTCCACCAAAGGATAGGGGGCTTACTCCAAGGGTGGCACGGCCTTTGTTTTCCAAGAATCGTTACATAAAGAAAGAAAAACGAACAAAAATGGGGTTTTTAAAGGCCAAATGAAAAAACTGAAAAAACACAACAAAGCGAATATTTCGAGAGGACAAACGCCTCTCTTCTTCAGTGCGAAACGAAATAATGTATCCAAGGACAGTGCCGAAGAAAAAAAACAACAAAAAACAAACGCAGAAAGTCAATTTGAAAAGAACCAAAAAACCAAAGAAAAAACCAAAAGCTTAAAAGATGAATAAAACTCAATAAAAGCCAAAAATTATAAGAATGAAAACAGATACCTAACAACCATACAAGCGAGTTATTCGCCAATATCCGGGATTTGCACAAAATCTAAAAAATTATGAACTGCCATCGACGGATACTAGCGAACAACTGAGAAATAAAAGAAAGGAAAACAATTCATTCACTCAAAAACAAAATGAACCAGCAATTACATAAGTTGAAGAACTATGTCATCTGATTTCGGATTTTAATTATTGCATTTCTTGAAGACAGCTTTTGAGACCTAAGGGTGATTAGACAAAAAGTCGAACATTAGCGTAGAGAGGAGGGAGTAGCCCCCGTCACATACAGAATAATTTCTGTACGTTTTTAAGTTTTAATGTCACTCCTTACTTTCGGTAGAAAAAACTAGTTTTTGTATTTATTTCTGATCGTTTTTCAGATAATCCCAGGAAATCCATCCCCTCTGTGGAAAATGTCCCCACGAAAAATTCCTCTATATAAAGTTCCTCCCATGTAAAATTCTTTCGCCGGGAAATTACCCCCGACAATTCCATCCCTGCTGCGAATCCTTCCCAGAAAATTTTTTGCTTAAGATTCTGCCTGAAAAATACTCCTTACCATATTTTTATTTGAAGAAAGACTTGCATTCATTTAGTTTCTGATCCTTTTTAAGGTCATTGGGGAATATCCCTGTTTGGAAAATACCCACCCCCCTGGAAAATTTATCCCCCAGAAATTTTCCATGGAGAATTTCTCCTGGTGATAATTCCCCCATGGAAATTTCTCCCGTGGAAAATCTCCCCCCCCCCAAAAAAAAAAAAGATCCCAAGAGAATTCCAACTTTGCTGAAAACTTCCCCCTGAGAGTTCCCTCAGAGTGTCTCTACATGTACAATGGGATCAACAACGAGAAAAAAGACAAATAAAAAACACACTATATACACATTCTGCTAAATTCTCCCCATGAAAAATTTCCCTTGAAAAGTTCAGCCCCTAGAAACTTCCATCCCAATGGAAAAGTCTCCCCATAGAAAATCCATCCCCAGAAGATCTCCTTCCTCCCTTGGAAGATGTCGGTATACCTCCCAAAAACCAAATACTATATGTAAACAATGGTCAAATTTCATAACTTGCGGCCCTTCCTCTGGTGGTTCTGAGGGGTCATGTCATCTCCAAATACATATCAATTGTACCTTTCAACAATATTGAACAACAGTGGCGTCGTTTGGGGGTGGTAAGGGGAGGCAGTTGCCCCCCGAACAATTCGAAAAAAGCTTTTATTTAGCCCATGCCCCTTGACTCTCTGGATATGGAACTTTTTAGCCCCCTCAATAAAAATGCTGGAGCTACGCCCCTACTGAAAAAAATTGCTAGCTCAATATTTTGATCAGACGACTTTCAAGAAAAAAGGGCTTGGGACGGGGACTAGTTGTCCTCCAATTTTTCGGTCACTAAAAAAGGACACTGGATCTTTTAATTTTCGCTTGAACGAGCCCTCTTGCGAAATTGTAGTACCATTGGTTCAATATGATTACCCCTGAAAAAGCAACAACAACAAATAAACACGAATCCGTGATGCTTCTTCTGGCAAACACTATAAAATTTCTTTTTTATAGATCGGAGCTTGGAACCTCTACAGAGGGGTTCTCTGATACGCTGAATCTGATGGTGTGATTTCTGTTAAAATTCTTTGACTTTTATGGGGTGTTTTTAACCTTTTTCAAAAATTTGGCAAATTTTCTTAGGCCAACTAATGGGTAACACTATACTTAAAACATATTATATATTTGAAATCAGCACAATAAGCTATTTTTTTTGGTACATCTATTGATATCAAAATTGATTCCAGATCATCAAGAATCTTTTTTTTTCTTTTGCTAACTTTTTATTTTCAGTTAGTAAGACTTGATAAATAGATAGATGTTTTTGCCTGACTATTGGAAGCCGGAAGCGATTGTTGACTAAAAAGGTGCCTGCTTGCCTGTTATCTTGACTGTAGCGTAAAAGCAAGGAGAAATAAAATCGTTTATAGATGATAAAATACAACCTTGTAAAGAAATTCAAGAGTATTTGCAAAGTTGTCTGCGGGAAAGAGCAAGCAACTCCGAAAAAATAATAACGTTTGCAAAAAAATAACGTTTGTAAAAAATTAGTAGAAAATAAGTAGTTAAGTAAAATTTGGTGCTAGACAAGTAGTTTTATTACTGATTTGGTGAAAAATGACATTTTTTTTTTACAAAAATATGTATCCAGCGGGGAAATATTCTATTTTATGTCACAAATTTTCAAAATATGTCCCTTTTATGTCCCAAATTTCTAAAATATGTCCCTTTTTGTCCTATTATGTCATTGTGTCCCGGCACGCAAGAATATGTCCTTTGGACATAAGATATGTCCGGTTGGCAACCCTGACTGTAGTACATACGACTGCCATCTCTATTTTGTTGACGGAATATCAATTCAAGCAATCTGATCAACGGATAAAGAATCCTCGCCGAGAAGAAAAGAACCTGAACGTTTGAAATTTAGATTAATTAGTGCTGAGTGAACTTGATTCAATTTATTTTTGTGTTCAGTCGTAGAACGAAGTAAGAACCAACAAAAAGAAAAGAAACAAGAAAGGTTAGTAAAGCTTTCTTTAAGCCTCAACATCAAAATTCTAGTGTGTTACAAGCTAAGCACTAGTGTTACGTGTTAGCTGCGTGGAGTGGTGTTCTTTTTACTAGGGTAAAATATCAACAAAGGGTGACATTTCTAGTAATTATGCAGTTTTCAACATAAATTAGCTAGAATCAAATTGAATAGATCAATTGATGCTATTTTTATGCTTTTTTCTTCAATAATTGTTTTTTTGAGGATATTTTAGTTTAAAACCTTAAAGGGACAAAGAGGTTCAAAATAGCGAATGGTAACCAAAAGTCTAAAGACATGTTTCTAAAAAAAAACTGGTTAAGGGAGAAAAAATTGTCATTTCAGTAAATTTGAAGTTCCCAAGATAAGTTAGCAAGGATGAAAATGAATACATCACTTGATCCCCTTTTTTATAGAACAGTTCATGGTAACGAACTATAAGTAAGGAGTGACGCTGCTCAATAGTAGCCAAAACTCTAAAAAATGGTATTTCGATATCAAAAGATGTATGGCAACGAACTGTATGTAAGGAGTGAAGTGGCTCATTAGAAGCTGAAATTCTAAAAAACGGAAGTTTGATATCAATATCAAAAGAATTGGCTTATTATGTTGATTCCGAATATATAAAATTCGACAAGCTTAATGTTACCCATCAAAATCTACGAGCCTGAGAAAATTTTTTTCGGATTTTAGAAAATTGGGGAAATACCCCCTCAAAATCAAAGAACCGCAATGAAAACCAAACAACCAGATTCAGCAAATCGGATAAACCTGCTGTAGACGTTTCAAGCTCCTATCTGCGAAAATGTGGAATTTAGTAATTTTTGCCTGAAAAAATATCACACATGCATGTTAAATTGTTTTGTTTTTTTTTTTTTCAGGCGCGATCGTATTGAACCAATAGTCCAATAATATCGGGAAATGGATCATTTGAACGGAAATCAAAAGTTCTAGTGCTCTTTTTAAGTAACCAAAAAGATTCAACGGCAGTTAATCCCCTTCCCATGCATCTTTTCCCGCGTCTGATCACAATTTTGAGATAGCCATTTTGTTCAACATAGTTAAAAAATCCAAAAACTATGCCTTTGGAAATACCATAACCCCACAGCCCCAGGGTGAAGGTTCTTAAGTTGTAAACTTTGCCCATTATTAACGTATTGCATTTGTTATTGGGAAGTTTCCATACATTTTTTTTGGGTGGGAGAGGGGTGGTGAACTCTCTTCTAGGTAGATTTTCTATGGGGAACGAAGTTTCTAGGGACTGAGCTTTTCAGGGGAAATTTAAAACTGGGAGGAATATGCCAGAATTCATATGCGAATTTATTTTTATTTGCTTTATTTTCTCTTTCCCGGCTCAATTTCACGTGTGAAGATGTTAAGGGTAATTGTCCGGGGTAAATTTTAACCAGGAGTGAATAGTCTAGGGGATCTTTCTGTGGGGAGGGGGTATTTTTTCGATGGAGATTAAGCCGAATTTCTCAATATTATTAAAAAAATGTCAAAAATTAAATTTAAAAACAAGTTTTTTTTCAACTTAAAGTAAGGAGAAAATTAAACTTTAAAACGAACAGAAATTATTACGTATATAAAGGGGGTTGCCTCCTCCTCAACACCTCGCTCTTTACCCTGATGCCTAAATTGTGTCCCGATTCTTTAATAACGAGTCTTGAAACACAATAGTTAGTTAATTAGAACAATAAGAAGATTCTTTGGTACTTGTCTTTACATAAAACACACTCGAGAAGTGAAGTTCGGTGAATGCTAATAAAATAATACTAAATATGGAAATACAATGCTTTAGTAACAAATTATGAAAACTACCACAAAGAAGTATGGAAGGGGGCGCCCAGAGAGAGCGTATCCTAAAATAACCTAACCTAACCAAAATACCAACTAAATATTTAACTAAAAAAAAAAATCTATAATGTGGTTTCTCAACGAGCCGAAGGTTATTGTCTGGTACAGATAGCGTGAAAAACCGGGTATTCGCAATACTCCTTTTGGAATGTGTTTTACATTTTAGACAAGTACCTATTCATTTAAAGAACTAAACAACTTTAGTGTGAAGAGTGAGGTGCTGGGGAGAGGGCAACCCCCTTCATATACCGGAAAGGGCTGTAAGTTTTGAAATTTGCCCCTATTGTTTACACAACGTATTTGTTATTGAAAAGCAATGCGGATCGAAAGACACCTGTTCAGACGTGGTTGTCCCCGATTTTAGTCTGAAGTAAAGTGAAGAGCTATTACTAGGATATTGAATTATAAGCATCTCCAGTTTGACATTCCATACACAGCATATAAAAGAGTAAGTTTAATACTTAAGTACCCAGAAAAGTCCCTATTGGTAATTTTTCTTTTTTTTTTTTTCACATACTAAAGTCAATTTTCTAAAGGACAAAGAAACCAGTGTTGCCACCCTGGCCTGAAAGAATTTACTAAATCTGAGAGGAAAAATTTACTAAATCGCACCTGTTTTTACTAAATGCTCAAACAAATTTTTTGCGCACCATCAAGCTTTGATTTTTACTATAGGAGGATAACCAATAGGATTTTCACAATATTTTCTCCTTTTCTCTTTTCCTCTTTTCTCTGTCTTTTCTTCTTTTCTTTCGTTTTCATAGTATGATTGAAAATTCTGGAAACCTATAAGCTCAAACATTCTTTTTTTATTATTTGGATGTACTACTGGATAGGCTTCATGTTCCAGATGCGGTGTATCCAAGACGTCAAACAATAGTCTGGAATCATGAATCTTGGAAGTTGGAATCATGATATTGGAAGTCCTACTGGTGAAGCCCGGGCTTTAAATGTAATCAATGGTCTTCAGAAGTCATCAAATTATCAGGTCTTCATATATTGATATATTGAAAAAGTAAAAAATAATCAACGAAGAAAGACAGCTACAACTCACTCACGAAGTAATTCAGGCGATGAAAATTCTTGGAATCTGAGGTGTGTTTGAAAGTGACGGCTTTTCAAATTTGTCCCCCAGTTCCTGTTTTTAGGTTTGAAATCTAAACCTTTCAATTTTGCATTTTTAAGAGGAAATTTGACAGTTTTAAAACACTATAATCATTAAATTCGGGATAAGCTGCTTACAAAGGTTTCTGGCAGATTATAAAGCAATTAATTTAGGATTTTTTTTTTGAACTGATTTGATCTGGATTCTCTCGTTCGTATTCAAGGGAATAAAAAAACAATACAATCTATGTCACTTCAAAACGGACGTAATCGTAATGACGTAATCGGCTACCGGTTTAGTTGTAAAATTATGTAAATTAAATAGTGCAACTCAAATTGGACTAGGGCTGCCAAGAAAAAGAAAACTTATATAACATACAATAATTAGTTTTAAAAAAATACCATTGTGTCAATAGTCTTCAGCTTAGGTAAATCATACAAATTGAAAAGTAAAAAAAAAAATGTAGTCATAATTTAAAAAGTCGCACTTAAAGGCTTTAATCGTCCTCGGCCTCATCTGAATTCAAAGTATCCGCTAGTGTCGAATTCTGACTGAAGGGATCTACTTGTTTCCATTTCTTGGTAGCCCGAGTCAAATCGCTGGGGATCACACAGTCATGTACTCCACTTGACGACCTGAGAACAAGTTGCTCCGTTTTCATCAGGGACGAAACACTCGAGACATTTAGACTATTCCAGTTTTTGGTTTGATGACCGATAAATCGAGAACTGTCTCTCTGCTCCAGCGCTTGAATTGGGCAAGCTGCAAAGAGTCAGAAAGAACTTGGGCAAGTACGGAAAAAGTTTGTTTCCAGCAGCGTCTTTAAAAAGGGACAAAGCTAACTAACAAACGTAGCAGCTGATGAGAGTCTGGGAAAATTTTCGAAAACAAATTAAGCCGGCCTACTAGTCCTGATTTTAAATAGTTTGCCTTTCAAAGCGAGCATCAAGAAGAAGCCGAGAGAAAATTAGAGATTTTTAAGCGCTAGGATTGACGCGAAATCGCAAAAATGAGAGCAAAGGTAGCCATAATGTCTAACGTAATCGAAATCAGATTTTGTAATGAATGGTTCCTAATTTCCCCCCTGTTATATTCATGGAAAATAACAAAAGTTTTGTTTATTATAAATCATGACTTTTTACTAGATTTCGGGAAATTTACTAGATCCTCTAAATTTACTAGATTTAGTAAAATCTTACTGACGGTGGCAACCCTGAAAGAAACTGTAGCACTTATGTGTGATGTGCGACACTTTCTGCCTTTATATGGAAAAGTGCAGTTCTGTGTTGCCACTTATACCGCATTTTGCGGTATAATACCGCAATTTTGAGATAAATGCCGCACTTTTTTTCTAATTATACCGCATTCCGTATTATATACCGAAAAATGACTTATCACTGAATATATAGGCTACTAAGTAAGGTCACCGTACGGGAAAAGGGACACATGTTAGCCCTCTTCTTCTAATGATATATGGATGGATAGGTTGCTGCGGAACTCGCGAGAATTCAAGCTAGTAATTAACGAGCTTCCAAGAGCAAATATTTCATTTAGAACTTAGTACTTCATTGAAATATAGGCTAAAACTCATTTCCTGTACAACATATATTCCAAAATTTAGAAAATTATCTGTTTTTTAATTTACCTGATTTCTTATTGCATATTAATCATTCAAATCAAATGTGAATGCAAAGTTGCAGAGGTGCTGTCCATAGGAAGCAGGTTATAAAACCACTTATTCCTTCATGTAGCCTAGGCTATTTCATGGTTCAATTGGGCAGCCCATCTGTAACCATTATTGTCAGAGGTTAATCAAAATACATGGATCGCTTTGTCTTCTCAGACTCTGCCACTTGTTCACTACTTTTTTCAAAAACGAAAAGGAGATCACTATTGAAGCCAGGCTTGTCTCATTTCTTGTTGAACGTGATATACCCGATTAGGTCACTGACAACTTGCTGAAGTTCGTGAAAAGTATGCTATGGCAAGATTTACTGAGCAATGCTAGTCTGATTAGAATAAAAGCAAAAAATATTGCTCAACAGGCTCTGGCATTTCATTTTTATGAAAAGCTTCTTGTCAACCTAAAAAACTAACCTTTTCTCAGTGGATCTTGACTAGACAACAAATCAGTCTGTAGCCAAACAACTCTGTTTGTGTCAGTTTTTGTCATGTCATAATGATTTACTGGTAGATTTACTTGTTCTGTTAGAGTGCAATCATTGATCAGTATCTGCTATTTTCAGTCAGTTGGTTGGAGGGACTGACTATGTTAAGAAGACAGGTGCTCCCATACAGAACTAGATTGGAGATTGCACCACCAATGGGAATAAATCACATAGTTAAGAGGTTTGTTGAAGAAAAATAACCATGGGTTATAGTTGTGAAATTTAGCGGTCATTAATATGCCTGGTTGCTAGTCATAATTGTAAAAAAAAAAAATTAAGAGTCAAGAAGATTTATGCAAAAAAAATTTCAATCCCTTTTAACAATGTGCAAAATGACAATATGCATATAGGAATGAATATATGTGAGTCTTCACTCAGGTGAAATAACACATATTCCTTGCTTTGTCTCCTACCTGTTGGCTTTCATTTGAAAACTCTACAAGGGGTATTCTCGAGTTTTGGGATACTCACACGTTGTAATGGGACTCTTTTTTTATTAAAGGTCCCTTACATATGAACATCAAATTAATTGTAGACCGTTTTTGCTTCTCTGAAAAGATAAATGACTTCCTCTATTTTTTGACCCCTCTAGGTGCGAGCTAACAGTTCCTAGTCATCAGTAACTCTTTTAGTGCTATACCTCCAGCATATGGAATAAGGCAAAGATAGACCAGGAATGTTAGTTCACATCGAGTGTAACTTTATCTGAAGGTTAAATCTTGAGAATTTGGACGACTCTGCCATAGTGTTGCATTGGTGCCATATCCTTCACTAAAATCTGCAACTGGAGCCGTAATGTTTCCAAACGTTTCAAAATTGATACAATATTTTTTTTTCTTGCCAATGTCGAATGTCATTGCTGAGTGCCTTTTTTGTTTTTTAGAGGAAGTCAAAACTGACATGCAAAATCATCTTAGTTCAATAAAACGTCAGCAGATTCATTTGCTAACTCTTTCGTTGACATTAAAGGTGGAATGTGGTCTGAACCCTCAGCAAAAAGGTAGGTCAAGCCGTGACAAGGGGGAGCTAGAACTGGGACTTGTTAAACGTGTAATTCAAGTGTGCGGTAAAGCAACCTCAAGTGACAGCACTGCTGCGAATCAAAATGTTTTGCTTGGTGCGGCCATTGTAGGTCTTGACGAGCATGACCACGCTGTCTGATACTGAGTGACCTTTGTCTGCCTATGCGAGTGATTCCTTTTAACGTTTTAGTATCTTTAATATGATAATTGTCATTAAAATCTAGTCGTGATCATAGTAACGCTCTGTTGCTAGCAATTTTCGTTTTCTATTTTTTCAGACAATGCCACGTCTCAGGGTCATTATACATTACTTCTCCCATAAAAGCTGCAAGAGTTACTTTTGGTATAAAAAAATGGCTCACAAACGTTAAGGTACTCACAAAGCCTGTAAGTGCACATGAAGCTAGATGCGATCTTTTCAAGCCTAGTTCTCATGTTTCAAATACCATTTGATTTCGATCAGTCATTTTAGCTAGGGTTTGTCCCGGTGATGGAGTCAAACTTCGGTAAAGAATGAGGGGGGGGGTCAAGAAAGAAAGTTTCAAAGACTTATGTCTTTCGCACTTCTGTAGACAAGGGTGTCACAACCTTCTTTGCTTTGGGGCGAGAGAAGGAGTAAAAATATGCTGATAAATCAAAAACCGAACCACACTGAGGACTTTTTAAGCAAGTAAATAATATGCTCTCTCGAAAAGTTGAAAATTGTAGAAAAGCATCACTACAAATTGTATTATTCTTTACATTAATTTTTTTGAAATATATTTTAAGGAAGCATGTTGTGTAAAAACTACTTCTGTAGCGCAAAGCGTCTAAACTTAAAGGAGGGTAAAAATGAGCATTTGGTTCGAGAATGTCGTTTTGTATATTTGCTGAGCCAGTATAAACTTTTAAATCTAGCATTCTCGTCTTTTGGAGCGCGTCAAACTCTCTACTTTCTTTAAAAAAAAGTGTGGCGGGTGACTGGAAGTGTGGACTGGCACATTTGTCTGTTTTTTTTTTTTTTTTCAAGGCCGGTATATCAGAGGATCCAAAAACAGAAAAATGGGACAAAAACGACAGTATACACAGTATTTCTAGAGAAAGTGCCGAAAACAATTCAAATGTTGATAAATAAACTTTTAATCTAGTTTAAAACATAAAAGAGTAGATTATCCTGCTTCCAATTTTCTAGAGAACGGAAGGTCTGGACGAGTTATTAGTGATAGTAGAGATGCCATAATATCTCCTACTGGGGCTCCTTATATGGGCATAGAACCACGTGGTTAATGGGGTCAATGACCTCTTTCTCCAGGTGTGTTTTTGGCACGCTCTTAGCGAATGTCAAGGTCAATGTTGTTATTGTTTCCGAGGCAAAATGCCAAGGTCAATGTTGTTATTGTTTTGAACAGAGTCATTAGAGAGAACACGTGGTTAATGGGATCAATGTTGTTGTCGTTTCCGAGCCAACTTTTCTTTTCTGGTCAGTCTAGAGTTGGCAGTCATTAATCAAATTGTTTCCAGGGAGTGTCTGACAGATGACGTCAAGTTAATTAATGTCTTTGGAGTTCGACCAGAATTGTCTCCGAGACAAAGTTAGATCACACATGATGTCATGATTGATTGATTGACACGAAAGGGGAATTAATTTGTTGTTCTAAAGAGAATTGATTCACGAAAGGGAAATTAATTTGTTGTTTCTAACAAGAGAATCGTTTCCGAGCAGACGTTTTGATCTTAGCGCGCGAAAAGGTTTCCAAATAATTTGAAATGCATTGGCGCAGAGATGCCAAACAAAAGGAACATGCCCAAATTCCGTTTAGGGATAATTTTGGCGAAACCGTTTTAGCTATTTTATGGAATTATTTCGGCGAAACAGCTAGAGACATTTTAAAAAGTGATTTTTGAAGAGATTTTGGAAGAGAATTTGAGTGTGGTCGTTATAATACACAAGTTTCAATGAACAGTGTTGTGAGGTCCTCTACCCCAACCCCAAAGGTTCCGATCCCCCTACCACAAACCCCGAAGGAAGCCACCGGTCCCTCAAAGGTTCTCTGGGCTTCCAAAGGACCCCCCCCGGACCCCCAAAGGCCCTCCCCCGGTCCCCAAAGGCCCGCCCCGGGCTCCCAGGGCTCCCAAAGGGCCCCGATTACTCTACCCCAACCCAAAGGGCCCCGATTGCTCTACCCCAACCCCAAAGGCTTCTCATATCCCACCCCAACCCCGAAGGAAGCCCCCGGTCCTCAAAGGCCCCCCCCAAGCTCTCAAAGGGCCACCGGAGCCCCCAAAGGCCCACCCAGACCCCCAAAGGCCTTCCCCCGGCACCCAAAGGTCCACCGGACTCCCAAAGGACCAATCGGCGCTCAAGGGCCCCCAGACCCCCAACGGCTCTCCCCGGGCTCCCAAAGGACCACCCAGCCCGTGCTTTAGTTTTAGTTAAAAGTATAGAATGTTTTAGCTTAGAGTCTTAACTTAGAGTTTTTGTTGAAGTTCTAGTTTAGTTTAATTTTAGTTAAGAGTTTGATGTTTTACCTTTGAATTTCAGTTGGATTTTTAGTTAGTTTAGTAGTTTGGTGTTTTAGCTTAGAGTCCTAGCTTAGAGTTTAAGTTAGAGTTGAAGTTTATTTTAGTATTAGTTAAGAGCTTAGAGTTTTTAGCTTAGAGTCTTAGCTTAGAGTTTTTTTTGTTAGAGTTCTAGTTTAGTTTAATTTTAGTTAAGAGTTTGATGTTTTACCTTTGAGTTTCAGTTAGAGTTCTAGTTTAGTTTAGTTTTAGTTAAGAGTTTAGAGTTTTTAGCTTAGAGTCATAGCTTAGAGTTTTTGTTGAAGTTCTAGTTTAGTTTAGTTTTAGTTAATAGTTTAGAGTTTTAGCTTAGAGTCTTAGCTTAGAGTTTTTTTTTTGTTGAAGTTCTAGCTTAGTTAAGAGTTTGATGTCTTACCTTTGAGTTTCAGTTAGAGTTCTAGTTTAGTTTAGTTTTAGTTAAGAGTTTAGAGTTTTTTAGCTTAGAGTCCATAGCTTAGAGTTTTTGTTGAAGTTCTAGTTTAGTTTAGTTTTAGTTAATAGTTTAGAGTTTTAGCTTAGAGTCTTAGCTTAGAGTTTTTGTTGAAGTTCTAGCTTAGTTAAGAGTTTGATGTCTTACCTTTGAGTTTCAGTTAGAGTTCTAGTTTAGTTTAGTTTTAGTTAAGAGTTTAGAGTTTTAGCTTAGAGTCTTAGCTTAGAGTTTTTGTTGAAGTTCTAGTTTAGTTAAGTTTTAGTAAATAGTTTAGAGTTTTAGCTTAGAGTCTTAGCTTAGAGTTTTTGTTAGAGTTCTAGTTTAGTTTAATTTTATTTTAGAGTTTAGAGTTTTAGCTTAGTCCTAGCTTAGAGTTTTTTTGTTAGAGTTCTAGTTTAGTCTAATTTTAGTTAAGAGTTTGATTTTTTTACCTTTGAGTTTCAGTTAGAGTTTTAGTTTAAATTTTAGTTAAGAGTTTGATGTAATACCTTTGAGTTTCAGTTAGAGTTCTAGTTTAGTTTAGTTATAGTTAAGAGTTTAGAGTTTTTAGCTTAGAGTCATAGCTTAGAGTTTTTGTTGAAGTTCTAGTTTAGTTTAGTTTTAGTTAATAGTTTAGAGTTTTAGCTTAGAGTCTTAGCTTAGAGTTTTTGTTAGAGTTCTAGTTTAGTTTAATTTTAGTTAAGAGTTTGATGTCTTACCTTTGAGTTTCAGTTAGAGTTCTAGTTTAGTTTAGTTTTAGTTAAGAGTTTAGAGTTTTTTTAGCTTAGAGTCTTAGCTTAGAGTTTTTGTTGAAGTTCTAGTTTTAGTTTAGTTTTAGTAAATAGTTTAGAGTTTTAGCTTAGAGTCTTAGCTTAAAGTTTTTGTTGAAGTTCTAGTTTAGTTTAGTTTTAGTTAATAGCTTAGAGTTTTTGTTAGAGTTCTAGTTTAGTTTAATTTTATTTAAGAGTTTAGAGTTTTTTAGCTTAGAGTCTTAGCTTAGAGTTTGTGATAGAGTTCTAGTTTAGTTTACTTTTAGCTAAGACTTTCAATGTTTTACCTTAGAGTCATAGCTTAGAGTTTTTGTAGAGTTCTAGTTTAGTTTAATTTTAGTTAAGAGTTTAGAATTTTAGCTTAGAGTCGTAGCTTAGAGTTTTTTGTTATAGTTCTAGTTTATTTTAGTTTTAGTTAAGAGTTTAGAGTTTTTAGCTTAGAGTCTTAGCCTAGAGTTTTTGATAGAGTTCTAGTTTAGTTTAGTTTTAGTTAAGAGTTTGATGTTTCACCTTAGAGTCATAGCTTAGAGTTTTAGTTAGAGTTCTAGTTTAGTTTAGTTTTAGTTAAGAGTTTCGAGTTTTAGCTGAGTCTTAACTTAGAGTTTTTGTTAGAGTTCTAGTTTAGTTTAGTTTTAGTTTAGAGTTTTAGTTTAGACTTAGAGTTTCAATTAGAGTTCTAGTTTGGTTAGTTAAAGTTACGAATTTAGAGTTTTAGCTTAGTGTCATAGCTTAGATTTTTACTTAAAGTGATAGTTTGGTTAAGTTTTAGTTAAGAGTTTCCAGTTTTAGCTGAGTCTTAGCTTAGAGTTTTTTAGAGTTCTTGTTTAGTTTAGTTTTAGTTAAGAGTTTAGAGTTATAGCTTAGAGTCTTAGTTTAGAGTTTTTGTTGAAGTTCTAGTTTAGTTTAGTTTTAGTTTAGAGTTTTAGCTAAGACTTAGAGTTTTTGTTAGAGTTCTAGTTTAGTTTTAGTTAAGAGTTTAGAGTTTTACCTTAGAGTCTTAGCTTAAAGTTTTTGTTAGAGTTCTAATTTAGTTTAATTTTAGTTAAGAATTTGATGTTTTTACCTTTGAGTTTCAGTTAGAGTTCTAGTTTAGTTTACTTTTAGTTAAGAGTTTAGTGTTTTACCTTAGAGTCATAGCTTAGAGTTTTAGTTAGAGTTCTAGTTTAGTTTTAGTTAAGAGTTTAGAGTTTTACCTTAGAGTCTTAGCTTAGAGTTTTTGTTAGAGTTCTAGTTTAGTTTAATTTTAGTTAAGAATTTGATGTTTTACCTTTGAGTTTCAGTTAGAGTTCTAGTTTAGTTTAGTTAAGAGTTTGGTGTTTTAGCTTAGAGTCTTAGCATAGAGTTTTGGTTAGAGTTCTAGTTTATTTTAGTTTTAGTTATGAGTTTAGAGTTTTTAGCTTAGAGTCTTAGCGTAGAGTTTATGTTGAAGTTCTAGTTTAGTTTAGTTTTAGTTAATAGTTTAGAGTTTTAGCTTAGAGACTTAGCTTAGAGTTATAGTTTTAGTTTAGTTTTAGTTAAAGAGCTTAGAGTTTTAGCTTAGGGTCTTAGCTTAGAGTTTGTGATAGAGTTCTAGTTTAGTTTAGTTTTTAGCTAAGACTTCGATGTTTTACCTTAGAGTCATAGCTTAGAGTTTTAGTTAGAGTTCTAGTTTAGTTTAGTTTTAGTTAAGAGTTTAGAATTTTAGCTTAGAGTCTTAGCTTAGAGTTTTTTGTTAGAGTTCTAGTTTATTTTAGTTTTAGTTAAGAGTTTAGAGTTTTTAGCTTAGAGTCTTAGCCTAGAGTTTTTTGATAGAGTTCTAGTTTAGTTTAGTTTTAGTTAAGAGTTTGATGTTTTACCTTAGAGTCATAGCTTAGAGTTTTAGTTAGAGTTCTAGTTTAGTCTAGTTTTAGTTAAGAGTTTCGAGTTTTAGCTGAGTCTTAACTTAGAGTTTTTGTTAGAGTTCTAGTTTAGTTTAGTTTTAGTTTAGAGTTTTAGTTTAGACTTAGAGTTTCAATTAGAGTTCTAGTTTGGTTTAGTTAAAATTATGAATTTGGAGTTTTAGCTTAGTGTCATAGCTTAGATTTTACTTAAAGTGATAGTTTTGGTTAAGTTTTAGTTAAGAGTTTCGAGTTTTAGCTGAGTCTTAGCTATTAGAGTTTTTGTTAGAGTCCTAGTTTAGTTTAGTTTTAGTTAAGAGTTTAGAGTTTTAGCTTAGAGTCTTAGTTTAGAGTTTTTTTGTTTGAAGTTCTAGTTTAGTTTAGTTTTAGTTTAGAGTTTTAGCTAAGACTTAGAGTTTTTGTTAGAGTTCTAGTTTAGTTTTAGTTAAGAGTTTAGAGTTTTTACCTTAGAGTCTTAGCTTAAAGTTTTTGTTAGAGTTCTAGTTTAGTTTAATTTTAGTTAAGAATTTGATGTTTTACCTTTGAGTTTCAGTTAGAGTTCTAGTTTAGTTTACTTTTAGTTAAGAGTTTAGTGTTTTACCTTAGACTCATAGCTTAGAGTTTTAGTTAGAGTTCTAGTTTAGTTTAGTTTTAGTTAAGAGTTTAGAGTTTTACCTTAGAGTCTTAGCTTAGAGTTTTTTTGTTAGAGTTCTAGTTTAGTTCAATTTAGTTAAGAATTTGATGTTTTACCTTTGAGTTTCAGTTAGGGTTCTAGTTTAGTTTACTTTTAGTTAAGAGTTTAGTGTTTTACCCTAGAGTCTTAGCTTAGAGTTTTAGTTAGAGTTCTAGTTTAGTTTAGTTTTAGTTAAGAGTTTAGAATTTTAGCTTAGAGTCATAGCTTATAGTTTTTGTTAGAGTTCTAGTTTATTTTAGTTTTAGTTAAGAGTTTAGAGTTTTTAGCTTAGAGTCTTAGCTTAGAGTTTTTGTTGAAGTTCTAGTTTAGTTTAGTTTTTAGTTAATAGTTTAGAGTCTTAGCTTAGAGTTTTTGTTAGAGTTGAAGTTTAGTTTTAGTAATAGTTAAGAGTTTTAGAGTTTTTTGCTTAGAATCTTAGCTTAGAGTTTTTTTAGAGTTGAAGTTTAGTTTAGTAATAGTTAAGAGTTTAGAGTTTTAGCTTAGAGTCTTAGCTTAGAGTTATAGTTAGAGTTAAAGTTTAGTTTAGTTAAAGTTAAGAATTTTAGAGTTTTAGCTTAGTGTCATAGCTTAGATTTTTACTTAAAGTTCTAGTTTGGTTAAGTTTTAGTTAAGTGTTTAGAGTTTTTAGCTGAGTCGTAGCTTAGAGTTTAGTACGTAGGTTAGCCTACGTACGCGCGCGTACGTAGGCTAACCTAGCCTAACCTAACTTAACCTAACCTAATTTAATCTAACCTAACCTAACTTACCTAACCTGACTTAACCTAACCTAATCTCGCAGCGCTTCCCGCGGTTCTTCCCGGGACCACCGGTGCTTCCCGGGTCCCGCGGTGCAAAAAGTTATCTAACCCCCATGTCGACTTTGTACCAGTTAGATTAGGTTAGATTATCTTGAGTGCTCATGATAAGCTAACCTAATCTAACCTAACTTAAACGTGGAGAAACCTAACCTCTAACTTAAACGTGGAGAAACCTAACCTCTAACCTAACCTAACCTATGGTTTTGGTATTTCTATGCAATATTGTGGAATTTTGTGGTTATGCTAGTTTAGACTAAACTTCAACTCTAACTAAATCTCTAAGCTAAGATTCTAGGCTAAACCTCTAAGCTATAACTCTTAACTAAAACTAAACTAAACAATAACTCTAACTAAAACTCCAAGCTACGACTCTAAGCTAAAACTATAAACTCTTAACTATAACTAAACTATACCGCATTTTGCGGTATAATACCGCAATTTTGAGATAAATGCCGCACTTTTTTCTAATTATACCGCATTCCGTATTTATACCGAAAAATGACTTATCACTGAATATATAGGCTACTAAGTAAGGTCACCGTACGGGAAAAGGGACACATGTTAGCCCTCTTCTTCTAATGATATATGGATGGATAGGTTGCTGCGGAACTCGCGAGAATTCAAGCTAGTAATTAACGAGCTTCCAAGAGCAAATATTTCATTTAGAACTTAGTACTTCATTGAAATATAGGCTAAAACTCATTTCCTGTACAACATATATTCCAAAATTTAGAAAATTATCTGTTTTTTTAATTTACCTGATTTCTTATTGCATATTAATCATTCAAATCAAATGTGAATGCAAAGTTGCAGAGGTGCTGTCCATAGGAAGCAGGTTATAAACCACTTATTCCTTCATGTAGCCTAGGCTATTTCATGGTTCAATTGGGCAGCCCATCTGTAACCATTATTGTCAGAGGTTAATCAAAATACATGGATCGCTTTGTCTTCTCAGACTCTGCCACTTGTTCACTACTTTTTCCAAAAACGAAAAGGAGATCACTATTGAAGCCAGGCTTGTCTCATTTCTTGTTGAACGTGATATACCCGATTAGGTCACTGACAACTTGCTGAAGTTCGTGAAAAGTATGCTATGGCAAGATTTACTGAGCAATGCTAGTCTGATTAGAATAAAAGCAAAAAATATTGCTCAACAGGCTCTGGCATTTCATTTTTATGAAAAGCTTCTTGTCAACCTAAAAAACTAACCTTTTCTCAGTGGATCTTGACTAGACACAAATCAGTCTGTAGCCAAACAACTCTGTTTGTGTCAGTTTTTGTCATGTCATAATGATTTACTGGTAGATTTACTTGTTCTGTTAGAGTGCAATCATTGATCAGTATCTGCTATTTTCAGTCAGTTGGTTGGAGGGACTGACTATGTTAAGAAGACAGGTGCTCCCATACAGAACTAGATTGGAGATTGCACCACCAATGGGAATAAATCACATAGTTAAGAGGTTTGTTGAAGAAAAATAACCATGGGTTATAGTTGTGAAATTTAGCGGTCATTAATATGCCCTGGTTGCTAGTCATAATTGTAAAAAAAAAATTAAGAGTCAAGAAGATTTATGCAAAAAAAATTTCAATCCCTTTTAACAATGTGCAAAATGACAATATGCATATAGGAATGAATATATGTGAGTCTTCACTCAGGTGAAATAACACATATTCCTTGCTTTGTCTCCTACCTGTTGGCTTTCATTTGAAAACTCTACAAGGGGTATTCTCGAGTTTTGGGATACTCACACGTTGTAATGGGACTCTTTTTTTTTATTAAAGGTCCCTTACATATGAACATCAAATTAATTGTAGACCGTTTTTTGCTTCTCTGAAAAGATAAATGACTTCCTCTATTTTTTGACCCCTCTAGGTGCGAGCTAACAGTTCCTAGTCATCAGTAACTCTTTTAGTGCTATACCTCCAGCATATGGAATAAGGCAAAGATAGACCAGGAATGTTAGTTCACATCGAGTGTAACTTTATCTGAAGGTTTAAATCTTGAGAATTTGGACGACTCTGCCATAGTGTTGCATTGGTGCCATATCCTTCACTAAAATCTGCAACTGGAGCCGTAATGTTTCCAAACGTTTCAAAATTGATACAATATTTTTTTTCCTTGCCAATGTCGAATGTCATTGCTGAGTGCCTTTTTGTTTTTTTAGAGGAAGTCAAAACTGACATGCAAAATCATCTTAGTTCAATAAAACGTCAGCAGATTCATTTGCTAACTCTTTCGTTGACATTAAAGGTGGAATGTGGTCTGAACCCTCAGCAAAAAGGTAGGTCAAGCCGTGACAAGGGGGAGCTAGAACTGGGACTTGTTAAACGTGTAATTCAAGTGTGCGGTAAAGCAACCTCAAGTGACAGCACTGCTGCGAATCAAAATGTTTTGCTTGGTGCGGCCATTGTAGGTCTTGACGAGCATGACCACGCTGTCTGATACTGAGTGACCTTTGTCTGCCTATGCGAGTGATTCCTTTTAACGTTTTAGTATCTTTAATATGATAATTGTCATTAAAATCTAGTCGTGATCATAGTAACGCTCTGTTGCTAGCAATTTTCGTTTTCTATTTTTTTTCAGACAATGCCACGTCTCAGGGTCATTATACATTACTTCTCCCATAAAAGCTGCAAGAGTTACTTTTGGTATAAAAAAATGGCTCACAAACGTTAAGGTACTCACAAAGCCTGTAAGTGCACATGAAGCTAGATGCGATCTTTTCAAGCCTAGTTCTCATGTCTTCAAATACCATTTGATTTCGATCAGTCATTTTAGCTAGGGTTTGTCCCGGTGATGGAGTCAAACTTCGGTAAAGAATGAGGGGGGGGGGGGGGGGTCAAGAAAGAAAGTTTCAAAGACTTATGTCTTTCGCACTTCTGTAGACAAGGGTGTCACAACCTTCTTTGCTTTGGGGCGAGAGAAGGAGTAAAAATATGCTGATAAATCAAAAACCGAACCACACTGAGGACTTTTTAAGCAAGTAAATAATATGCTCTCTCGAAAAGTTGAAAATTGTAGAAAAGCATCACTACAAATTGTATTATTCTTTACATTAATTTTTTTGAAATATATTTTAAGGAAGCATGTTGTGTAAAAACTACTTCTGTAGCGCAAAGCGTCTAAACTTAAAGGAGGGAAAAATGAGCATTTGGTTCGAGAATGTCGTTTTGTATATTTGCTCAGCCAGTATAAACTTTTAAATCTAGCATTCTCGTCTTTTGGAGCGCGTCAAACTCTCTACTTTCTTTAAAAAAAGTGTGGCGGGTGACTGGAAGTGTGGACTGGCACATTTGTCTGTTTTTTTTTTTCAAGGCCGGTATATCAGAGGATCCAAAAACAGAAAAATGGGACAAAACGACAGTATACACAGTATTTCTAGAGAAAGTGCCGAAAACAATTCAATGTTGATAAATAAACTTTTAATCTAGTTTAAAAACATAAAAGAGTAGATTATCCTGCTTCCAATTTTCTAGAGAACGGAAGGTCTGAACGAGTTATTAGTGATAGTAGATGCCATAATATCTCCTACTGGGGCTCCTTATATGGGCATAGAACACGTGGTTAATGGGGTCAATGACCTCTTTCTCCAGGTGTGTTTTTGGCACGCTCTTAGCGAATGTCAAGGTCAATGTTGTTATTGTTTCCGAGGCAAAATGCCAAGGTCAATGTTTTTATTGTTTTGAACAGAGTCATTAGAGAGAACACGTGGTTAATGGGATCAATGTTGTTGTCGTTTCCGAGCCAACTTTCTTTTCTGGTCAGTCTAGAGTTGGCAGTCATTAATCAAATTGTTTCCAGGGAGTGTCTGACAGATGACGTCAAGTTAATTAATGTCTTTGGAGTTCGACCAGAATTGTCTCCGAGACAAAGTTAGATCACACATGATGTCATGATTGATTGATTGACACGAAAGGGGAATTAATTTGTTGTTCTAAAGAGAATTGATTCACGAAAGGGAAATTAATTTGTTGTTTCTAACAAGAGAATCGTTTCCGAGCAGACGTTTTGATCTTAGCGCGCGAAAAAGGTTTCCAAATAATTTGAAATGCATTGGCGCAGAGATGCCAAACAAAAGGAACATGCCGAAATTCCGTTTAGGGATAATTTTGGCGAAACCGTTTTTAGCTATTTTATGGAATTATTTCGGCGAAACAGCTAGAGACATTTTAAAAAGTGATTTTTGAAGAGATTTTGGAAGAGAATTTGAGTGTGGTCGTTATAATACACAAGTTTCAATTGAACAGTGTTTGTGAGGTCCTCTACCCCAACCCCAAAGGTTCCGATCCCCCTACCACAACCCGAAGGAAGCCACCGGTCCTCAAAGGTTCTCTGGGCTTCCAAAGGACCCCCCCGGACCCCCAAAGGCCCTCCCCCGGTCCCCAAAGGCCCGCCCCGGGCTCCCAGGGCTCCCAAAGGGCCCCGATTACTCTACTACCCCAACCCAAAGGGCCCCGATTGCTCTACCCCAACCCCAAAGGCTTCTCATACCCCACCCCAACCCCGAAGGAAGCCCCCGGTCCTCAAAGGCCCCCCAAGCTCTCAAAGGGCCACCGGAGCCCCCAAAGGCCCACCCAGACCCCCAAAGGCCTTCCCCCGGCACCCAAAGGTCCACCGGACTCCCAAAGGACCAATCGCGCTCAAGGGCCCCCAGACCCCCAACGGCTCTCCCCGGGCTCCCAAAGGACCACCCAGCCCGTGCTTTAGTTTTAGTTAAAAGTATAGAATGTTTTAGCTTAGAGTCTTAACTTAGAGTTTTTGTTGAAGTTCTAGTTTAGTTTAATTTTAGTTAAGAGTTTGATGTTTTACCTTTGAATTTCAGTTGGATTTTTAGTTAGTTTAGTAGTTTGGTGTTTTAGCTTAGAGTCCTAGCTTAGAGTTTAAGTTAGAGTTGAAGTTTATTTTAGTATTAGTTAAGAGCTTAGAGTTTTTAGCTTAGAGTCTTAGCTTAGAGTTTTTTTTTTGTTAGAGTTCTAGTTTAGTTTAATTTTAGTTAAGAGTTTGATGTTTTACCTTTGAGTTTCAGTTAGAGTTCTAGTTTAGTTTAGTTTTAGTTAAGAGTTTAGAGTTTTTAGCTTAGAGTCATAGCTTAGAGTTTTTGTTGAAGTTCTAGTTTAGTTTAGTTTTAGTTAATAGTTTAGAGTTTTAGCTTAGAGTCTTAGCTTAGAGTTTTTTTCTAGTGGCGACGTATTTGCATTACGGGTGTCAAAATATACCATGAATGTACCATGTTTCGATAGGATGGATACCGCAAAAACACCGGTTTTTTCATCGACCGGCACCGCTTTTTGGTATCGGTCGAGTGGCAACACTGGTGCGGTTATCTGTGTTATATATACTACAGTACGGTAATGGCCATAAAAGTACGACAATTGTCAACCTTGATTCAAAGCAAAGTATAATCATCTACTGAACAAGTACAGTCAAAACCCTCCAAAAGTGACCCCGCGTACCTCAGCGCATCTAGAGGGAAAATGTTGTACTACTTAATCACTCCGAGCCAATAAATTAAATTTAATACAGCTTTTACGGAACAAGTATAATCACCTACGGAACTTGTGATTTAGTCGCCGGGTTCGCATAGGTATGAAATCGTCTCCGGAGACGCGGACATAGGGTCACTTTTTTTTGTGTGGAGAGGATAGGTTATGTCAGTACTTGTTCAGTATGTGTTCATACTTTGATTCAAAGTACCCAGCCAATTTATATAATGGTAAGCTGTTGCCTAAAATCAGAGTTACCATCATTCAAGGATTCCCAGTTTATCAAAAATTGTTACATTTTATTAGATTTTGATCTTAGTACAAAAAATATGAAAGGACAGCTTATAATAGTTCTTATATATTAATTTTCTTAAAATAATATGATATTTATAAATATGGATTATCAAAAAAAAAAAATTAAATAAGGTTTTTGATTAAATTTTTATTCATAAAAATGTTGGTTATAACAGAGTTTTCAAAAATCCACCAAAGAATGGAACCAAGAAGGGCTACCAAGAAATGGAAACAAGTAGATCCCTTCAGTCAGAATTCGACACTAGCGGATACTTTGAATTCAGATGAGGCCGAGGACGATTAAAGCCTTTTAAGTGCGACTTTTTTTAAATTATGACTACGTTTTTTTTTTTTAATTTTCAATTTGTATGATTTACCTAAGCTGCAGACTATTGACACAATGGTATTTTTTTTTTTAACTAATTCTTGTATGTTATATAAGTTTTCTTTTCTTGGCAGCCCTAGTCCAATTTGAGTTGCACTATTTAATTTACATAATTTTACAACTAAACCGGTAGCCGATTACGTCATTACGATTACGTCCGTTTTGAAGTGACATAGATTGTATTGTTTTTTTATTCCCTTGAATACGAACGAGAGAATCCAGATCAAATCAGTTCAAAAAAAATCCTAAATTAATTGCTTTATAATCTGCCAGAAACCTTTGTAAGCAGCTTATCCCGAATTTAATGATTATAGTGTTTTAAAAACTGTCAAATTTCCTCTTAAAAATGCAAATTGAAAGGTTTAGATTTCAAACCTAAAAACAGGAACTGGGGGACAAATTTGAAAAGCCGTCACTTTCAAACACACCTCAGATTCCAAGAATTTCATCGCCTGAATTACTTCGTGAGTGAGTTGTAGCTGTCTTTCTTCGTTGATTATTTTTTACTTTTTCAATATATCTGAATTTGATGACCTGAAGACCATTGATACATTTAAAGCCCGGCTTCACCACCAGGATTTCCAAAATCCACGATTCCATGCTATTGTTTGACTTCTTGGATACACCGCATCTAGAACATGAAGCCTATCCAGTAGTACATCCAAATAATAAAAAAAAGGATGTTTGAGCTTATAGGTTTCCAGAATTTTCAATCATACTATGAAAACGAAAGAAAAGAAGAAAAGACAGAGAAAAGAGGAAAAGAGAAAAGGAGAAAATATTGTGAAAATCCTATTGATTATCCTTCTATAGTACAAATCAAAGCTTGATGGTGCGCAAAAAATTTGTTTGAGCACTTAGTAAAAACAGGTGCGATTTAGTAAATTTTTCCTCTCAGATTTAGTAAATTCTTTCAGGCCAGGGTGGCAACATTGGTTTCTTTGTCCTTTAGAAAATTGACTTTAGTATTTTTGTATTTGAAAAAAAAAAAAAAATTACCAATAGGGACTTTTCTGGGTACTTAAGTATTAAACTTACTCTTTTATATACTGTGTATGGAATGTCAAACTGGAGATGCTTATAATTCAATATCCTAGTAATAGCTCTTCACTTTACTTCAGACTAAAATCGGGGACAACCACGTCTGAACAGGTGTCTTTCGATCCGCATTGCTTTTCAATAACAAATACGTTGTGTAAACAATAGGGGCAAATTTCAAAACTTACAGCCCTTTCCGGTATATGAAGGGGGTTGCCCTCTCCCCAGCACCTCGCTCTTCACACTAAAGTTGTTTAGTTCTTTAAATGAATAGGTACTTGTCTCAAATGTAAAACACATTCCAAAAGGAGTATTGCGAATACCCGGTTTTTCACGCTATCTGTACCAGACAATAACCTTCGCTCGTTGAGAAACCACATTATAGATTTTTTTTTTAATTAAATATTTAGTTGGTATTTTGGTTAGGTTAGGTTATTTTATTTTAGGATACGCTCTCTGGGCGCCCCCCTTCCATACTTCGTTGTGGTAGTTTTCATAATTTGTTACTAAAGCATTGTATTTTCATATTTAGTATTATTTTATTAACATTCACCAAACTTCACTTCTCGAGTGTGTTTTATATAAAGACAAGTACCAAAGAATCTTCTTATTGTTCTAATTAACTAACTATTGTGTTTCAGGACTCGTTATTAAAGAATCGGGACACAATTTAGGCATCAGGGTAAAGAGCGAGGTGTTGAGGAGGAGGCAACCCCCTTTATATACGTAATAATTTCTGTTCGTTTTAAAGTTTAATGTTTCTCCTTATTTTAAGTTGAAAAAAACTTGTTTTTAAATTTAATTTTTTTTTGACATTTTTTTAATTATACTGAGAAATTCGGCTTAATCTCCATCGAAAAATACTCCCTCCCCACAGAAAGATCCCCTAGACAATTCACTCCTGGTTAAAATTTACCCCGGACAATTACCCTTAACATCTTCACACGTGAAATTGAGTCGGGAAAGAGAAAGTAAAGCAAATAAAAATAAATTCGCATATGAATTCTGGCATATTCCTCCCAGTGTTAAATTTCCCCTGAAAAGCTCAGTCCCGAGAAACTTCGTTCCCCATAGAAAATCTACCTAGAAGAGGGTTCACCACCCCTCTCCCACCCAAAAAAAAATGTATGGAAACTTCCCAATAACAAATGCAATACGTTAATAATGGGCAAAGTTTACAACTTAAGAACCCTCACCCCCTGGGACTGTGGGGGTTATGGTATTTCCAAAGGCATAGTTTTGGGATCTTTTAACTATGTTGAACAAAATGGCTATCTCAAAATTGTGATCAGACGTGGGAAGAGATGCATGGGAAGGGGATTAACTGCCGTTGAATGTTTTTGGTTACTTAAAAAGAGAACTAGAACTTTTAATTTCCGTTCAAATTATCCATTTCCCGATATTATTGGACTATTGGTTCAATACGATCGCGCCTGAAAAAAAAAAACACACAGTTTAACATACATGTGTGATATTTTTTCTGGCAAAAATTACTAAATTCCACATTTTCGCAGATAGGAGCTTGAAACGAAAACAGCAGGTTTATCCGATACGCTAAATCTGGTTGTTTGGTTTTCATTGCGGTTCTTTGATTTTGAGGGGGGGTATTTCCCCCAATTTTCGACAATCCGAAAAAAATTTTCTCCGGCTCGTAGAATTTGATGGGTAACATTAAGCTTATCGAATTTATATATTCGGAATCAACATAATAAGCCAATTCTTTTGATATTGATATCAAACTTCCGTTTTTTAGAATTTCAATTTCTAATGAGCCACTTCACTCCTTACATACATTTCGTTGCCATACATCTTTTGATATCGAAATACCATTTTTTAGAGTTTTGGCTACTATTGAGCGGCGTCACTCCTTACTTATAGTTCGTTACCATGAATTGTTCTATAAAAAAAGGGATCAAGTGATGTATTCATTTTCATCCTTGCTAACTTATCTTGGGAACTTCAAATTTACTGAAATGACAATTTTTTCTCCCTTGACAGTTTTTTTAGAAACATGTTTTTAGACTTTGGTTACCATTCGCTATTTTGAACCCTCTTTGTCCCTTTAAGGACTTAAACTAAAATATCCTCAAAAAACAATTATTGAAGAAAAAAGCATAAAAATAGCATCAATTGATCTATTCAATTTGATTCTAGCTAATTTATGTTGAAAACTGCATAATTACTAGAAATGTCACCCCTTTGTTGATATTTTACCCTAGTAAAAAGAACACCACTCCCCGCAGCTAACACGTAACGCTAGTGCTTAGCTTGTAACACACTAGAATTTTGATGTTGAGGCTTAAAGAAAGCTTTACTAACCTTTCTTGTTTCTTTTCTTTTTGTTGGTTCTTACTTCGTTCCACGACTGAACACAAAAATAAATTGAATCAAGTTCACTCAGCACTAATTAATCTAAATTTCAAACGTTCAGGTTCTTTTCTTCTCGGCGAGGACTCTTTATATCCGTTGATCAGATTGCTTGAATTGATATTCCGTCAACAAAATAGAGATGACACTACATTTTAGTCACACTACGAACACGGAAAAGGGTACTTAAGTATTAAACGTACTCTTTTATATACTGCTAAAGAAGTCAAGTTGGGTTAATACTAATGAAAAAAATATAGGATGAATATATAATAGTTTTAGAAACAAGTTTGGACTATATATTTGCACATTAGGGGGGGGGGAGGGAGTGGGGGCGAAGCATACCATGTATTAAATACGTAACCTAACCTAGGTACCTCCCCCCCCCCTAAACCAAAAAAACAACAGTTTAAATATCGTAAACGCAATTAAAACTACTCTATGCATTCCAATTCTTAATGGCAGTCTCCAAATAACCAGTCTGACGGGTATCTGTCCTGGTGTCTGTAGCATCTCCAGTTTGACATTCCATATACAGTATCTAAAAGAGAATGTGTAATACTTAGGTACCCAGATAAGTCCCTATTGGTAATTTTTCTTTTTTCACATATTAAAGTCAATTTTTTAAAAGACAAAGAAACTGTAGCACTTTCTGCCTTTATATGGAAAAATTCAGTTATCTGTGTCGTATGTACTACAGTCAGGGTTGCCAACCGGACATATCTTATGTCCAAAGGACATATTCTTGCGTGCCGGGACAC
The DNA here is from genome assembly GCA_027921565.1 of Artemia sinica. NCBI lineage: Eukaryota > Metazoa > Arthropoda > Branchiopoda > Anostraca > Artemiidae > Artemia > Artemia sinica. The sequence goes on along the minus strand of CM051276.1, from coordinate 46,203,970 downwards.
AATGACATAATAGGGCAAAAAGGGACATATTTTAGAAATTTGGGGACATAAAAGGGACATATTTTGTAAATTTGTGACATAAAATAGAATATTTCCCCGCTGGATACATATTTTTGTAAAAAAAAAAATGTCATTTTTCACCAAATCAGTAATAAAACTACTTGTCTAGCACTAAATTTACTTAACTACTTATTTTCTACTAATTTTTCACAAACGTTATTTTTTACAAACGTTATAATTTTTCGGAGTTGCTTGCTCTTTCCCGCAGACAACTATTTGCAAATAATCTTGAATTTCTTTACAAGTTTGTATTTTATCATCTATAAACGATTTTATTTCTCCTTGCTTTTACGCTACAGTCAAGATAATAGGCAAGCAGACACCTTTTTAGTCAACAATCGCTTCCGGCTTCCAAGAGTCAGGCAAAAAATCTATCTATTTATCAAGTCTTACTAACTGAAAATAAAAAGTTAGCAAAAGAAAAAAAAAAAGATTTTTGATGATCTGGAATCAATTTTGATATCAATAGATGTACCAAAAAAATTAGCTTATTGTGCTGATTTCAAATATATAATATGTTTTAAGTATAGTGTTACCATTAGTTGGCCTGAGAAAATTTGCCAAATTTTTGAAAAAGGTTAAAAAACCCCCCATAAAAGTCAAAGAATTTTAACGGAAATCACACCATCAGATTCAGCGTATCAGAGAACCCCTCTGTAGAGGTTCCAAGCTCCTATCTATAAAAATGAAATTTTATAGTGTTTGCCAGAAGAAGCATCACGGATTCGTGTTTATTTGTTGTTGTTGCTTTTTTAGGGGTAATCATATTGAACCAATGGTACTACAATTTCGCAAGAGGGCTCGTTCAAGCGAAAATTAAAAGATCTAGTGTCCTTTTTAAGTGACCAAAAAATTGGAGGACAACTAGTCCCCGTCCCAAGCTCTTTTTTCTTGAAAGTCGTCTGATCAAAATTTTGAGCTAGCCATTTTTTTCAGTAGGGGCGTAGCTCCAGCATTTTTATTGAGGGGGCTAAAACGTTCCACATCCAGAGAGTCAAGGGTCATGGCTAAATAAAAGCTTTTTTCGAATTTTTCGGGAGGCAACTGCCTCCCCTTGCCACCCCCAAACGACGCCACTGTTGTTCAATATTGTTGAAAGGTACAATTGATATGTCTTTGGAGATGACATGACCCCTCAGAACCACCAGGGGAAGGGCCGCAAGTTATGAAATTTGACCATTGTTTACATATAGTATTTGGTTTTTGGGAAGTATACCGACATCTTCCAAGGGAGGAAGGAGATCTTCTGGGGATGGATTTTCTATGGGGAGACTTTTCCATTGGGATAGAAGTTTCTAGGGGCTGAACTTTTCAAGGGAAATTTTACATGGGGAGAATTTAGCAGAATGTCTATATAGTGTGTTTTTTTATTTGTCTTTTTCTCGTTGTTGATCCCATTGTACATGTAGAGAAACTCTGAGGGAACTCTCAGGGGGAAGTTTTCAGCAAAGTTTGAATTCTCTTGGGATCTTTTTTTTTTGGGGGGGGGCGGGATTTTCCACGGGAGAAATTTCCATGGGGGAATTATCACCAGGAGAAATTCTCCATGGAAAATTTCTGGGGGATAAACTTTCCAGGGGGTGGGGTATTTTCCAAACAGGGATATTCCCCAATGACCTTAAAAGGATCAAAAACTAAATGAATGCAAGTCTTTCTTCAAATAAAAATATAGTAAGGAGTATTTTTCAGGCAGAATCGTAAGCAAAAAATTTTCTGGGAAGGATTCGCAGCAGGGATGGAATTGTCCGGGGGTGATTTTCCCGGCGGAAGAATTTTACATGGGAGGAACTTTATATAGAGGAATTTTTCGTGGGGAAATTTTCCACAGAGGGGGGTGGATTTCCTGGGATTATCTGAAAAACGATCAGAAATAAATACAAAAACTAGTTTTTTCTACCGAAAGTAAGGAGTGACATAAAAACTTAAAACGTACAGAAATTATTCTGTATGTGAAGGGGGCTACTCCCTCCTCTCTACGCTAATGTTCGACCTTTTGTCTAATCACCCTTAGGTCTCAAAGGGTGTCTGCAAGAAATGCATTAATTAAAATCCGAAATCAGATGACATAGTTCTCCAACTTATGTAATTGCTGGTTCGTTTTGTTTTTGAGTGAATGAATGTTTTCCTTTCTTTTATTTCTCAGTTGTTCGCTAGTATACGTCGATGGCAGTTCATAATTTTTTAAGATTTTGTGCATATCACGGATATTGGCGAATAACTCGCTTGTATGGTTGTTAGGTATCTGGTTTTCATTCTTATAATTTTTGGCTTTTATTGAGTTTTATTCATCTTTTAAGTTTTTGGTTTTTCTTTGGTTTTTTGGTTCTTTTCACATTGACTTTCCGCGTTTGTTTTTTGTTTTTTTTTTTTTCTTCAGCACTTTCCTTGGATACATTATTTCGTTTCGCACTGAAGAAGAGAGGCGTTTGCCCTCTCGAAATATTCGCTTTGTTGTGTTTTTTCAGTTTTTTCATTTGGCCTTTAAAAAACCCATTTTTGTTCGTTTTCTTTCTTTATGTAACAATTCTTGAAAAACAAGGGCCGTGCCACCCTTGGAGTAAGCCCCCTATCCTTTGGTGGAGAGGGTTGGAGCCACCCCCTCCCCACACGTATTCTTTTCCCCAGATGCATCCAACAGAAATTTTGAAATAGAAATTTTGTTAAAAATGGTCCAAAGAACGTATAACAGTGCCCTCAGCGTTTACACAACCCATAAGAGCCCTGGGACAAGGGTTGTAAGTTATACCCCAGAGGCATATAAGGTTTTATGGAATGGGTAGTCGTAAAAACTTCAGATGGGGCTCATTTAATTGAAGTTTAGTGCCCTTTATAAGAGTCAAAAGTGATTTGAGGGCAACCCCTCCCCCCGTGCCTATCAGTTCCGAAAACAGCATCTAATCAGAATTTGTAGACATCTATTTTGTTCAGCATAGTTCAAAGGTCCTGTAATTATGCCACCAGTTCATTTTTTATGGATGAACTAAATTAATCTTTTTCGTTTTCATTATATTCGATGTTAATTATTAACTGACCACTTTGAAAGAGGTTTACAAGTCGTGAAAAAACTAGTTTCTGAGATTTCAAGATGAACATATTATAGACCAAATTTGGACATAATTTGGCTGAAAAGAGCACGTTTTTGGGATGCTCAAGGGACATATTCATTGACCAAAAAGTTGACAACCATGACTGCAGTACGAAAATGGCCATAAAAGTACGACAATTGGCAACCTTGACTCAAATGCACCCAGCCGATTAAGATAATAATATGCTGTAGCCTGAAATCAGAGTTACCATCATTCTAGGCTTCCCAGCCTTTCAAAAATTGTTTCCTTTTTAAACTTTTTATTTAGTGCATTAGGTTGAAAGGACAACTTATTACAATTCTGATATATTAATTTTCTAAAAATACTCTGATATTCATAAAAATGGACTATCAACAAAAATTTTTAACTAAAGATTTTGATTAAATTTTTCTTCATAAAATGTTGATTATAACAGAGTTTTTTGCAAAAATCTACCTCAAATATAGCTGAAAAGGATATGAAAGATATATTCTGCAAACAAATTAGCCAAAATGAAGAGTTGCAACACAGATGATGTGGCTAAATAGATATTTAATAACAAGAGGTTTCTATATTATTTTTCCTATTTTTAAATGTGGTCTACTATCCTCGATATTTTGATCAGTCTAAATCCGTAACATAAGTAAGTTTACCCTCCATATACATAAGAAGTTGATTTTTCATACAGAAACAAATATTGGATTAATGTCAGTTACACAGAGGGTCATCCAAGTCAGGATAGGTCAGAAGATTAGAGCAGGGATCCTTCTTGGTTAAGGGGTTTAGAAATTTTCGGAAACTCGAATTTCAAGAAACATGAGGGAGTTTTAATTTTGAATCGGCTGTTTTCATTAGGAATGAGGGGCTATGTAATTCGACTTACTAGCGTACATTTAAAACATTTTTACCAGCGTCTATTTATACTAGTCTAATGTTTATAAAGGCAACTGATAGCTTTATAGTAACATTTGGTTCGATAAGTTAATACTGAAAGCGTGAGTAGGCTACTTTCGGTACTTGTAAATTATATCAACCACACCCAAGAAGTGAGGTTATGTTAATCCTAATGAAATACACAAAACTAAGATGAAAACGTAATACTTGAGTAACAAAATTATGGAGACTATAACAGAAAATAATGGAAAGCAGGCCACCCAGAACGTATTATATTAAATACCTAACCTAACCAACTCTATATATTATATATTTGGCTCGGCCAAAACAGAAAAATCCCCCCCCCACACACACACACAGAAAGCTCTAGACAATTGAATCCCGGTGAAAATTTAGGTACTGTTCTATTAGCTAGGCAACACGCGAGAAGTGAAGTTTGGCTAATGCTAGTGAAATAAAACAAAATATGATGAAAATATAATAGTTTAGAAACAAATTTCGGCTATATATTTGCACATTAGGGGTTGGGGGTAAAGCATAGTATATATTAAATACGTATCCTAACCTAACCTAGTTACCTTTTTGCCCCCAAAACCTCAAAAACTAAAGTTTAAATATGGTTCCCGGAGTGAGAAATCCCTTGTTTATTCAGCGTCTCATAGGAATTGCCGGGTAATGCCAATTTGATCTTCACTGTTCTCTAGTGACTGTATCGCGTGTTGCCTAGCTAATAGAACAGTACCAAATTTTACCCCGGACAACTACCCTTACATCTCCACACGTAAAATTGAGTCGGCAAAGAGAAAGTAAGAAAAATAAAAGAATTTCGGATAGGAATTCTGGCATATTCCCCCAGTGTAAAATTTGCCCTGAAAAGTTCAGTTCCTGGAAACTTCCTTCCCCATGGAAACTCCCCCCTGCAGAGAGTTCACCACTCCTCCCCTAGGCGAAAAATGTATGCAAACTTCCCAATAAAAAATACTATACGTAATCAATGGGCAAACTTTATATAACTTAAGGACCTTTCCCCAAGAGCTGTGGGAACATGTTATCTCCAAAGGTATAGTTTTTGGAGTTTTTGACTATGCTGAACAAAATAGTAGTGAAAGCCTAATAATTTCTAAGCTAACAAAACCACACCCATTTCTAGGCCAATCAAAGATGTTTCTAAGTGTAATGAATACTGCGGGGAATGACGTCGGACCTTATTGTTTCTAATAAATTCTAGTTTAGATTTACGCAATAGCCCCAGGAGATCTTAGCAACCACTACTAATATAAGGAAGGAATTCAGTATAGTTGATATTAGTGTGAGAATAGAATTCGGAGAGGGAACTATTTGTCTATAGTTGTTTATATTTGTCAAGATATATATTTGCAATAATGAGTGGTATATTTACACTATTAGAAGTTGATAGTGGCAGCAGCAGCAATGATACAAGAGTATCGAACATTGCAGTAGAAATTACAAGAGGATCTCGACTTTGTCTTGAATGGGATGAACTGTGTGCAAGATACGTGATATCATTGATTAAATTTAAATTGGAGAAAAATTATGCTTTGCTGCGAAAGTTGATATAATGCATATACATAGACTTAAAACTGCTTTAAATGCAATAGTGAAACATATTGAGGAGAGTAAGTTATATCAGTAATTGTATGTGTAATATATTATTGTTGTAATTATACTCACACGCAATAAAATTGTTTCGAAATCGAAAATGTTCTCTTTCTTCTTGTTAGATTTTTTTAAGTATGTTAGCGAATTTTCGTGAAGTAGAACGAATCGTGGTTAGTCCAGAGTCAGCAGTTAGGATTGAAAAATGAATGAATTTGAGAAAGAGAAAATTATGTGGAAACTTGTGATTATGGAAAAACGTTTGATTCTAGATGATGATTTTCTAAAATGATCTCTTCAAAGGAAAATATTTTTTCAAAGAACGCTTGACAATATAATGAGAAATGATTCTCCATCTTTGGACTATTGTATGCAGCTTTTACGACGTGACTCAAATGCATTTACTCAATTTATTAACATATTAATTGAAACAAAGCAAAATAATAGCGTGGATTTACATTTGGATACATTGTCATAGATTCTATCTAGATGACTCTCTTCAAAACAGGTTTTGTAACGTCAGAAAATTACTCCTCTCTCTCTCTCTCCCGCTCTCTGAATTTATCAAACGTAAATCAGTTTCATTTTAGCTGTGAGAGAGTTAACACTGGAAACAAAATGTTCTATACATGTCTACTATGCATGTATACTCTTGGCAGTTGTTCATCATATGGGAATTGTACAATTATTGATGAATATGATGACAAGTATAAATTATGCAATCCATGTAAATTACATAGAAGATATGCAGTACAATTAAAGGCTGTAATTCATGTCTTGAAGAGATTTGTAACTCTCACCCTAGAGGACAGCTATGCTCCAATTGTCACTATGACAAATGTGATGAGTGGGAGAATACTTGTCCTGGTATGATTGGAAAAAACCCTAAACGAAATTTTAGTTTATTTCTAAGAGATTGGTATCGTCATGGTTAAATTATTTTGAGAGGAATAAAGGAATAATCAGGACTACGATTCAACTGTTGGGGTAACAAGACAATTTGGTTTCTACGTCATCGTTGTGACGACACTGGCTTTTATGACTGTAAACCTAGTGATTTTTATTTGGCTGGTACAGAATGTGATTCACTACTTGAATACACTGTATGTGATATGGTTTCAAATAGGCAAATTGAAACACGTGAATTTCACAATATGAGTGCAAATAGTATCATTTACTATACAAAGAGATACAATAAGAGTGAAGTTACATTGTACTGTGGAAAATATGACCCTGACTTTGCAGCCAAACGAGATCAATATACAGTGAATTCAAACGATCTACCAGCATTAGCTGTTCTCGACAGTTGCCTATACGGACCAGAAGAAGAAGAAGAAATTTAAAAAGGAGAATAAAGACATTGTTGTGTATATTCATTTTTTTATTAATAAACAAATTTACATACATTTTTAAAAACACTTTACTCGTAGGGCACTAAAATCAATATTATACAGGTCTGAGACCATATTTTTTTTTCACCATAAAGTCGTTCGGACGTGGATTGTCTACGTAAATGTTGAGAAACTGTCTGTAAGTATAACGACGACGTCTGAAAACAAAATATAGTAGCGCATGAAAAACCACAACTTTTAGTCGTTAGATCCTGCACTCTTTTCCGGTTTTGAAGAATAGTTTTTCCTACTGCTTTCAATATAGTTGTTGATGTGCGGAGTTTAGAATGTATAGGGTAGACCAAAAGGGTCAAAAAATTCAATAGTCTTCGTTGTTTGAAAGATGCACAGCCAATGACCTATCCTTTACACTCGATAGACTGCTATTTACAATGATAATGGTATTGTTTTCATTTTGAATTTTTCCAAGGAAGTCCGATGGTATACAATAGGATCTGTATTTGGACATGTAGGGGTCCATATTAAATACACTGATTATTTGACTTGTGTTCATGGTGCAAGGTCTGGTACAACACTGCCTTCGGGAGTGATTTCCCAACAGGTTTCAAATTGATTTAACGAGATTAGTGCAATGCTCTAAGGTACTGGGTCGGCAAATGTACACTGTAAACGCACGCTCCCCGTTACTATACTCATATCTTTAGTGCCAGACAAGTCCAGTACAATGATACCATATGTGTTTTAGCGAACATTTCTTCGGTTATGCCATTTTAAACTAGTTGTGAATCATGATCTAGGGTTTACATTGTCAACTCATACAGTGTCCTATAGGATTTATCAAAAGATAGACTGTAGAGTAGGATTCCATTTACTTTACATACAAGAGATGAAAGCCCAAACATCTCAAATTTATGTGGGCAACCTGTCAACGATCCTATTGCACTAGCACTTTTTACAAATGTCAATGCTAATTTTGATGGATTTCACCATTGATAAAGAATGAGTCGGTGAAGGTGCGTTAACCCGTGGTAATATGACATTGATTGGTGATTGGATCAGGAACAAGTAGTTTAATATTATTTCCACTGGCTCTCAGTTTTTTCTACTGCCAAAGCAACAGAACTCATAACCTGCTGCTTTCGTCATATGAAGTATTGCCGAGGTGAGATAGAGAGTTACATCAGGATTGGCAGGAAGTTTCTTTCGTAAAATAAAGTTGGATGGAGCAAGCGTAAATTTTATATCCACTTTAATATTTGGTGGTAGCCATTTGGGTATATTAAATATCTTATGCTATATTTTCCAACCAGATGTAATTCACTAGTTGTTGCATTTTTAAGTGCATCTGTACTATCAGTATCTGTAATATATTCATATCCATTGGAGGAGCCTTTCAATTCCTCGTATGAATTTGGTTTCATCAAAATGAACTGTATAAAGCTCGTATAATTCGAGATATTGTTGCTAGTTTACTCACCAATATTCCATTTATGTAGACACTGATTTGTCGAAACAAATTATGTAATATACAGTTTTCATCGGATATTCCATCGGCAAGAATTGGCATCGGCAAGAATTGGCATTACAAAGAAATATTATGGGTCATATACACAAAAAAGGGCCAAGTCCTGCCAAATTTTTTTAAAAGACATTTCTAAAGTTTTTTTTTATAAGATTACTTCCCAAAGTAACGTTGTAAGATTACTTTCATTTATTTGTTTTGGTTTTTTAGCTTTTTGTTTTAGAATGTTGTCTGTTTATAAAATTAGGTACTTATCGCTTAGCTGGAACACATGCGAGAAGAGAAAATTTTAATGCTAATGAAATAAAATAAAATACAATGAAAATATAATAGTTTAGAAACAAATGGGGTTATATATTTGATATTAGGGGGGGGGGGGGTGTGGAAGTAAAGTATAGAATATATTAAAATACGTAGCCTAACCTAACCTAGGTACGTTTTTTGCCCCTTCAACCCCAAAAAAACTATAGTTTAAATTGGAAGTGAGCAATACCTCAATAGGCAGAGTAGCAACAAAATACTTATAGCAACAACTTAGTAGCAACAAAATAGATTTTTATATATGGTAATTAATAAATTTTAAAATAATATTAATATACTTTTCTATTAAGCCTGTTATCCGATAGCTCTTATCACAAATCATACTGCAGCGATAAATATAAGATAGTCCTCTGAGCTTGAATCCTCATCCTATTCCACTCTATTCCCTCTCCATCCCTCTATCTCAATCCATCTCTATTCCGCATTTTTAATTTTTTGAATGTTTTGCCTATGATTGTGATAATTTTAATGATCGCGATGGCTTATGGATTTGTACATTAGCCTACTGTCAAAGAACTTGTTAAAAGAGTGAAAGGCATACTTACTATACGTCCCTTACACACACAATATAATAAATTATGTAGTGTGAAAGCCACTAAGGCGTCTTGTTTGTCCCCATAATATGTGACTATATTTACCCTCTCAATATTTAGTCGTCGTTTATTTCCAGCGCCAAAGAAGAATAGAGAAGTGGTGGGTATAGACGATTTTATTATTTCAATCAACCACACTACGTCGGCTATTATAGGCCAAGTATGCTTCAGGCCATATGCTTACAGACCTTACGCCTACAGACCGTACGCATACAGAAGACATGCCCATTGGTGGTGAACTACAATGCTGTCCTTTCCTACTGCCATTTTTTTTATTTTAATTGAAAAAATTAGTAGATTTTAACGATTTTTACAACAAGCTTCTTAATACATCTCCATTAAGTTCATGTCCCCTGCCCTAGAAGAGCAGATTTAGGAAACACACAGGAAATGAAACGTTCAGCAATGGGTCTAAGACAATGATATTTTCCCCCCTAAATAGGACGGTTCTGGAAAACTTGTAAAATCTTAGAAATAAGGAAGGAGGTCAATTTCTTGACTATCACATGTAAATCTATAAATGTCGAAAACATTTCCATAGAGTAGTCTTCATTGGAATAAATTTGAAAGTGCATATTATCGGAGAGCTGTTGTTGTGGATAGAACTGTTCATAGTATCCATGTTTTACACTCACATCAACATTTTCTGTATTGAATAGATTTAAAGATGAAGTGATTGAAGGATGGGAATCCTTATGCGGTAGATATGCCATTGTTCATTCTATGAAAAGAAATCCTGTTGCGATCTAACAATTCTTTTCCTTGGCTTCTTCTTCTTATTATTATTGTAGTAGTTGTTTTTTTCCTTCTTTTCTTTGACAGGAGTGATGTCTTTCGTTTTCTGATCTGACCTGACCTGATAGGGGTTTTTTATAGCTAAAAAGATTTTGAAGAAAAATGGATAAATATATAGCCAATTCTGTATGTAAACTGAAGAATTTCAAGTCTGTAGACTGTAGTTAGACTTTTTACAATTTTTTAAGAGCTCCAATATTGAGGTATAGGCGTAAGTCCGACCTCTATGAGCTCGGAGCTCTGACAAGATCCAGACAGGGTTGCCAGCTTGACATATTTTATGTCTCAAGGACATATTCTTATGTGCCAGGACACAATAACATAATAGGGCAAAAAGGGAATATTTTAGAAATTTGGACATATTTTCCAGATACAGAAAATGTAAACAACAAGTTTTCAACTGAAATACTTTTCAACATTAAAACTTAAAACGAACAGGAACTATTACTTATATGATTGGGTTCACCCCCTAGTCAATACCTCGCTCTTTGCGCTAAGGTTTTCTTAGTACTTTCATAAGAGCTATTTATTCTAATTAACGGCCTTTGTGATTAACTGGTCATTTATAAAGAATTGGAAAAAAGTTCGAACTTTGGTGTAAAGAGCGAGATATTGACTAGGGGGGCGAACTTCTAATATACGTAATAAAAATATATGAATACAGAAGTTCGTTACGTAAGTTAAATCGTAAATTACAAACATTGATTAATAATAAAAACGTTCGTAAATAAAATTAAACACTTTTCGAGAAAGCCATTTAGCCAAAAAAGTAAAATTAATATATGCAATTATTTTTTAATTGTTCATGTACGGGGAGTCAAAATCAAAACCTACATTAATTCAAAAACGTTCAGAAATTAAATAAATCAAAACAAGTTTTATTTAACTGAAAGTAAGGAGTGACATTAAAACTTGAAACGAACAGAAATTTTTCGAAAAGGGCTGTTACCTCCTAAACGCCTCGCTCTTTACGCTAAAGTTTGACTCGGTCTCACAACTTTTTTTTAAAAAATAAAAAACACTTTAGCGTAAAGAGCGAGGCGTTGAGAAGGGGACAGCCCCTTTCGAATAATTTCTGTTTGTTTTAAGTTTTAATGCACTCCTTACTTTCAGTTAAAACAAAACTCGTATTTATTTAGTTAATCTATAGAGAAAACCAGAGCTGTCCTTCCCTGAGAAGGACAGCAAGAAAATTACAAAGAGTTTAAATAAGAAAGTCACAAAGACCTTTAACAATGGGAAAGAAATTGAAGTTTGTTACAAATAAACGGGGAAGGGCTCTTCACTAAATAAAAACGCTATATAGGGCATAATCAGCCAAAACAAGGATTTTTTCCTAATACAAATGAAGGAAGTGTTTTGAATTTGTCACAAAAACATCATTTGGGAACGAAATTGAATCCAAGACTTTTGAAAGTAGTAAGAGATGAATTGGTCTTGAATCACAAAAAAAAGGGCTTTCAAATGAGCTACTACTCAAGCACATATGGATTAGTCACAAAATAGATTGTCTAACCCCTTAAAACTCCTCTGCTCTGAGCTATTCGTCTTTCTGCTTCAAAGGTGGCGAGTGACAGCTTATTTGAAATGTCTCCTTGGCTTGATGACAGCATTCCACATTTTGACATGGATAGAAACCTTGTTCTTATTCTGTGACCTTAAAGATAGAATTTTAAGATCAATGCGATAAAAAAATGGCTTTGTTAAATAAGAAAGTCACAAAGACCTTTAACAATTGGGAACAGCCTGACTTTTATGATAAATCCACGGAGAATTTTTCTTCACTAAATAAAAACACTATATAGGGCAAAATCAGCCGAAGCAGACCATCACCTGGACCCCTTAAATATACACTCAGCAGAGCCACCGGTGTGTGGACACGTCCTGTGGGTTGCAAACCTTCGCCCAGTAATGGGTCAAATTACATGGTGACGCAGAGCATCATCATGGTAGGATCCCTTATAGGAGGACAAATGCGCCAGGGCGTCTGTGGATAATGGCCTCTGCAAAGGGCTGACTCCACCCTTTCGGGTACCTGGAAGACTGGGGACCTTGCTGTCAACTCTATTTTAGCTGGAGGAGTGGCACCCCTCGAGGAAATTATAGCCTAGTAAACGACACAGTATTCACGCGGGATTCTGATTAATGGATAATTCTTCCGGGCTTGGTATATTTTGGCGGGCGTTTTCAAGCTGAAAAACCTCTTCTTAGCTGATTTATCAGCTATGTGTTGCCTCCTCGTAGTAGCATAATAATTTAAGACATGAATATATAATGAGTCAGAGGTAATAGGCTTGATATTGTCTGTCCAGAATTTCAACTCTTGTTTGATAGAAGAGCAGCACCAAGTGCTGAAAACCATTTTGTGACCAAGATGGGCCCAGGATTGCACAAAGCCTCCATTCAACTGGAGGTCCCAGGGATTTCTTGCTGTTTGTTTCAAAGCCGGCTTAAGCACTTTGGTGTAGACTTGTGATGATGTGTTGGTCCCCGTCCTGCACTGGCATCCGGGACCATTGCTTTTCCTGAGGCCAAAACAATTTCACTGATTTAAAGAATATGAAAATTGGAGCTTGGAATGTTACGACGTTAAAAATAACTATTGTATCATCATTTTGACTAATGAATTCAGACGATTCAAATTGGACTTATTAGGAGTTTCAGTAACTCATATCCCAGGGTAGGAAGAATGAAATTATTAGGTCATATAGAATTTATTTTCTCAGACAGGAAAGATGGTGTGCATAGACAAGCAGTAGGGCTCATGATGAATAAGGAAGCTCCTAAGTCTTGTTGAGGCTGGGAAGGTATTAATAATAGAATACTAATTGCTCATCTTATGACAAAAAAGTTCAGGGTATCAGATATAGTAGTATATGCCCCTGTAGAACCGACTGACAGAAATGCTAGTAACTCAGATGAATTTTACTTACAGTTACAGGAGCAAAATAGACAGGGTCTCGGGTGGAAATATGGTGTTCTTATTAGGAGATTTTAACGCTTAGGTTGGTAGAAATAGGGATAGATAGTATTGATTATTGATTATCTTATAGTAAACCGAAGACTGGCAGGATCAATACAAGATACTAGGGTGTATAGGAGGGCTGATATGGATTTTAAAAGTAAAGATCACCATCTAGTAGTGTCTAGGGTTAATTAAAAACTGAAATTTTGGAAAGGTAACTACCTCCCAGGAATTTATGATGCTGGTAGACTCCAGGATGAGAATTTGAGAGAAACTTTCCAGGAACAGTTGAATACTAAACTAGAGAGGTAAAATTTAACAATGTAGAAGATGGATGGAATTTTTTTAGGAAAGCAATTTGTGAAGTTGCTGATGGTGTCTAAGAGAAAAAAGTTAGGAACGCCGGTAGGAATACTAGTGAAAAATTTTATGTTTAATAGAAAGGAGAATGGGCTTATACAAGAACTATCTGAATGATAGATCGTGTGAAAACAAGAGTGATGTAAAGAAAGTGGAGAAAGCATTAAAATATGAACCAAGAAGGACGAAATTGCAACTGATAAAATTGCCGATTATCAACCAGCAATTTACATTGGCAGCTTAGAGCATGGACAAAATCTAAGCTTAGGCTGGAAATCAAACGTATAGGGAGGCATATAACAAGTTGAACGTAGACTATTAATCATATATGAGCAATTCAAAAACCTTAGAAAATAGACATGGAATATTAATAGATCTTTACTATGAACCCTCGTATGGATCCTTCCCTCTTTTAAAGGTCAGTGGAACAAGACCTAAACAAAAGGAATTGGGAACTACACCACTGCAAAAAACCATTTGGTAAAGCAACGAATGATGACGGAACAGCTTGTAAGACGCATTTAGAGAATGAAGGGCACATACACCATCATAACCCATTAATTTTTTCTTTTTTAAGTTTTCGAATAACGTCACTTGCATCTTTAGTTCTAACTACAAAGGTACCTGGACCAGGAGTGAGCAGTCGATTATTTAATTCACTTTCAAATTTCTCACTCTTTTTAGCATCAGGTTCAGTAAACTACCTCTTAAAATATGAATATAATTGTAACTCACTTGATATTTACTTTATTTTCCCTAGTTTTATTATTTGCCGAACGGACGCTTTGAGCAGCTCGGTGAGATTTAAGCTTCTTCTGAAAATGCCACTTTGTAAGTAACTGCAAAGTAATAAAATTCTATTTTTTGGTTTTTCACACTCATTCCACAAACGAAGCCAGAATTTTTTTGATTGACATGCAGCTTTAAGGCTTTCGTGTCTAGACCATCCTAACATATACGGGCCCAATCTACACATTCTCATAGGGGCGACCATGGGCGTACGGAGGGTGGGGTACGAGAGGGGGCTGCTGCTCCCCTTGAACTTTAAATTTACACTAGATATGGCTGAAAAAGTAGATGGTTGAAAAAAAGAAGGTTGAAAAAGCAGTTGAAAAAAGGTAGATGGCTAAAAAAAAGTAGTTGATGAAAGGTAGACGGTTTAAAAAGTTGGAAATAAACAGCCGAAATGACAGAATAAAAGTCTAACAAGAAGCAATTATCCACATTATCTTGGAAAGATTTAGCTTTAATCTAAGAAGAATAATACTGAAGCTTATTGAGGATTTTTGGTGATTGCTTATTAATAAAGATTTAATAGGGTATGATAGAACTTGCTCGCAATGTAAGTTTTTTATGAACTGACAGTATACCTTCATCTTCCTCCCCCCCCTTCATCAGAGAATCGGCTGACCCCCTCCCCCCTTTAGACAAGAAGCTACGTACGCCCATGGGGGTGGCGTTTTATCGCCCATGGGGGTGTTTTTGAGAGCGTGAATAATCTGTGTACAGTAGAAATTAACTTAGATCCGTGTTTTTAGGCTGGCCATCCCAAGTTGCCCGCAGAAGGAGCTGAAACGGACTTTTATCCAATACTTAGTCGCACTCCGCTTGGAAAACATCTCTATCAATCTTATCCCAACACTTAAGATGGCAAAATTGGACTTTTCTTTTACCAGAAATAGATAATGAGTACCACTTTTCGGAATTGAGAGGGGCAGAAGGATATGATTACTATATTCACCTTCCAGACAAACTGTAACCATTATATCTGAATCAAGAGGATGGTGCAATACTGCATGGTCAAGGTTAAACGTACTTCCAGAAATGGAAATAACGTGTAATTTTTATTTTTCGGAATTACCGTGTAGCCAGGTGGCAAAATAGAAAGAAAAGTTTCGGCTCTTGCGCTTGATAATCTGGAGTAAGTCACAACTAAAGTCACCGATTAGCATACACTTTATTTTTATCTTTTTTATTTTCTTTAACAATTTGGCTACTTTTCTGCAAGCAATAACAAATTTTCTTTCAGAAGCTCGTGTCTGTAATTTGTTGGAAGATAGAAACCATAGGCAGCGTAAAAGCGCTGTCTAAGTAAAGAGCGATATATGCATAATGTATTATTATTATTATTTTTTAAGTCTTAGACCAGGAAACTTCGTATCGAAGGAGTTGTCGTAGAAACTTCAAAAAGCACTCATTCGATTGGAAATTGAAAGGCTAGTGCTTTTTTAATAGTCAAAAGTGATTGGAGGGCAAAAAAGCCCTCCTCCCGCACCCACCATTTTCCGAAACACATCTAATAAAAATTTTGAAAAAGCCATTTTTTTCAACGCAGTTAAAAGGTCCGGAAATTATGTCTTTGAGGACAACAAATCCTCCCCCCACAGCGCTCAGGGCAAGGGTTGTAAGGTTTATATGGACCTTTAAGGTTTATATGAAGGGTGATCATACAAACTTCAGAGGAGGCTCATTGGACTGGTAATCAGAAGTTTCTTGTGCCTTTCTTAATATTCAGGGTGATCAGAGGGTGGATACCCCCCACACCTCGTATTTTCCCGAAATGCATGTAATAGAAATTTTGAGACGGCCATTTGTTGCTGTAGAAACTTCAAAAAGGCTCATTCGATTGAAAATCGAAAGGGCTAGTGCCCCTTTTAACAGTCAAAAGTGAATGGAGGGCAACAAGCCTCCCCCACGCCATCAATTCCCAAAACATTTCTAATCAAAATTTTGAGAATTTTAGCCGTTTTGTTCAGCGTAGTTGAAAGGTCTGTGGAAATTATGTTTTTGAGGACGACAACCCTCCCCTCATATCCCTCAGCTCAAGGGTTGTAAGTTATGCCCCGAAGGTATATAAGGTTTGTATAGAAAGCGTGGTCGTAAAAGCTCCAGGGGGCTTATTTGATTGGAAATCAGATGTTCTAGGCAGGGGCGTCCCGAGGCTTGTTTTATTCGGGGGGCGATCTTCGTAAATTTTACCGAATCTCTACCTGATTTATGCCGAATTTTAAGCAAAATCAAGAATTTTGCTAAATTTCGGCCGACTTACAATATTTCTGCCGAAATTTTCGCGTTCAGCGAAAATTTTACCGAATGTCAAAAAAGTTGGGGGAGGCGGCGCACCCCTCCTCCCCCTCGGGACGCCACTCGTTCTAGGTGCCCTTTTTATGAGTCAAAGTAAGATAAGATAAGATATTTATTTCAAAAAAATCGCTATCAGCCCACAAAGGGCCGAATTCGGACTTTGGAGTCGACAACAAATAAATGGTTACACTAAAAATGCAAAGAACAACAACGAAATAGAGAAAACCATAATGAACATCATTTAAAAGTCAATAATTAAAACTGTAAAAAAATCAATTAAAAAATTAAAAAAAAAAAAAATTGGTCAAACTAAACTTAGAGCGAGACATAAATGCATTAAAAACTGGTCAAACTAAACTTAGAACGAGATATAAATGCATTTAAATTAAAAGGGATACTAAGAAAGTGTCAGCAATTAAACTACAGTAAATCAATAAAAGAATTAAAAACAATAAAAACTGGTCAAGAAAGGGGGGGGGGGGGCAAGCAAAAGAGCGCAAGAACCTGGGCAGTACCATCAGCTAATAAACAAAAAAGAGGGAAAAAAAGAAACTATTGAGACATTTTATTCATTTTCTCTGTAATGAAGGGGCTAAAAGTTCTTTCGTATCTGGAAGTAACGCAGCAGATGGGGGACAAAGCAGGGATGGGCCCAGAAAACAGCTCGAGGCGGCCGTATTCTGGATGGGGAGTGACCTTTGGGGAAAATACTTGCCGTCCGAGGGTTTGTTATGGCATTTTTTGCAAAAACGGAGGCACAACGAAACCCTCCTTTGCTCCAGGGTTTTCAGACTAGCTTTTTTTAGGAGCAGAGAGTAAGGCACCTTGCCTTGTTTGAAAATTATTCGCAAGGCCCTTTTTTGAATTGATTCGATTTTTTCCGATTTTCGCGAGAGATACCAGGGTGCCAAACTGGACAAGCATATTCTAGATGTGGGCGGACAAAAGACGTGTAAATTCTTAAGGAGTGGGAAAGGGGGAAGCTGAATTTATTTAGGAGCTTAAGGAGGGCGATAGACACATTAGCTCTATGGATGATGTCATTAACGTGGATATCCCACTTTAAATTTGAAGAAATTGTGACGCCAAGTAGTTTAAATGAGGACACAGAAATTTCAGGAGGGATAGGATTAAGAAAATAGGGCGAGGATTTGAGAAAACAAATGGGCATTATCATGGGCTTAGAGGGGTTTACTGTCATGTCTAAATCTAAGGCCTCGTCTCCAATTTCATTGAGGATACTCATAGGATCACTTATTAAATTTCTGAAGCAAGTTTCAACAACCGTTAGGTCATCAACAAATTTCCATCGGTCAGGATATTCCTTTGCGAGGCTGTTGATCATTACTGAAAAAGGAGGGGACCTAGGAGAGTACCTTGGGGTATGCCGTTGTGGACAGGGAGAGGATTTGAATAATGATTTTGGTATTTGACAACTTGCGATCTATTTCGTAAGAAGGAGGCAACTAATTTCACCAGTAAGGGATCAATATTGAACTCGTTAACAAGTTTCTCAATTAAAATATTGTGGTTAACAAGGTCGAATGCTTTCTGAAAGTCGATGAAAATTAGATTTAGCCAGGAATTAGGCTTTTCAAGGATTTTCCCGATGTGATCAATAAGAGAAACGAGGTAATGGGAAGTAGAGGTGGATTTTAGGTTCCCAAATTGTTTCAAGTGATCGGGGGCAGAACCCCCCCCCCCCGTCTTATTTTCTACAAATGCATCCGATAGAGATTTTGAGATAGCCATTTGTTCAAAAATAGTCGAAAGATTTTATAATAAGGCTTTTGGTGTTGACAGAATCCCCCAGAGTCTGGGGGTAAATGTTGTGAGCTACACCCCAGGAGTATTCATGGTTCTTATGGCAGGGGTGGTCTTGTGAACTTTAAAAGAAATTCATTTGATTGAAAATGTATGGTTCTAGTTCCCTTTTAAGATTCAAACATGATAGTGAGAAGCTAGCCCCCTCCCTGGCATCCTCTTTCCTGAATCGCATTCAATTGACATTGTGAGATAGCCATTTTGTTACCAATAGCCCAAAAATCATAAAAACAATGTCTTTAGAGTGGACACAATCCCGCAGAGCCCATGGGAAAGGGTTGTAAGCTATGCCCTGGAGAATTTAAGGTTTTTATGGAACGAGTCGAAACTTTAAATTGGATGGAGCTCATTTGATTGGAAGTTGGAAGTTTTAGTGCCCTTTTTAAGAGTCAAAAATCAATTAAGGGCAATTACCCCCCCCCCCTCCCAAGCCTATCATTGTCCAAAACATATCCGATAAAAATTTAAGAGATATATTTTGTTCAGCCTTGTTGAAAGGTCGAGTAATAATGTCTTTGGGGATGTCAACCTCCCCACAGTCCCCAGGACAAGGGTTGTAAGCTAGGCAATTCGTTGCGCATTCAAATGAGCCTTTTCGAGAATGTGGAGCAGAGTGTTGAACTAAATCAAAATATGCTATGTGTATACGGATTGTCAAAAGGGTGTAACACAGGAATAACTCAGTATATTAGTTTGGATAATTCAGGAAAAAATAATGGATACTATCAAAAAGCAATATTTGCATGCTACCAATACTACTACTACTACCACCACTACTACTATTACACTACTCCATTTACAATATTGAAGGAAAATCTGAACTAAATCAAAAGACGCTATGTGCATGCACACTGTCAAAATAGCCTATCTCAAGAATTGATTTGGGTATTAAGTTGGAAACTTTTAGAGAATGCTTAAAGGGGAAGATCATCTCATCAAAAGGCAATCTGTGCACACAGCTGCTAATACAACTGTTACTTACTACTTAAGTCCCATACATCCCCATGGGACGTCTTGGGGCCACTCCTTCCAGAATCTGATAAGCTAGGGTTCGAAATGCTGTTCTGTCAAGTGCAGTTCAGGATAGTTGGGCAATGCGTTGTCGGTCAAATTTTTCGATCCACCTTTTGCGCGGTCATCCCCGTGGTCGAAGTCCTTCAGTTGTCCCTTCAAGCGCGATCTTGGGCAGGCGTTCGTGATTCATTCGCTTTACATGGCCGAACCAGCGCAGCTGCTGTTTTCAGAATTGTTCAGGGTAGTGTCTTGCGACTTCAGCCTTCTTCAGACTTCTTCGTTTGTGACATGGTCAGTATATTTGATCTTGGCTATCCGGCTCAGACATCTCATTTCGAAAGCAAGAAAGTTGGACTCGTTTTCAGCTTTTATTGCCCAGGTTTCACACCCATACAAAGTAATGGGTATGATCAGACTGTTGAATTGATGCACTTTCAGATGGTTCGAAAGGTGGCTAGATTTCCAGATATTTGATAGTCTTTTGAAGCTAGAGCTGACAAAACCGAGGCGGCGTTTAATGTCGACAGTATGGCAGTTGTCAGCCGTCAAAAGACTGTTTCCACTTATTCACCGTCTATTTCTATCGAGGGGGGTTTGTTATCTCCTGTCGTGATGTGACCATGATTTTGTTCTTGTTTGCGTTAATCTGCATACCAAATGGCTTCGTTGCTTGGGAGATGCAGTCAGCCTGACTCTGGATATCTTGGGTGGTATTAGACATCAGGTCGATATCATCTGCATATGTTAGTTTTTCAATTAGGATTCCTCCTATTCTGGCTCCATATTCGACGGTTATTAGGGAGAGGATGGCATGCAGAAACAGGTTAAACAAGTGTGGCGAAACCGTGCATCCTTGTAGGACTCCAGAAGTTGTTGGGAATTTACCAGAAAGCCCACCAGTGGTCAGTATTTCATTTTTGAATTGGTTGTACATGTCCTCAGTAATTCTGACTATTTCATCTGGGACACCGTAGTGTCTTAGAATATGCCCCAAGCCTTTTCTTCATATTAGGTCAAAGACCTGTTGGAAGTCAATAAAGAGTTGATAGAGGTCTCTGTTAAACTCGATGAACCGTTCCATCAGCCGACGCACAGTAATATTTGGTCAACAATTGATTGTCCCGATCGAAAGCCAGCTTGTGATGATTGCTTGAATTCAGAGGTGGTGATTGCTTGAATTCAGCGGAGCAGGATCTTGGTCAGGATTCTGGTTTGGTGGCGTGTGAGGCTGATGGGCCGGTAGTTTTCACATTCTTCTTTCTTCGATCCTTTTTTGTGTATTGGGACTATTGCTGCCTTGCATCACTGATGCGGGACGTGCCCAGTACATCAGGTGGCTGATACAAGACTGTGGTATAGGTCAATAACATCTTCTGAACTAACATTTATCAGTTCAGCAGTGACACCGTCTGGCCCCGGAACTTTGTCTTGGTTTAGGATTCTATGGTCGCTTTGGTCTCACTTCTAAGTGGAGGTGGAGAGGGGTCTCAATCTATGATTGGGAAAAAGTTTAGGAAATTTGGGTCGGTCATTACTTCTGGGTTCAGTTTCTCCTCAAAGTATTCCTTCCATCGTTCGAGCTTCATGTGGCTCATTGATGTCGCTCCCCTGCTTGTCTAAGATTATGGGCGTTGAGGGATCTTTTTTTGAAGGATAGCTCGCTGATTGTTTTAAAGAGCTTGTAAAGAGCTTGTTGTCTTTCATGAACTGGGTTTCACAGTCCTTGCACTTTTCAGCGATATGGTTGCAGAATGCCATCCTAATTTCACGCTCAACTTTCCGTTTGAGATGTTTGTAGGTATATTGGCTGTTTCGGTCAGATTTGCTGGTATGTAGGTGTTTCTAGTCACATAATCAAATTATTTCTTCAATGATCCAAGGCTTTTTGTCTTTGGCTTTTCTACCATGGATTTCGCTTGCAGTCTCGAGGATTGCAGAGGTAGCGTGTTCAGCCAAGCGATCAATCTCTTCGGGAGTTGCGATCGGAGTGGATGTACTCAGGATGTCATGGAATTTTGTAGACAGGCTATAGTTGTATGTGGGTTTTTTTGGTGGGGTCTCGGAGGAGTTCCGTTTGGAATCTTGCAATTTTTGTGGTTTTTGGGAGACGTCTTAACCTCAGCTTGAGTTTGAACTTCAGGAGTGTGTGGTCCGAGTCAAAATCTCCACCGAGGAGTGAGACGGTGTCCATTACAGCTGACTTCCAATGTTTGGATAACAGTACGTAGTCGATCATATTTTCGATGACTCCATCAGGGGATCTGAATATTACCTTTCGGAGATAACTGCTACTGTTACTGCTGCATTTACGCTTTCTACTACTGCTTCTATTGCAACTACTTGTAAGGTTAAGAGCATTGAGATGAAAATTTCAAGAAGAATATGAAGATACAGGTTATCAAAACAAAATATCAACAATGTCATAGCAATGGCTAATTGACTTAATTTGAAACTTCCAGGACTTGATGAAAGGGATATTCTGCTGACCAAAAGGCAATATGTTAAAAAATTATGAAGGAATTTTGAGGGCGAAAGTTGAACTGGATAACAACACGCTGTCTGTATGCAGGTTGTCAAAAGGGTGTAACAGCAATATCTTAGAAACAGTTTGGTGTGCGAAGTTGAAAATCACAGGGCTTGTTGGCTTGTTGTGAGGGATGCTGAACTAACCAAAAGAAAATATTTGCATCCTAATGCTACTGTTTCTAACTACTACTACTGTCACTATTATACCACTTCTATCGCTACTATTGCCACTAAAGTTTAGGCTTCTAAAATTAATTCTACTACTGCTACTACTGCTGTTAATACTAAAGATATTGAGGCAAAAAAATTGGGATATATAGAAGCTGTATGGAACTAATTCGAGATACACTATGCCCACACAGGTTGTCAAGCGGACACATCAGAAATACTTCAGGAATGGTTGACGGTATTAAGCTGAAACTTTCAGCGTGTGTTGAAGGGGATGTTGAAGAAACCAAAGGTGCTATGCGCATACTGCTGCTAATGCTGCTACAACTGTTGCGACTGTGCAAGCTAAGGGCATTAAGTTGAAGCTTTTAAAGAATATTTAGGCGGATGTTAAAATAAATCAAAACAAGCTATGAGCATGCGGACTTTCAAAAAGATGACAAAGCAATATCTGACGAGCAACTTATATTGTTAAGTTAGACCTTTAAGGGTAAGTTGTGGGAGATTTTGAGCTACCCAGAAGGCACTATGTGTATACTTTTAATACTACCACTACATTTACTGTAACTAATGACGCTAAGGGTATTAAGGTGAAACATTTAGGGAAAGTTTAGGAGGAGTTTCAATTAAACGAAAGACTTGTATACATGCAGGTTTTCAAAAGAGTATATAAGCAATATCATAGGTAGCACCACTGTATATTAACTAGAATTATAATTGAAACTTGTAAAGAGTTACAGGTTGAAACTCAAAATCAGTCATTTCAGTTTGAAATGAAACTCAAAACAAACAGAAATTACAATAAATAGCCAAGTCAAACTTAAAACGAGCAGTAACTAACATGAGTAAGGCTAATAACCCCATGCCTTCTCAATACCAGAACATAATTTGTGCTTTACTGAAAACAAAATAAATTTTAAATGTTTTCACTTTTTTTACTTTCTTAAGATTTGTTTATCAAAAATTTAAAGAATAAACATCAGTATATATCAATTAAACAAACAATCCACGGTTATTTTTTTCTCACAATTTCTCCCAGTTTAATAATTATTTAAGCAACATAAAAGTTTTTAGCTCCACATGTTATGCAGTGAGATTCAGCTGGAAACTGTTATAGCCAAGGTGTTTTCACATGTTGAGGTCAATTGTCACATAGATCCGAGTTTTTTTTTTGGTTTGGAAGACGAGAGGGTGTAAATCTATTCTAAACCACGAAATACTGCCAGTAATGTTAAACACATGGGAAGGCATAGGAAAAACGTACCAATCTCGGTAGTTTGGGGAAGGAGAGAATTGGCTTGAATACAATTTTTCTGCTTAGATGTACCTGGGGTTAATGACACTATACATTACCGATTGTCAGGGTCTTCCAACATGAGCACCCATAAACTGAATTCCAGGGGGGGGGGGCAAACCTTGTCTGATTAGTACTTTTAATGCTATACAAAAGAAATCTCAGAACAAAATTATAAAAATAAGGCAGCATCATTCAGCCAGGGGTCGGGTGCCCCCTGCCCCCCCCCCACCAGCACACCCACCCCCCCCCCCCCCAACCCTGCCCCCCACCCCACCCCCGTACGGCGCCCATGTCTTTCAACTAAGAATCCCAATAATGCCCCTAATTAATGATATTTCTTATGACATACCTAGTATTTTTTTTTGTTGTTTAAATCTGAAAAAATAAGTTTCAAAACCCATTTAAAAAGCGGCTTTATCTTGTTAAGCATTAATCTCTTTTTTTACTGTCTGTTGCTTGTAGTCTTTAAATTTCGAAAGATTGCACTGTAACGACCAACAAATTGTTTCTCCTAATAGTTGTAAAGGCCTTTTCAAATTGGCTAAGTTTAGGCCTATCAAACAGGACTGTTGGCAAAAATTTTCGCATGTATGCTAACCTGTTCCTGATTTTTTTGGATTTTTTTCACAATTCTTGAGTATTTCGCATACTAAAACTTAATACATTATGTTAAGCGGCGTTCACATGCGTGTCTAGCTAGAATCCCATGTCTGGACACGTGTCTAGCCAGAATCCAATGTCTAGGCAACGACCGTTCACATGTAAAATTCGGTGCTTAGCTACAACTACAAATTTAGTTTCAAATTGTCATTTCTAGCCAATCAAAAGAGCTTATGCGGGCAAAACTTTCAAATATTATAATCTCTATTTTTACTGTCACAAGCCAATGGATGAGATAAGCAAAACAATTGCCTTAATGTGCTGCATTATTATGTCTGGTGTTTTATATTTGCCTAAAATGAAAAAAACAATTAATGAGAAAACAAAAATTATATTTCAGTTTACAAATGTAAACAAAATGATGAAAAATAGTGGATCTTGACACATTCTGATTGGCTGTAATCGAAAATCCTAGACATTGAGTTCTAGAGGCTAGAACTCAATGTCTAGACACAAGCGCCTTGTCTAGCGTGTCTAGCTAAGCGCCGAATTTTACTTATGATTAATTAAAAAAAAAACTTTCCGAAAAATAAGTTTTTCAAAGAAAAGTAAAGGCCATTTTAAACTTAAGCTCAGGAGATACAAATACCTGTTAAAATTCAAACTCAAAACGACCAGAAATTACTATTAAAGAATAAATGAAACTCAAAACGAACAGAAATTAAATAAACAATCATAGCAAAAAATATACAACAAGTAATAATAAAATGAATAAATAGATCTTAAAGCGAGTAATGCTTAGATTGAATATGAAAATCAAGCTTAAAACGAAAACAAATATTTTGCTATTAAAGTATAAATGAAACTTAAAACGAACAGAAATTAAATAAACAATCAATGCGAACAAACATACAATATATATTAATTTAAATGAATAAATAAATTTTAAAACGAGTGAAACTTAAAAAGAATATGCAAATCAAGTTTGAATCGAATAAAAAATAACTACAAACACAAGAGTTTGGGTATCGCCTCACTGCAGAAGCCTAAAACCTACTGCGTCATTGGCGCTTTACTGAAAACGAATTATATTACAAATGTTTTTTGTGCTTAATATTGAAAATAAATATTAAAATCACAGTAAAATTTTTAACTGTAGCAATTTAATATCATTATGCATCAAATATTCAGTTTAATTTATTAGTTCTTTTCAAGATCGGTCAAGACAAATATAGTTTCACTACAAACAAAATTTGGATACTGCCCCCGATTATTCTTTAACTGTAAAACCTAAAGCCTTCTGTGTCATATAAGATCTATAATCTTATATATGAACAATAGACAGCTTGCATAACTGGTGGACAGCGATTGACAACAATGAATGGATTGAAAAAAATAGCTCCAGTAAGGGGGTTTAGACCATTTCACTTGCTGACACAAAGGGATCACGACTGTTTGGAATTGACATTAGTAGGATTTTGTGTGCCAAATCAATTTTGCATCTATCACAGAGTATGTATTTTAACCTTATAATTGGATAATTATAATAGATTTCCTATGTGTTCTTTCCCAAACAAAACTCCTTCCCATAAGTTATTTAAACCCCCCTTAATAAGTTATGCCCCAGGGCATAGCTTTAAAACGCCTACCCCCGGCCCCTGATGGGCTGTCTCGACACCGGAGTTTTGTTATCAGAACTTTGAACTATTTTAACAAAATGTCTATCTCAAAATTTTTATCTGATGCATTTAGGTCTTGGAGGAGGGGGGGGCTATTTACCCTTCAAATCTCTTTTGACTCTTAAAAAAGTGAACAAGAACTTTCAATTTTCAGTCAAATGAGCCCTCTCTAAAGTTTATACGAGCATCCCTTCCATAAGAAAAATGGGAAGGATTCTGAGAATCCTTAAATTACAACCCTTGCCCGAGGGCTGTGGGGGAGTTTCAGTCATCCTCAAAGGACCTAATTTCCAGAACTTAAAATACGTCTAATTAAATGGCTGTCTCAAAATTTTGATTGAATGTGTTTGGGGAAAAGTTGGGCGTGAGAGGGGGGTTAGTTTGCCCTCAAATCACTTTCGACTATTAAAACGGGCACTAGCCCTTTGAATTTCCAATCGAATGAGCATTTTTGAAGTTTCTACGACACCGCCTTCTATAAAAACCTTATATGCCCTCAGGGTATAACTTAAAACCCTTGCCTTGAGGGTGTGGGGGAGTGTCCCCTCCCCTGGATCCGCTACTGCCTTGCACTCTCTGTTTCTTTCCTTGTTAGGGAGGAGAGCAGATGCCTAATAGGTGTGTGTTTTAATACCAAAACATTTTAACTCTCATTGGACCTTCAGGTATAAACAGAATTAGTTTTCAAAGGAATGGGTGGGGAAAAGGGCGTGTGTGTGTGGGGGGGGGGGTTATTTGCCTTTCGATCAATTTTGACTCTTAAGAGCTGGACTAGAACTTCCAATTTCCAATCAAATGAGCCCTCTCTGAAGTTTTTAAACGAGAATCCCTTCCTGTCCCCGGGCCCTGGGGGTTTTGTCGACGCCAGAGTTTTGTTACTTAACCTTTCAACTATTGTTTAACAAAGTGGTATTTTTAAACCCTTGCATATAAAGCAGCTCTTGGGGGAAAGTGATAAAAAAATACTGAAGCTATATAAGATTTATTCATTTATTTATGTTTGCACCGGTTATCTTTACGTTTGTAAGATAATTAATTTTAATTTCTGTTCGTTTCGGGGTTTTGTTTATTCTTTAACAGTAATTTCTGGTTTTTTTTGAGTTTTAACTATAATAGGAATTAATTTCTGCTGCTGGTCCTGAGTTCAATATGGCTCTTTACTCTTCTTAGAAACCTTATTTTTATGTAAGGTTTTTTTTTTAAATTAATAATAATAAAACATTGAAGCCTTATGGTCTTTTGCTATAGACAGCTTAATTTACATGCCTCTCGAAAAATCAAACCTGATTTTTTCAACAACGCCTTCTATAAAACCTTATATGCCCCCCAGGGCTTAACTTAAAACCCTGGCCCTGAGGGTTTGTGGGGGATTGTCCTCCTCAAAAATATATTTCCTATCTGGAAATCAACTATGCTGAACGAAATGGCTATATCAAAATTTTGATTGGATGTGTTTGGGGGAATGATTAGCGTGGGGGGGGGGCTAGTTGCCCTCCAATCACTTTTTTGACTAATTTAAAAAGGGAACTATCCCTTTTTGAATTTTCCCAATCGAAAATGAGAATTTTTTTGAAGTTTTCCTACAACAACCGCCTTCTATATAAAAACCCTTGATAACCCCCAGGGCATTAACTTTTAAAAACCCCCCCTTTGCCCTGAGGGTTTTGTTTTGGGGGATTGTCCCTATCTGGAAATCAACTACGCTTTGGACACAAATGGCTATATCAAAAATTTTTTGTTGTGAATTTTGGTTTGGGGGAAATGATGGGGCGGTTGGGGGGGAGGGGGCCTTAGTTTTGCCCTTTCCCCAATCACTTTTTTTTCCCGACTATTAAAAAGGGCAACTAGCGTCTTTTTAATTTCCAATCGCATGAGCCCTGTTTTTTTGAAGTTTTTCTACGACAAACGCCTTTCCTATAAAAAAAAAACCTTTATATGATGAGCCCCCAAGGGCAATAACTTTAAAATAACATCCTTGCCCTGATGGTTTGTGGGGGAGTGGTCCTCCTCGCTCAGAAAAACCAATATTTTTTTTTCCACTATCCTGGAAATTCAACTTACTCTGAACAAAATGTCTTTTTTTTAATCCCTCCCAAATTTTTTTTTTTTTTTGATGTGTTGTTTTTGGGAAAATGATTAGCGTGGGGAGGGGGGGGCCCTTTTAGTTGGGGGGGGGCCCTCCGATCACTTTCGACAATTAAAAGGCAACTAGCTTTTTGGAATTTCCTTCCAATCGAAATTGAGCCTTTTTTTTTGAAAGTTTTCTCCCTACGCAACGGCCCCCCCCTTCTTAATAAAAAAAACCTCATATGGCCCCCCCCAGGGTAAATACCTTAAAACCCTTTGCCCCTTGAAGGGTTGTGGGGGCGTGGACCCTTCAAATCAAAAAAAATATTTTTCTATCTGGAAGCAACTATTGCTTCAAACACAAAATGGACTTATCTCAAAAATTTTTTGAATTGGGAACCTGTGGGGTTTTTTGTGGGAGAAATGAATGGCGGTGGGTGGGGGGAAAGGTGCTAGTTCACCCCTTCGCCAATTCACTTTCGACTAATTAAAAGGGCCCACTAGCCCCCTTTACATTTTTCCAACCCGGATTGGAGCCTGTTTTTTGAAAGTTGTTTTCTACCGAACAAAACGCCCTTCCCTTTGTAAAAAACCTTTATATGCCCCCCAGGGCCAGAACTTAAAACCCTTGCCCCCTCCTGAGGGGTTTTGAATGGGGGGGTTGTCCCTCCTCAAGAAAATATATTTCTATCCTGAAATCAAACTACGCTGAACAAAATGGCTATCCCCTCAAAAAATTTTGATTTGGATGTGGGGTTTGTGGGGGAATGGATGGGGTGTGGGGTGTGGGGGCTTAGTTGCCCCCACCTTCCAATCCATTTTCCGACTATTTTAAAAAAGTGCACTAGAAATACTCGATTTCCAAATCGAATGAAGCCCCCCTTTTCGAAAGTTTCCCCCCTACGACACGACCCCTTTCCCGTATTGAAAGTGGCACCCCTCTGGGAAAAAAAAAAAAATAAAATAATTAAATAATAAAAACCATTGGGAGCCGTATGGCCTTTTAACTAATACGTGCAAACCCGCTAACAGGGCCGTTTTTTTTTTTGCCTCCTGAAAAAACCCGGGTCCCCCCCCCCCCCACCCCGTTGGCCTAGAACTTAGATTTGTGGGGCCTAAACCAAACCGTTAGGCCTTAGAAACATGGGATTCTAGCTTTAGAATCCCGCCTTTTTTTGAAAAACGCCGCCCCCCTTTATTGGGAACACAAATAACGTCCCATTAAATACCAACCGGGAACGTTTCACTGTACTTGACCCAAACGTTTTTCCCTAAAAAAGATAAATAAATGCCCTGGTGTTGAACGTACGTTTTTTTCCTGTGTGGTTTTTAAACTACAGTTGGTCCCCCTTTCCTATTATATTTTTCAGGGCTAGAGGAGTGGGCCCTTGTTTTGGGGCAAAGTGGGGAAATTTTAGCCCCCTTAGGGTTCCATGCCTGTCTAGGGCGAGTACCTAACAAATTCAGTTTTTTTTTTTTTAGTAAATTAATTAGAACGTGTTTCATGTGGTATGGAAGTATTTTCTACCAGTAAACAAACAAAGGATGGGGTTTATGTTGAAAAAGAAAACCAAAAATGGGATTTGTTAAAAATTGAGAAATTTGGCTAACTTATAATTGTCCCCTACTGTCCGTTTCCTTTTTTTATTACTACCCCGTAAGTTTTACCCTACATGTGGAACATTTAGAAATTTTTTGGTGCTCATTGGGTTTGTGTTTTTTTTTTTTCATGACACCAAATGGCAGGGAATGGGGGGTTGTGTCCCCCCTTTTAGGTTAAATTGGGGAAACTACCTCCGTTATTGGTATTTGTTCATCAAAAAAATACAGTAAAAAAAATATATTTATAAAGATTCCCCCATTAGTCCCCAAAATAGCAAACAAACAAGGTAAACAGAACCCTAAGCTAGGGGCCCTTCCTTTTTATTCTTTTTTGTAGCCCTTATCCTTCTTTTCAATAGCCTAAAACATCAATTCTTATCAGTTTTCACTTGCAAATGCACCGCCCCCCCTACTCACCTACAATGGGCCCCCCCCACCCCAATGCAAAGTGCAACCTAGGAAATTAAGAAATGGCTTTCCAAGTGGCTCTTATTAACCTAAATCTCCAGCGTAAAAAATTTTTAAACCAAATCCATATTAATTGAAGTGTACAACTAAAGTTGGAATATTACCACTTCAATGGTCCCTTTTTTTTTTAATGCTCTTTTAATAACACTATACTAATCATTTTTGGGTTGGGAATTAACTTTGTTAGCCCCCAACCCCAATATTAGGGGGCCTAACCAATTTCTGGGTAGGCCCTATTATATTTGCACCATTAGGGGGGTGGGGGTGGAAAAAGTTTTTAAACTTACCTTCCCGTCATTTAAACAAATCAGAAAAAAATCAACCCCCACCCCCCTAAAATGGTGCCAAATAATATACCCGGGAAAAAAAATTTGGTAAATATATAAGTGGGGGTGGGGATTTAAAATTCCATTTTCCCAACAAAAAAATGGATTTAATTAAATATTTTGGCAAAGGGAAAAAGCCAACATTAAAAAAAAAGGGCCACCATTGCTATATTCCCCCCCTTTTTAGTCATAACTTAATAATATGACGTTTGGTAAATATTGTACCAAGTCCTCAGTCACCCTAATCTCAGAACAGATGTCCCAATTTAACAAGTTTAGACATTATGGGTAAAAATGGGGGTTAAAATTTTTTGTTACAAATCATCTACCAAAATCATTATTATTGACCTTACTCCATAAAAAGTGAATATACCCCCCTTTTGATGCCCCTTTTTTTATCTGAATGTCCGAATTAAATAATCATTTTCTATCAGAAATGAATTTTTTTTTAGGCGGAAGTACCCCCCCCCCACCCTGTCATATGCAATTCCAAGGGTATTAATACGTTTTACCTACATTGTAAGGGGGGGTCGGGTTAAAAGTGTTTTAACTTACCTCCCATTCACATCATAAAACAAAAATTTTTTTTCCCTTTTTCTCCTCTTCCTCCTTTCCTTCTCCCTCGCGTTTCCCCCCCCCCCCCCCCCCTAATGGTTAGAAATATATCCCCCCTGAAATTGGCATATTATGGGGGGTGTGGGGGCCCTGAAATCATTGTCCCAAGGAAAAACAATTATTATTATTTTTTGGTAAAGAATCCAGCATCAAAAAAAAGGCATCCAAAAGTGGTATATTCACTTTATGCCCCAATAAGTCCAATCAATAATGAATTTTTGGTAGATTATTTACCTTAAATTTTTCTTTTAGTCCTCAAAATGAAAATGGCCCAGAAGCCATTGTGTTCCCTCCATTATGTGGCTGTCCTATTGGTTTTTTTTGGGGTCTCAAAACAGGAAGTAAATCCCCCAAATGTGCATATCTGTTTCCCCCCGCGAAGTTTTTGCTTTAAAAAATAGGTTGAATGTGGGATGGTCTTGCCTCATTTTCAGGTTTGCCTAACTAATTTCCTATTGCTGACTTTAACAGTATCAGGAAAGTCGAGATTTTCCTTGTCCAAGTAAACAAACTTAAATGGCAAAATCTGGAAAACCCAACCTTTGACTACAGAGAGGGCCCTCCCACTTTTTAAATCAATTTTTTAATTGAACCTGAAAGCCCTCTATGGCAGAACCTTGAAAAAAACCCTCAATGGCCAGCTTTTTTTCTTTATCAAATTCAGGCGTTTTTATTTTGTGCAGATGTTGGGGGATGAAGCAAAAACTCTAAACAAATACTTTGGCAACAAATTGGTGGCAGTTTAGTCCAAACAAGTTGGGGACAACACTAATATAGTTTTTTTTTTGTTTTTTTTTTTTCCTTTCTATACACTTTTGTCCCCCCCCAGTTGTTTTCTTCTTTTTTTGTCCCCATTTTTGACCCTTTTCATTTCAATTTGTAACAGTAAAGAACTTTCCCTCCGCCTTTTGGGGCAATTAAAAAAAAAAAAAAAAAAAAAAATGTAAAACCACTTTTCCAGTTTTTGGTTGCCCCATAATAATTTTGCAACAATCCCTGAACAGAGTAAAATTCGTCAGAAAAATGCACGGTTTTGTGTGTTTTTAAGCATTGTAATCTTCAACCGTAAAGAATGGCAATGGCCATTTTTAGGAATACTTTTTTTCTTTTATAAGGTGCATTAAAACTCCCCCCCCCTAAATATGCCCATTTCATCATGACAAGCACCACCAATCATATCCCTCGGGACCTTATCCCAAATAATTGGGGGTTTGAAGTGGTAAGAGATCATTTTTTATAAGTTTTTTTTATTTTTTTGGCGTACAGGGGGGCCCGGAATCAAGAAGGGGGGGAGGGGCTTGTGCCCCCCCCCCTAAACGTAGTCACCTAAAAGTAAGTTTGTTTTACTTTACATTAAACGCAAGTTTGCGTGTTTAAATAAAAAAAACCGGTTTGCTTCCTAAACCGCCAAGTTTTATCGGAAATTAACCTATGTTTTTTTGGGGCCCCCCCCCCCCCAAAAAAAACAAAAAACTGAATCCCGCCCCCTGTTTTGTGTATTTACAATCTGCCCTAAATCCTCTTTTTTCCAGATATAAACAGTTATAGGAATGAACTGCAAGAAAAACTTTTTCTTGTTGACCAAACTTTAACCAAAACTGTCCCCACCCCCATTTGGCTATAGTAAAATGCACATCCCTATCATTTTTTCCATTTGACAAACCACTTGGGGAAACTCTTTTTCACCTTTTCTCCACAAAGGTTGTTTTTTTTTTTTCAAAGACAAGTGGCTGTTTTTTTAAAGTATGGAAAAATGAATCCCCCTGTTTGTTTTGAGTTTGTTCTGCCTTTTAAATAATTTGAAGTTTTCCCCCGTGCTTTTTTCCAGGTGATTCCCTCAAAAGCAAGTATTGCCCCCAGATTCAAAGCTTCTGAAGGTTGTCCCAAAAACCATTTTGAATGTTTTTTTTGGTTTTAATTGAAATAAGGTGTCCCCCAAGTCCCCCCCCCCGTTGTGGCCCACGAACTTGCCTAAGTCCTTTTTTTGTGGCTATAAGAAAAAATGGTGGTAGATTACAAATCATCTGTTTTCAAAAAGTTTCCTCTTCTTTCCCCCCCCTTGACTTTTTGAAGCATATGTCCCCCCCATCGGTTTTGTAAAACGACTTGGTTTGGAATGCTTTGGACCTTCTTTCTGTGGTATGTGGGGCCATAAAACGTACCTGTGGTTTTTTTTTGGCATGGAATCATGTTTTTTTTTTTTTTGTAAATTTGCCCCCCCCTTTATCATTATTTTTTTTAGAAAACTTCCCATATATTTTCCATTTTTTTTTTAATTTAATACTTAAACTAATTTTTTTCCCCGGAACCCCATGAGCTTTTTTAACTTCCCAACAGCAATTAGACCAGAAAAAAAACCCTTTTAAAATAAAAGTACCAAAATAGGGACGTTTAAAATTCTTTTTAATTAGACAGTGGTATATAAATTTAAAACAAAAAATACCCAGAATATTTTGGTCCCCCCACATATACAAATGGAACCGGGGGGGCGTCATCCAGTAAGTTTTTTTTTTACTACTGGATGATGGGTCCCCACTGTAAAATGTTGCAACCGAATATCTTGGGCCCCATTTTTTTTTTGTGAAATTTATTATACACTGTCTAATTAAAAAGGATTTTTTTTATTCCCCTATTTTGGTAACTTTTAAATTTTATCGTCATGGGAAAAGGCGGTGGTGGTCGAAAATTATCCTAGGAAAAAACCCTTTGTGAGAAAGGGGGTTTTTTTTTTTCCCCTTTCTTGCCTGCGCCCCCTGCCCCCCTTGGGCTGTATAGGGGGAAAAACAACCCATGGGGGGGTGGGGGTAAATTTGCCCAGCGGAATTGGGTTATTTATGTTTTGGAAAATAAGCAAATACAAAAAAAGAATTCAAACAAACCAGCAATGTTCTTCCCTTTTTGTTTCCTAGTGAATGTCCCCCCAAATTAGGGAGTTCTTGTATATATTTGACCAAAGCGTTTTTGCCCTTATTTTGTTTGGTTATTTTCCCCCATTTGAAGAATATTAAACAAAATGGCCCTTCCAAACCCTTTTTTGATTTAACAAAAAAAAATAATTTTTTACCCCCACCCCCCCCCAAAAAACAAGGAAAGAATGTGAAAATTTTCCGTAGCTTCCCCATAGCTTTTTACAAAACCCAATTTAATTTGGGTTTGGCCCTAGAAATTTTTAGGTCCCCTAACCGGCCTAAAGGCCCTAACCCGTAGTCCCAGAACTGAGAAGAATTTGGGCCACCCACCCGGTAAGGTATAAAATATAGGACCATTTTGCCTGTGCTACCAAGGGGGGGGGGGGGGGGAGGGGTCAACATATCTTCCCCCCCCTTTGAAAGTTTCCCCTTCAAGGGAAAAAAAAACTTCAATATATTGGAGGCCCTGCGCCCACCTTTAGTATCTTTTATAAACACCTTTCTTTGGCTTTAATATTTATTATGCCCTGGAGTTCCATTCCCCTGAAAAAAATTTTGCGAAGAGAAAAGACATTCCACCTTAGCTCAGCATACCTTTCCCAAGATAAAAACAAGTTTTCAAAAACATAAGGAACTTTTTACTGTGGGTATTGTTTTTTCCATTTGAAAAAAAAAGGTACCTCCCTGTTATTTTTATTCCCCCCAGAAAACACTACCCGAGATGTTTGCCCCTGAATGGTAAAAACCGATCCTTATGAAAAACCCGGTGTTCCATAGCCCCACAAGAACAAAACCGGGTGACAAGGGGGAAATGCATTGGGGCCCCTTGTTGTTAAAATTTTAGGCCCCTTTATATAATTTGGCCGTCCTTTAGTGGGGTGGGAAAAAAAACAAGGTTTAGGTTTTTTTTTACTTTTTTTTAACCCCCCCCCCCACCCACTAATTGTGCAAAATATATAGCCCAAATTATATTAAATTATATCACCTGAAAGTATGTATTTTCAACATAGTTTTTTGGGTATATTTTCAACTCGGATTAACCCACTTCTCTTTCCGAGTTGTTTTTGCCTGGAATAATAAACCAGGAAGACCAAAAAAAAAAACGACCTTCCCCTATTGAAAAACTTTTGAAATGGATTTGTGTTGTTTGTTTTTTTTGGGGAATGGATTGGGGCTTGGGGGGGGAGGGGGGGCCCCCTAGTTTGCACTCCAATCACCTTTTTTCGACTATTAAAAAAAGGGTAACTAGCCCTTTGAATTCCCATCGAATGAGCCTTTTTTTTTCTGAAGTTTTTTCTTTACGACCCAACGCGCCTTCCCTAATAAAAAAACCCCGTTAATATGCCCCCTCCATGGCAAAAATAACTTAAAAAAACCCTTGCCCCCGTGGGTTTTGGGGGAGTGGGTCCCCTTCTCAAAAAGAATATTTTCTTAATCTGGAAATTCCACCTACGCTGAACCCAAAATGGCTTTTGTAGTCTTTTCAAAAATTTTTGATTGGTTGTTTTGTTTTTGGGAGGAAAATGATGGGGGCGATGGGGGAGGAAGGGGGCTTAAGTGTCTGCCCTCCAAATCATCTTTTCGACTATTTAAAAAAAGGGACCACTAAGCCCCCCAACTTCCAATTTTCAATCCGAAATGAGCCCTTTTCCCGAACTTTGGGTAATGAACAAACTTCCTTCAACACCGAAGTGCCCTGGGGTAAAAGGAAAGAAAAAAAAAACACAAAAAAAAAAACAACAAAAAACAACCCCACTTTGTGCCCACCATCGTTTTTTTCTTTAATTAGGCCCAGAAAAGGCCGCTAGCGCCCGCTGCTAATTGGATTTGTAAAGAAACATTTTGTAACATTGTTTTTCTTTTAATTTTGGTCTTGAGTCCACCCCCCCCCCCCACCCCCCTGCCTTTTTTCTTTTACTCTAGGGTTTTTTTTTTTGAAATCGGAAGTTTGAGCACCATTCCTTGTGTACATTTGTATAATGGTTATTTTGTGAACCATTTAATTTGACTAGCAATCAATATGTCGCCCCCGTTTAAATTCAAAGGGGTACAATGTTACCCATTTGAATCAGGGAAAGGAGTTGGAGAAAATGGATACTTCCCCTGCAACATTATTCCCAGGGGCCCTAAAAGTTTAGACTATGGTATCCGGCGCCCCAAAAGTTTTTTCCATTCACACAGAAGAAATTCTGGGGTAAAGATAAATAATACATTCTGTCTTCACGATAACCCTTTTTACAAACCCGGTATGGAATAATGCCGTTTTTTTTTTTTTTTTCAAAATTTCCGAAGAAGCCCTGATTTTGATATTCCGTACTAACCAATCCCATGAATTAAAACAAACAATGGTTTTTGTAAATTCCTTTGGCTCAATTTGATTTATTTTTTTTAAATCCAATAAAGGTAAATCAGGTTGTCCCTTTTTGTAGAATTTTTTTTTTGAGGGGGGGGGAAAAAGATCCTTTTTTTGTTTTTTTTGGGATAATTTTAAATAAGAAGTGGGTCTTCCCCCCCGTTACAATCCAGAAAACCACACTTTGAGAAGTTTTTGGCCTTTAAATGAAAGAATCTAAAATAACCATTTCCCATAGCTGTTACAAAGGACACATGAACCGGAAAATCCACAAGAATGG
Source organism: Artemia sinica (assembly GCA_027921565.1). Taxonomy (NCBI): domain Eukaryota; kingdom Metazoa; phylum Arthropoda; class Branchiopoda; order Anostraca; family Artemiidae; genus Artemia; species Artemia sinica. Next base: position 46,167,614 of record CM051276.1, on the reverse strand, counting down.
CAATTGGTTTTTTGGTTATTCACTTAGAATATCAACAAAACCAAAGACGTGCCCCCTGAAAACTTCAAGAAACCCTTTACCCTTGGGGGAATATGGAGGGGGATCCCCTTTTGTTAAAAATTTGATTGGTGTTTTTATACACATGATTTTGTCCGTAAAGTTTTAGATCCCCTTCACAAACATCTTGTGTAAAAAAAAGAATCAAGGAAAAAAGAAACCTGATTCAGATTCCCACCTTAAGGTGGTCTTTCATTTGCCTTAACCATTGCCAAACCGTTTTTGGGTAAGTAGTGGTACCTTTATACAAAACAAATAGTGAAATAGTTTTTTTGAAAAACCAGTCAAAAAAAACTGGTTTAAGAGGGGGGATAATGGTACGCCCCATCATGAGAAGAACTTCCTGTCAGCAAAAAAAAATACCTAATGTTAAAAGTTTTGGGCCCTTTTTCCCTCTTGAAATGGTACAATGGGCCTTTTTTGTGATTCCAGATTTTTAGAAGCACTGGGATTTCTATTCCAAGTTTTGAAATTTTTGTTTGTTCAAGACAGAGCTTATTTTCCTTTTTCTAACGATTTTTTCCAAATGTCCCCCATGGGAGTTTTTTGAATTTAACACCTTCCCAATCCTGAGGCCCAATATCCAGAGGGCCGGGTTTTTTTTTTGGTCCCCCCCCCCCCCCCCCCCCGAAAATACCCCCTTATCTGGGGTTTTTTGAAATAAATTTCCTAATTTGGTTTTTTAATCACCCTAGCCCAAAAATGAAACTCTCGGTACCAATGAAAAAGTCCCTGTCCAGGAAAAAGTTGAAGGGTTGGGAAAAATATGGGTGGGCTCCGAAAACCACTTTCACTATGCCATGATTTAAAGAAACCTCAAACCCCTATAAGATTCCCTAAATTTCGCAAAGGAATTAACAAGAAGCATCCTGTAGTGGTAATTTTTAAGCATATAAAAGATGGTGAGCCTAGAAAAATGAAAGGCAACTTGTCCCCTCCAATTGTATCAAAACAAGCACCTCGAGAAGTTTGAAGTTTGGGTTAATGCTAATGAAAACTTAATTAGAAAAAACTTTTTATTCAAGCTCTATTATTAACAGCCTTAATTTGTTTTGGAGTAAAATTTTACTGCTCCCTTGATCGGTAAACCTACCACTAAAAAAATCTTTTCAACCCGGTTTTTCCCCCCGGGACAAACAACCTCCATCCAACCCAAACCCAACCCACCTGTTTGCTGTTAAGATTCTTCCCGGCATTTATTGGTCCCCCTTTTTTGTAACATGGATTTCCATTTCTAATTTCCACCTGGTAATGATTGAATTCCCTCCAAATTTTTTCCCATCAGTTTTTTCTGTTGCCAAAACAGAAAACCCCACCACAACTTTTCATGAGGTAGTTTTATGTCCGATGGTGAGGCCTTTAAGTAAAAATAAGGTGGGTAATAAAGAATGGTGAGGTGAGAATGGAATATAAAGGAATAAGTTCCCTACCATATGAAGAATCTTTTTAAGCTACTGCATCAAAAATCCTCCTCCCCCCCCTAGGGGCCCAACTGACCTCTGTGTTTTTTTGTTTTTTTTTTTTTTTTTTTTTTTTGTAAAAATTAAACAACAAATTAAACGTTCCAAATGGGGGAAAGACAATCCCAATTTATTTAAAACAGGGTTACAAAAATGTCCTAGATTTTTTGAATCAACGAAGAAAATTGCGTACGTAATTTAAGAAATGTTTTTTTTAAGTCAAAAAATAATTTAAAATTAAATTACAGCTTAGTAGCCTCCTTTTGGCCCTACCCGTAGAAAATTTTTGGTTTCATCCATTTTTCCATAAAACTTCCAGAAATTTCATATACAGAAAAACTCAAATTTAAGAACCCATAAAAGTGTTTGCAAGCTTCGCACATTTACCCCCCCGTTCCATACTTGTAAGAACACTTAAGAGGTTTTGGTGATGATTTAATGGAAAACTGGGGGATGACCTAAAGAAAAGGTGTCTTTATAATTAGTTTTAAAAAACTCATTTCCCTGTTTTCACAGAAACAATTCCCCCCCACCGTCATGCTTTTATTTTCAAATAAAAGAAAATTGTTTCCTTAAGCCGCTTGATGTGAATCATGCTAAATAAACCACATTTAACTTTTAAGAACTTCTTTCGGGGCAAATCGTTTTGATGGAAAAGGTAAAGTTTAAACTTCAATTCAAATCATTTTTCAAAATTTTTTGCCTAGAATTTAAGGTCGATCAAATATTTTGCAATGCAATTTTCTAAGGTCCAATAATTATTCTTATGCATTTACAAGAGCATCATACAAATTTGCATAGATTTAGGAATTAACACATTGTTAAATAAATTGTTTTTTTTTTAATCCCCACCTAGTTGTTGGGCCAATAGTTTAAGAAAACGATAATGAATACAAAAATTCGGATCTCGATTGTCCAAATAAATCGAAACGATAAAATATCGATAATTCGAAAAACGAATATTTTGGAATATTTTTGAAAGCATTGTTTGGAATTTTTTGGATCTCCTGGTAAAATCAACCGGTGAAAAACGGTCCAGTAAAAGAAAAAATTTCAACATAGAAAATTTTGGTTTTGCAAAATTGGTCCCCCACGAGAGGAGGAAGAATAATTTTGTCACCCCCTTCACTTCAATTTGACCCTCATAAAATGCCTGATACACGCCAATACAGACCCATACCTGTTAACATCCATAGAATCAGCCCCTGTTTTTCTCAAGCTGAAACCACTACGTTTTTGTTAGTGATGGAATGGACCCTCTCAAATGCTGTTTGAAGGACATGCCGAAAAGGGACTTTGACTAGATACAATGCCCTTCTAGGGCTTTAATAGGCCCTTGGTTCCAGATCATACCCCCGTCCCCCCCCCCCGATTGCCACTTGAACCGAATCCACGTTTTCCAAGCAAATTTGTAATATTTTACCACATGGATTTTTTTTGGCCTTGCCAGAATCTGTTTAATAACCAAACGCCATTGGGGCCGTGGAAAGTCCCTTTGGATTCCAACCCACTACCAAAAATTAAGAAGCCATTTGTGGGGGATCACCATACTTGTAAGAACTTAAGAGGTTATTTTGGATGATTAATTGGAAAACTGGGGATGACTAAAGAGTTCTCTTATAAATTAGTTAAAAACTTCCTGTTTCACAGAACAATTCCACCGTCATGCTTTTATTTTCAAAATAAAAGAAATTGTATCTTAGCGCTGATGTTATCATGCTAATAAACACATTACTTAGAACTTCGGCAAATCTTTGATGGAAGGTAAGTTAAACTTCAATCATTTTCAAATTTTGCTAGAATTTAAGACTCATATTTGCAGTGCATTTTCTAAGGTCAGTATTATCTATGCCATTTAAAGAGCATCATACAATTGCATAGATTTAGGATTATACCAATTGTTATAAATTGTTTTAAAAATAATCCCACCTAGTGTTGGGCAATATTAGATATCGATAATGATACATCGGATATCGATGTCAAATATCGAAACGTAAATATCGATATCGAAAACGATATTTGGATATTTTGAAGCATTTTGGATCTTCCTGGTATCAACCGGTGAACGTCCAGTAGAAAAAATTCAACATAGAAAATTGTTTTGCAAATGGTCGAGAGGAGGAAGAATAATGTCTTCAATTCATTGACTCATAAATGCTGATACACAGCATACATACCTGTATCCATCGATATAGCCTGTTTCTCAAGCTGAAACTACGTTTAGTGAGGATGGACTCCTCAAATGCTGTTGAAGACATGCGAAAGGCTTGGCTAGATAAAATGCCCTCTAGGCTTATAGGCCTTGTTCAGATCATACCCGTCCCGATTGCCACTAACTCGATCCACGTTTCAAGAAATTGTATATTTTCCACATGGATTTGGCCTTGCCAGAATCTGTAATAACAAACGCCATTGCCGTGAAAGTCCCTGTGATTCAACCACTACAAAATTAAGCCAATTTGTGGGGATCACACGGCAAAGTTTCATCAACCTGCAAGGCAGGTTTCACCAGCAGCCGTATCTGTCACGGCTCTCCAGATTTCCAGTAGGAGTTTTTAGTTCAAAGAAAACCGATCCACTCAAAATGCGGTAGTCTTGTAATATGGGTCTCAGACATATCTATACTAATTTGTCTCAAAATTAATGTCCATGCCCGTCCCCAGTGTCCCTTCTGAGAGTGGATTCCAAGCCTGAACAGTTAATCAAACAGGTCTTGGTAACGAACTGTAAGTAGGAGCAACTCGGCCCAATAGCAACTGCAACTTTATAACAAGGAATTTTAATAATAATAGACACATCAAAAAGAATTGGTTATTTATGCTGATTCCGGATATATAAAATTCATCAAGTTTAATACTACCCATCAAAAGCTAAAAACCCAAGAAAAAAAAAGGGGTTGATGTATGAGCTTGAAGATCTTGACCTTAATCTTGGCTGTAGAATAGCTCTTCAACATTGCAATCTCCAAGCAGAACAGCTCTCTGCTGTACAAAAAAGCTACTATACCCGAATTCTACCAATAAATCTACTGCCTTCTGTCAAAAATTAACTTCGCATTCACTTTCAAGGATGTTTCTGTGGAAATGGAGAATTTTCTAGGGAGGGATGAGGGTGCTGTCCCTGGCTAGTTTTCCTTTACTTACCCCCCCCCCCCTCCAGTGGTTATTAGGAGGATAGAGGGATTATTTGTAATAAATATGCGAACAAACCATGGTAGCGAACTATTGTGTGTGAACAAACAATAATCTGTCTTTTTTGGTAGTGATGTAGTTTCATCTTTTATTTATTTATAAGTGAAAGGCTTAGGGGTTTCTTGAAAAGAGCTACTGGTCACTAGGCAATGTGACTTTGGGCATGAATCTACAGCACTAACTATGGCTTGGGGAGGGGTTGCCAAGTTCATGTTATTGTACATCAATGGAGACTTCGCTAAGAGGGGGGGGGGCTACTAAGAATTTTTCCAAGATTAGATAGATGTTCAAAACTTTCACAAATGCTGTCTATAGTTTTAATTTTCCCTGTCATTCATGAAATGAGTGATAGCATTTTTGAAGGTGAAATTTGATAAATTTAGTTTCATCAAATGTGTAATTTTTTTTTTGTCTGGTTTGAAGGAAGTGACAAAAAGTCAATTTATCTTTCTGTGAAATATTTCTCTCCCTGTTTGAAAATATCTCAGTCCTTATTTGCAGACATGTCTAATAGACATGACTTGCTGAGTCCGAACTTTTGAGATTAACTTGTGCCATATATCATATAAATAATTTCGTCAGACCCTGTTCAGTTATGGATAAACTCGACGTAGATATTGTAGGTAAACAAAACTGAAGGTTTGTAGCCTTGCTATAGTTTGCCGAGAGTGAATGTCGAATGAAATGACCTATCTGACTAAAATCAACGCTTCATTTAAGCATGTATGCTAAATATCCATATTTTTGTATGTTTTAAGATTATAAGCATTGGAAGGATCGAATAAGCATTGCCTGTAAGCACTGGGGGGGGGTCTCACCTTCGTTTGTGCAGGCACGCTAGCCTACCCACTAAGAGTTGTATCAAGATTATCCGAAAGCGCAGGGGTATACGCAAAATTTCAGTTGGGGTGAAGGGCGTTACTAAGAAACGTCCTTATGAAAATATTTTATTTTGAGAAAGTTCATGTTTATCGCCATTTTTCAATTTCAAAGAGATTGCGGTCAGGACTACAGGATCAACTTAGAATAATTTCCTGGGAAGGTCTCTTTTGCTGTAGACTTAGCGCAAATGTCGTGGGAGAATCCACCTTGGCATAGACAACAACTAGAGGACGGGGAGGGTTAATGCTCGCAAGATAAATGCTGAGAGGTGAAGTTTTGAAAAAAAAAAATTGTTGTTGTTTTGCAGAGAAGCCATATTTTTATTGTATGCTAGGCTACGACATTTGGTATACATTTGTTTTTATTTTCCAAATGGGACAAACGTCTGGCCTGCCCTCCTGTGTGGGCATGAATTCACGCTTAGATTCTTCCCATGAATGAATTTATGCTTTTAATTGAAGATTGGTTCACTGATCTGGGTCATAGATACACGTTGTTTTATGTCTTGAATACCTATAAACAACTGCTGCCTAAAGTTATTAAAGACTGATGAACTCAATCTCGGCTATTTCTCTTGCGGTTTAAAACCTTTGAAAATTGTTTAAACCAAACAAAAAAAATTCTTCTGACTGGTATTTGGGCCAAAGAGGCACCTTCTGTTTCGACCCCTCGAGGAAGCTCTGATCCCTTCCCTAAGAGCTTCTCTAAGTGCTATAATGTGTTAGCTAAAAGTGAAATCATTGTAATTCTTTGTTACACAGTTTGTGGCAACGAGCTGTAAATAAGAAGCAATTCGGCCCAATAATAATCGAAACTCTAAAAAAACGTATTTTGATAACAATAGATACTGCAAAAGAATTGGCTTCTTATGCTGATTCCAAATATATAAAGTTCATTAAGTTTAATGGTACCCATCAAAAAGGTACGAGCTTGAGAAAATGTGCCTTATTTAAAAAAAAGGGAGAAACACCCCCAAAAGGTCAAGCGACCTTAACGGAAAATCACACCATCAGATCCAGCATGTCAGAAACCTTACTCCACAGGTTCCAAGCTCCTATCTATAGAAATATGGAATTTTTTTATTTTTGGCAGAAGAAAGATCACAGTTGCCTGTTTATTTTCCCCAGGAAATAACTGCGTCGAATCAGTGGGCCTACAATATCATGAGATAGCTCATTCGAACGGAAATCAAAAGTTCTAGTGCAAGGGCACTAGAACTTTTGAACTTTGACGGATGTCTTTGGGGGGAAATGTGTGCAGGAGGGGGAAGATGCCCTCCAATCTTTTGGTCACTTAGTGACTAAAAGATTGCAGGGCACCTATCCTCCCCGGCGCAAATTTCCCCCCAAAGACATCCGATTAAAATTTTAAGTTAGTCATTTAATTCAGCATATTCGAAAGGTCCAATGACTGTGCTTTTGTTGATGGCATGACTTTCCATGAGGGTTGTATGCAGGATTTTATTTTTTATTTATTTTTTTTTGGGGGGGGGGGGGGGGGGTAAAAAAAAACTTTAAAATACGCATAAAAATGTTTTGTATTCATTTTGTTACGTTTTTACGAGTCAGACAAGCATTTATAGGGGATCAGTCGCCCCTACCTCCCCTCTGTATACGGCCTTGCCCTCCATAGTCCCTGGAGAAAGGGCTGTACGTTACGGAATTTGTCCATATTGTTCACACATAGCAATAGTTTCCAAAGTTGACTGGCCTCCGACCTATCTAACAAAAATTTCACAAAAAAAAACAGTCTTTCATATTCATATTAGTAAAAAATTGTAATTTTTTTCATTTCAATTAGAACAAATAAGTTCCACTACTCGCCACTACGGAATCTCAGTATTGCCAATATTAATGCTCGCGACAGCGACCCGCCCAATATTCGATTGTGACCCACTGGTGGGTCGCGACCCATAGTTTGGGAACCATAGCATTTGTTATTGGGAAATATACAGACATTTTTCAGAGTGATTTTCGGCGAGGATGTGGGGTGATTTTACGCGGGGAGAATTTTCGGTGGAGAAGAAAATTTCCAGGATAAGTGCTACACGGGGGAGGGGATTTCCTGGCATGATTTGAAAAACAGTCAGAAACTAAATAAAAAACAATTTTTTTCAACTGAAAGTAAGGAGTAACATTAAAACTTAAAACGAACAGAAATTCTGTATATGAGGAGGATTATTAACTTTGATGATTAAACATGGCAACACCGAGGGAAATGTTGTACTAATGGTGATAGATGATTTTTGATAATTTTCCCACGCTTTTACTCTATTGGTCTATTTTAATGTTATCATTGTGACAGAAGTTTCGTTTGTGTTGTCATTTCCCGTTTAACAAGCTTTGATATAAAATCCCATTTTTTTCGCCGTCTTTTCACTTTAGCTCGTACACCGCTGAAACCTGTTATACTGGCGCAAACAAAGTCGTAAAAAATTAAATGCGGTCCTTTGACGATTCAAATTAAAAACAATTCATTAGGAGCGATTTCTTAGTATCATTGCGTAAGTAACATTTGGAGGACGAATATTTTAGACCTTTGTCAGAATGTAAATATTGCTTTTATATTAGTAAAGAGCAAGTTGTCGTCCATGTATTATTTATTTTATTCTTTTCCCTGACCCATTCGTGCACTAAGGATGACCTTAAACACTTTGGAGGGGCTCATCTGACCAAGAATTTAAGTGCCGTTTTTAAGGAATGAATGTGATTGGAGGGCAACCAGCCCCTCTCCCTTGCCCTTTTTGGTTTTCTGTAAACTCGCCCCAGCCGTGACATTGGATGGGAATTTTAAGCTAGCCATTTCGCTATGACTGATCAAAGGTCCAAAAAATGTGGCTTTAGAGGAGGAGACAACCCACGTAGACAACCCCATTGGCGAAATCGCAAATTATGAAATTGCCCCATTCTTCGTAAATGCATATTGGTAGAAAAGTGGATGTGTTGCACTTTTTTAGAATTAGAATCACGCACGGAATTTATAGGCCTACATGTATCACTGGAGGTTCAAATTATACCTTTGACCCTTGCAGACTTCTCCTTCCAACATTGGATTTTTAGCAGTAAGGTGGGCATGCTCAAGGCCGTATCCAAGGGGGTTAGGGGGTTTGACCCCCTCCGAAATGTTTGTCCGACTGGTAAAACGTAACAAAAATGAACATAAACAAACTCTTGATGCGCATTTTGAAGTTTTTTAACCCCCGAAAAATCACTTTTACAAACCCCCCTCCTCCGAAAAAAGAATCCTGGATACGCTCCTGCATGGGATGATCCTCAATCCATTTCTGCTTTAGACTGATTCGGTGCAAAAAAAACCTAAGTTTTGAGATCTAGTTAGTAATGCGTTTTTTTTTCTTTTTTTTAGATATGTGATGGGG
>CM051276.1:46106148-46153648 GCA_027921565.1 Artemia sinica | reverse complement strand
ACCGGGTTTCTTAGATCTTAAATTCAGCAAATTTCTCTAGTGTGTACTAGCTAATACGGAAGAACCGGATATGGGATTGGAGTGGAAAGAAATTGAATCCTGGTGCAATATTTAGATAGTTGAAAAGGTGAGGTTATCCATTTTTTATTTGGAAATTCAGGAAAGTCATTTGGAATATTACTCATTTTTTTGTAATCTACATGATGTCTCCCCCTCCCACAACAAAAAATCAGACCCCATGCATTCATAGGGCCTATCGGTTTCGGTCTTATCTGATCTGTTCCCGGTCTGACCGTAGTGTTTTTCTGAGGGTGAAGTCTGTGTCTCCCACTCTCCCAACCACAAAAAATCTCCCCATGCATGGCATAGGGCCTGGCGACCCTTTGTTCCTGGCATATCTCCCGAGGTGTCGTTTGAATAATCTCGTCTTTTTTAAACCTTCGGTTTCTTCCTATCAAGGAAAATAACATCAAGCATTAAAAAAAAAAAAAAAAAAAAAAAAAAAAAAAAAAAAAAAATGAAAAAAAAAGAAACTAGCCGGATAATTTCTTATAACAAAAATATTTGTATCTTCTATCTAAGCTTTTCTTATCTATATTTCTTTTTATTTATCTAAGCTATTTTTATCATTTAAGTTTTTGAATTTTTCCTTACATACTGACAGCCCAGACCTAGAACTCGATTGAAGTATGGTGATGAATTTTACAATCCAAACAGGAGCTGATGGACTGTGAATCTAAATCTAGTTCACGATCAGTTCAAACAGTTCGTGGTAACGAACTGTAAGTAAGGAGCGATGCGGCTCAATAGTAACCGAAACTATAAAAACAGAGTGTAACCAAAGCTAACAATGGATACATCAAAAGAATCAAATTTTAATTCTTATTCAAAATATATAAATTCATCAAGTTTAATGTTACCCGTCAAAAGTTACGAGTCTGGGAAAAATTTGCCCAATTTTGAAAAGAGGGAAAAACACCCCAAAAACGTCAGATGATCTTAGTGAAAATCACACATACTATTCAGCATATCAAAGAACCCTGCTGCGGAGATTTCAGGTTCCTATATACAAAAATATGGAATTTTATATTTTTTTGCTTGAAGCAAGTTCACGGATGCGTTTTTTTTTCAGGGGTGATAGTATTGAACCAGTGATCCTAGAAGATCGGGACAGGGTTCATTTGAGCCCTGTTCCCAGATCAAAAGTTCTAGTGTCCTTTTTAAGTGACCAAAAATACTGGAGGGCAGCTTGTCCCCTGCCGCGGTATTTCTTTCTCAAAGTCGTCCGATGAAATTTTGATATAGTCCATTTTGTTCAGCATAGTCGAAAGATCTAATAAAAATCTATGTCTTTGAGGATGACTTGACCCCCAAAAGACCTTAGGGGAAGGGCTGCAAGCTATGAATTTTGCCCATTGTTTACATATAGTATTGGCTATTGGGGAAGTATACAGCTACTTTTCTGTGGGGAGGGGACGTGGGAGGATCTTTCTATGGAGGAATTTTTCTTGAGGAAGGGAATTTTCCATGGAGGGGGCTGGGTTTTTCCCCGGCATTATTTAAAAACGATCAAAAATTAAAATAAAAAAAGGTTTTTTTCAACTGAAAGTAAGGAGCAATATTAAAGCTTAAAAACGAGCAGAAATTATCACGTATGTGAGGGGGTTTGTCCCCTCCTCAATATTTCGCTCTTTACGTTAATTTTTTTTAGAACTTTTAAAAAAAGCATATTATTCTAATTTAACGGCCCTTGTGTTTCATGGGTAATTCTTAAATAATTGGAATAAAATCCAAGCTTTATCGTAAAAGTGTGAGGTATTGAGGAGGGAGCAACCCACCTTATATACGTAAATAATTTCTGTTCGTTTTAAGTTTAATGTTGCTATTTACTTTCAGTTGAAAACAACTTAAAAACAAAAAAAATATTAGTCAGTAACAAGCCAAATCTGACCATTCTTATTTTGAGAGTCCGAATTGCAGTTAAAAAGGCCATGAGACATCCCCAGGCTGTGACATTACCATTTAAGAAAAACAGATGAAATCAATTCATTTTAAATTCTATTTCAATTCCGTTTATTTATTGAATATGTTTGAAAAATAGATGAAAATAAATTATATTTATGGATAGTTCTATCTTCTATAGTTCTTTCGTTCAGGAAAATCAAGTTAAAAGACGATTTTTTTCTTTAATTGAGCTTTTTAAACAATTAATTAGAAGTTATTATTCTTGGAAACAGACTCAATTCATTCATGGATAATTATTTTGCATTGTTTTAGGTATTACTCTTGGTTTTGAGACGCGTGTTTTCGAGTCACAGTCACTTACACAGGGTTGTCACCATCTTCAGTTCCTAAAGTGCCACAATCGCGTGCTACACAACGATTTTTTGGTGCTATAGTAAAAAAAATCGATTTAATAGTGCTAAAATAGCACTTCATGCTAATTCAGCAACCCTGAGCACGTGCTACAGTGCTACACATAATGAAATAGTGCCAAATAGCACTTTTGTGCTACAGGTGGCAACCCTGCACATACATCGTTTAATTTTATGATCGGGAAAGACGTGGTAAAATGGTCTTTTGATACAGGTGCGGTAAAATTGTCTTTAAAAAGTTGTTTTGAGTTCGACTCGGTTTTATGGTAATTCTGTTCGTTTTGGGTCTCATTTATTTATTGATGGTGATTTGTGGTAGTTTTACGATTGGTAGGCTATTCGATTTTATTTCTTCTCATGTTTGGTTTAATGTAGTTATTCACTTTCTTTTAAAAAGCTTATTTTGTAGAAAAAGTTTTTTGAATTATTTACTGTTTGTTTTTTAATTGCATAGTCTTTTTCATGAAAAAAAGAAAATAATATTATATATATTTTTGTTTGTTTTTCTTTAAAAATTCATAGTTTGGGTTGCAAAATTCTCTCGAATTTTCTGAAAATTTTGTGGTCATTTATGAGCTTTTCATCTCGATATTTACGTTGATTAATTTTAGTAGTCAACATGCCTGTTTTTTTCAGCGTAGTGATATTTTTCTTGTTTAAAAACGGGTGTCATAATTTGTCTTAGCTGTCCATTATACGTGTCTTTTCATGAATTTCAAGGTTTTAAAAATTGTTAGCATCGAACCCAAAGCCAAATATATTGCATTTGTATTTGTGTTATCTTTATAATGAATTATTAATAAGCTACCGACATTTTTTCAGTTAACGACTTTTTTTTACGGTTCTGGGTGTTTACCCCCCCGTTAAAATACCCTATTTCAGACCTCCCCCGCGGAAAAATAGGGTTTCCAAATTTTGAGAATTTTGTTTGAGTTTGTGTGTTTTTTAGTTTTGTTGAAGAGTGCGAAGGAAAGGAAAAAAAGTGACTTTACACACCATAAGTTTTATAAGTTTTTTTTTTTTACACAACCATAAGATTGATGATCATTCCCTGCTCCTCAAATTAATCTAAGGACCTACATGTACATCTTTTAAGAAAGTAAAGAAAAGTGTGCACACCTCGTGTGTCTTAAAGACTGATGTTCTCAGTAACCATTTCTGCACTAGGAAAAATTAATCCATATACGGGGTTCGTCCTAAGCCATCTCTACCCCTCCTCCCTGCCAAAAATTCGAGAAGCCGCGGTTTCACGTACAATTTATTTAATTTGACCCGGATTATTATTTAAGTAATCCCTGAATTTTTAAAAGATATATTTGTACGCTACCTTCCTCAAAATTTTCCATCTTGTTATCCCCCTCCCCCAAAAGAGTTACGCCTTTAAAGGAGAATTACGCGTCCTTAGCTGTTCACCTGCTTTTTTTCCTTTTCTTTCTTTTTAAATAGGGTACACGCCAAGGCCGTATCCAGGGGAGGGAGGTAGGGGCCATGATCAAACTTATTATATTTTATGGGACATCATAATGCTGTAGAATTACCCAGAGTGTGTCACGGTCCACAGAATCGACGACCTTTTCAAAATCAGTAAAGAGCATGTATATCTTGTTTGACCATTCAGTTACTTCTTCTATCAGCGTCCTGAGCGTGATATGAGGTCTGAGCAAGATCCACCTGTACGAAAGCCATGTTGCTCTTCTCTCAGATACGGATCGAGTGCTTTTTTCAGGCGCTCGAGTATTACAAGCGATACAGCCTTACTTGGTACTGATTATTACGTTAACACCTCGCCAGTTATCGCAGATAAGTGCATCACCTTTCTTAAACTTCTTAACAATTATCCCTTTGGTCCAGTCACCAGGGACCTTCTTGGACTGCCAGACTGTTGTAATCGGTGTTATCCACACTGAAAGGCATGTCCTCACTGATGCCTTGATCATTTCCGAGGTTATGCAGTCTTCACCAGGCGATCTTCCATTCTTGAGTTTCTTCACACTGCAACAAGTATTTCTGGAGATGTGGGGGGATTTTTTGTCAATTTTCAGGTAAAAAAATTTTCGTAGAAGGGATGCTTTCTGGGTCGGTTGGTCTCGTCTATTTAAAATCTTTTCGAAGTAGAATACCCATCTCTCGTCAATTTTCTCAGTTTAGGTGAGAACATTTCCGCTGTCATCTTTGACTTGGCTGAATCTGCTGGGCAGCTTTCTTAGCATTTCATCTAGCCTTTCTTCTACAGATCTCCGCTTGTCAGCTTTTTGTCGACCTCTTGATTTCTTTGTCCTACTATGCAGGAAATTAGCGAAGGCGGAAGGTCCTGTCACCGCCAGCAGAAGAGAATTTGCTGTCTCAGGTCATTGCGCTCATCGATTAGTTTCCAACTTTCTTGTGATATTCATCTTTCCTTCGGTTTCAAACAGTTCGTGGTAACGAACTGTAAGTAAGGAGCGACCCGGCTCAATGGTAAACCGAAACTCTAGAAAACGGTATTTTGATACAAATAGATACATCAAAAGAATCAGATTTTAATGCTGATTTCAAATATACAAGTTTCATTAAGTTAATTGTACCCATCAAAAGTAAGGCGCCTGAGAAAATTTGGCTGATTTTTGAAAAAAGGAGGAAAGACCCCCTAAAAGCTATAGAACCTTAATGAAAATCACACCATCATATTCAGCGTATCAGAGAACCCTACTGTAGAGGTTTCAAGCTCCCATCTACAAAAATGTGGAATTTTTGCATTTTTGCCAGAAGAAAGATCACGGGTGCGTGTTTATTTTTTTTTTTTTTTGTTTTGTTTTTTTTTTTTTCCAGGGTGATCGTATCGACCCAGTTGTCCTAGAATATCGTGGGAGGGCTCATTGGAATGGAAATTAAAAGTTCTAGTGCCCTTTTTAAGTGACCAAAAAAATGGAGGGCAACTAGGCCCCCTCCCACGCTCATTTTTTTCCCAAAGTCACCTGATCAAAATTTTGAGATAGCCATTTTGTTCAGCATGTTCGAAAATATAATAAGTATGTCTTTTAGGATGACTTAATCCCCCGAAATTCCCGGGGGGAGGGCTGAAAGTTATGAACTTTACCCAATGTTAACATATAGTATTGGTTATTTGGAAGTATACAGACGTTTTCAGGGGAGATTTTTTTTCCTGGTAGTGGGGGGGGGGGTGGTTCGGGGGTTATGTGGGAGGATCTTTCCATGAAGGAAGTTTTCATGGGGGAAGGGACATTGCTATGAAGGGGACGCCGGACTTCCCAGCATTTATTTAAAGCAAGATCAGAATTTAATATAAAAAAAACAACTATTTCAACTGCAATAGCAGCAACATCGAAACTTCAAACGAACAGAAATATTACATATATGATTGGGTTCACCCCGTAGTCAATACCTCGCTCTTTAAGCCAAAGATTTTTTTTAGTACTTTCATAAGAGCTATTTATTCTAATTAACGGCCTTTGTGATTAAGCGGTCATTTTTAAAGAATTGGAACAAAATTCGAACTTTCGCTTAAAGAGCAAGGTATTGACTAGGGGGCGAACCCCCTAATAAGCAAATTAAAAATATATGAATATAGAAGTTCGTTACGTAAGTTAATTCGTAAGTTACGTATATTTATTACTAATAAAAACGTTTCGTAAATATAATTAAACAAGTTTCGAGAAAGCCATTTAACTAAATAAAGTAAATAATATAAAAATTTTGTTTTAATTATTCATGTACGGTGAGCCAAGATCAAAACCTGCATTTATTCAAAAACGTTCAAAAATTAAATAAAAAAAACAAGTTTTTTTAAACTGAAAGTAGGAGCGACAATAAAACTTAAAACGAACAGAAATTATTCCGTATATGAAAGGGGCTGTCCCCGCATCCTCAACGCCTCGCTCTTTACGCTAAAGTTTGACTCTGTCTCACAACTTTATTTTTTAAAACAATAAAAAACTTTAGCGTAAAGAGCGAGGCGTTGAGGAGGGGACAGCCCCTTTCATATACGGAATAATTTCTGTTCGTTTTAAGTTTTATTGTCGCTCCTTACTTTCAGTTTAAAAAACTTGTTTTTTTTTTAATTCTTCTTGTATCCGAGCACATCCTTAGCAACTTGATTGTATGTTTGTCTTCATTTCTAGTCCTGTTTGTTTACGGATTGTCTATGCAGTTTTCTTTTTTCAAACACAGCGAATGAGTTCTTCAATTCAATACAAAAGTTTCCTCGGTTTTCTCGGTCATGTAACTTATCTACATCATAAAGCTTCGCAGAGTTCGATTTTGCATTTTTGTCCGCTTTCGTGCTTGACTTTCAATTTTGCTACCATCAGGATGTGGTCCGACAGGGAATCTGCCCCTCTGAAACCACGTACGTCCAGAAGACTTGTCCGCCTTCTCCTTGAAATTAGGGAGATGATCTGTTTGGTTCTTCGTCCTGCCGTCTAGTGAGATCCATGACTGTTTGTAGATGTTTGTATGTTCAAATTGAGTTGTGTCGACCATAAGATCATTACCCAGACCATAATCTACAAGGGGGTCTGTTTTTGTTCATTTCACCAAGACCATGTCTCCCTAGGACTTATGGACAGTAGTCTCTTTCTGCTCCGACCTTTGCATTGAAGTGCCCAGCCACACAAAGAAGGTCATGTGCTGGGACTTCTGATGTCAATGACTGAAGAGCTTGGTAGAATGTCTCCTTATCAGCATCGTCTGCATCATTCGTAAGAGAATAATATGCAATGATTGAGATTTTCAGATGGGTGGTTACAAATCTTGCAAGTAAGCACCTCTCACTGACTGGCTTCCATTCAACTAGTGCTTTGGTGGCCTGGTCAGACAGCATTATCCCAACCCCAGCCTGGTACCGGGATTCATTTCCGCTATAAATATGTGAGTAACCCATTTCCTAGTTGTTTTGTCCAGATCCAATCCACCTAACTTCGTTCAGAGCAAGGAGATCTAGCTTATACTTCTTCATCTCTCTGAGTACTTGTTTAGGGTCTGTCAGCTGGTTTAGTGTCCTTACATCCCAGAATCCAAATTTTGTCATAGTTTTCGCGCTGTCATAAATCGTGTCCGTGGGCATGCTGGGGTCGTTGTCGAATGGTGTAGTGGGGTATCAGAGGCTATCATTGATGTTTCTTTTGCAATTTGGAATTGTACGGGGATAGGCCACAAGCCTATCGCCCAATCCTCCTCATTTTTTACGGACTTAGGACCGTCATGCTCCCCGACCTCTGTGAGGCAAGGATCCTTGCAAGGTTGAGGTATTAATCTTCTTGACACCGAATCACATAACCATTCTTATCCTGTCATGCATCATCACTAACCTGACGTATCATTTTATCAATGGGTTTCCTTTTCTTTTATATTTGACCATGGGAAGATTTAGGGTTGTTTCTCTTTTGACAAAGCCCACTAGCCACATTCACACGACTGGTTGGGATAGCAGATCTACCAACAGCAACAGTGATTACTGCCCCCCCTCTTCAGCCTTTTTCATCCCCGTACGAGAAAGTTCCTTCAACATTAGCATGCTCGCCACAATTTGAAGCGGAAGGCTCGGGAGTGCTGATTGGACAAGTTTGGTCCGCAGGCGATAGAATAAAGCACCGTATGTCAGTCTCCAACACTATTACCTCGACTATTTTGAACAAAAATTCAGTTTTTGTCTGTGGACCATCAAGAAGGTTCAGATACTCGTCAGATTCATATATCTTGAATAAATGAAGTCCAATAGTGCAGCCGTCACCATGAGATCTTCATCCCTTTGGAAGCGAAATCCCAACTTATTTTTCATCTTCTTACCGTCGTCCGGTGATTCCCCAGGGTTAGTTTTTTAGGAGGGCTTGACAGAGCAGTGTAACATTTAGAGTGGGTAAGAATTCTTCCTCAATAGCATCAACCATAGTAGAAAAATTTATACAGAACAAAGGTCACAAATCAGTTCTTATTCATCATCATCTGGAAGAACGTCAGGTTTCTAAATCTTAAACAAAACACTTGTCAAAGGACAGTCTGAAAAAATAGCCTAGTCTGCTATAACCAGCCTACAACTATGGCCATATACTAGCTGCTTTCCAGCAGAATTATTTAATTATGGATTAACAAACTATTCAGCACTGGCTATTTCAGACTGCTGAATTTGTACTTGAAATTTGAATGTCATCCATGAATGCAGAAGATTACTCGGTAAAGGTGCAGACAGACTATAGCTCATTTAAACAGCTGCTATACTCAACTGTATGGACAAAAAAGAATAAACAAACTCTTGATTTTACTGCTTAAGTCTCTATCAAAGTATAGTAAATAAATTTGATTTTTCAGTGTTTTCTGACTTGAGGGAGTTGCCCGTCCCATATTTCTTGTTTCATGTTTTTAGGAAGACTGATGATAAAGGTGCACTACTACTACTGCCAACAACTCACCGCAGCATCAAGTCGCCTGAGGCCAACATAGCCACTTACGCTCCTCCTCCATCCCAATCTATTCAAAGTCTCCCTCTTTACACCCTCGCAGCCAAACCCTGATAAAAAGAATTTATTTCTTACAATTGTTTTTTAGCCAATTGGGCTTTAAAGTTGCACAAATTCTGTCTAATAGAAACAGGGTGTAAACTAGTAACTTATTACTGTTTATCCTGGTTCTATTGACAGGGCCTCTGCAATCTTCACTACTAGGGTAGATAATCTAAACCTTTACCAAACTGGTCAATCTGGTTCCAAGGTTTATTGGCCACCATGTGAATCCTGTGAATAGAAGTTTGGAAAATAGCTACTTTTAGACATTGTTGAGTGTTCAGTGTGTCAAATGCTGATGATTGTAGTGAAGAGCACATAAACAAGTAAAAGATAGTCGAAAATCTGTACTAGTTAAACGAATTCAAAAACATTTTCAGTGGAATCAGATTCTTGTGTGTACCATTAGTTACTGGATTTTGCCTTATATTTGTCTCTTAGTTGATCAAATAATCTCACATAGTAATTCGGCGCCAGAAGCAACCGATATCGAGCCACTACCGACCATGAAAGTGGCGCTCTGGCGTTCCCTAGTGTTTGCGGTAGTGAATCGTTTAAAATCTTTTCGGCAGCTCGCTGCTGATTTTCATCGCGGCTTCGGGGACTAATTGCAATGCACCAATATACCACCGCAAACAATACCAATATTACTTGGAGGATGGCTGGAAATTCAGAAGACCTATAATATCAGTTAATCTTTTCTAAATCTGGTGTTTATAGTTACTTTGTAAGGTGTTTTTTTTATTTTTAAATAAAAAAAAAATCCAAAATAAGTTTTTTTCGCTAAATAAATGAAACAAAGAAAAGTAAAGAACTCTATTAAACCAAAAATGAGCAAAAAATAAAATCAAATAATCTACCTAGCGTGAAACTACCACAAATCAGCATCGCTAAATAAATGAAACCCAAACGAACAGAAATTACAATAAATAACCGAGTCAAAACTCAAAACGAGCAGAAATTAACATAAGTTGGGCGCAAATCCCCTATGCCTTCCCAAAGCCAGAACATAATTTGCACTTTACTGAAAAAAATATAAATGAATGTGAATTGTCAGTTTAATATACATATACTGATATTTAGTATCAAAATGTTAATATTATTTGATGCATCAAAGTTATGAAAGTAAAAACAGAG
Organism: Artemia sinica; assembly: GCA_027921565.1. NCBI lineage: Eukaryota > Metazoa > Arthropoda > Branchiopoda > Anostraca > Artemiidae > Artemia > Artemia sinica. Next base: position 46,143,642 of record CM051276.1, on the reverse strand, counting down.
TACAAAGTGTCCTGGTCTAAACAAAAAAAAAAAAAAAAAATAATAATAATAATACATTGTACCCAGATCGATCTTTAATATAAAAATGTCAAGCCTTCCAATCGCTTTCGACAATTAAAAGGCACTAGCCCTTTCAATTTCCAATCGAATGAGCCATTTTTGAGATTTTACGACAACGCTTTCTATAAACACCTTATATGTCCCCAGGGCATAACTTACATCCCTTGCCCTGAGAGCTGTGAGGGGGTTGTCATCCTCAAAGACCTAATTTCCAGAACTTTCAACTACGTTGAACAAAACTGCTATCTCAAAATTTTGATTGGATTTTTATTTGGGATAATGGTGGGTGTGAGAGGGGGATAGTTTGCCCTTCAATCACTTTCTACTACTAAAAAGGGCACTAGCCCTTTCAATTTCCAATCAAATGAGCCCTTTTGAAGTTTCTACGACAAAACTTTCTATAAAAGCCTTATATGCCCCCAGGGCAAAACTTATAACCTTTGCCCTGAGGGTTGTGGGGGGACGGTTGTCATCGTCAAAGACCTAGTTTCCAGAACTTTCAATTACGTTGAACAAAATGAATGTCTCAAAATTTTGATTGGATGTGTTTTGGGAAAATGGTGGGCGTGAGAGGGGGGCTAGTTGCTCTTCAATCACTTTCGACTATTAAAAAGGGCTTTACCCGTTTCAATTTCAAATCGAATGAGCCCTTTTTGAAGTTTCTACGACAACTCTTTCTATAAAAACCTCATATGCCCCCAGGGCATAACTTACGACCCTTGCCCTGAGGGCCGTGTGTGGGGTTGTCATCCACAAAGACATAATTTCCAGAACTTTCAACTACGTAGAAAAAAAAAATGGCTATCTCGAAATTTTGATTGTATGTGTTTGGATAAATGGTGGCGTGAGAGGGGGATTAGTTGTGCCCTCCAATCCAATTACTTTCGACTATTGAAATTTCAATAAAATTGGACACTAAGCTTCAATGAAACCTTTATGCCCCCCCAGGGCATCGAAGACTGAGCCTTATTGAAGTTTTCTACTACGACAAAGCTTTCTCAATGAAAGCCTTATATGCCTTCCAATCCAGGGCATAACTTCATAATCCTTGTCCTGAAGACTGTGGGGGCAATGTCCCCTGCTCAAAGGGCTATCCTCAATAATTCCAGAACTTTAAAACTACGTTGAACAAAATGGCTATCTCAAAATTTTGATTGGATGTGTTTGGGGAAAAGGTGGGCGTGACAGGGGGGTTAGTTGCCCTCTAATCACTTTCGACTATTAAAAAGGGCACTAGTCTTTTGAATTTCCAATCGAATGAGTCTTCTTTGAAGTTTTTACGACAATGCTTTCTATAAAAACCTTATATGCCCCCAGGGCATAACTTACAACCCTTGCCCTGAGGGCTGTGGGGGAGTATCCTCCTCAAAAACATAATTTCTATCTGGAAATCAACTACGCTGAACAAAAAATGGCTATCTCAAAATTTTGATTGGATGTGTTTCGGGAAATGGTGGGCCTTCCGGTCACTTTTGACTATTAAAAGGGACAAAGCCATTCCAATTTCCAATTGAATGAGCCCTTTTCGAAGTTTCTGAGACAACTTCTTCGATACAAAGTGCCCTGGTCAAAAGGAAAAAATAACAAAAATAAAACATTGTGCCAACATCGTTCCTATATGCCTCCAGGGCATAACTTAAAAACCCTTGCCCTGAGGGCTGTGGGGGAGTGTTCTCCTCAAGAACAATCTCTATCTGGAAATCAACTACGCTGAACAAAATTGCTATCTGAAAATTTGGATTGGATGTTTTTGGGGGAAATGGTGGGCGTGGAAGGGGTGTTAGCTGCCTTCCAATCACTTTTGACTATTAAAAAGAGCACTAGTCATTCCAATTTCCAATCGAATGAGCCCTTTTTGAAGTTTCTACGACAACTTCTTCGATACGAAGTGCCCTGGTATTGAAGAAAAAAAAAATACATTGTGCCAACATCGTTCTTTACTTAGGCAGCGCGATTGCCCTGCCTATGATATTTTTGAAATATATTGTTATGTTATTTATGCATTTTATATTTATAAATTAATTTGCTATGGGAATTATATATTAGTATATTTATTCTATAAAATATTTACTATTATGTTTGTTGTATAGTATTTGTGAATTAGGTAATATAGTTAAAGAATAATGTTAATTAATACAGTAGATTTGTTTAAAAAATCAAAGGAAACTGAAATCTAGTTTAATTTTAATTGCTACTGTTATAATGAAAGAAAAGTGGGTGTCAAAAATATCCCTTTTTTCATCTAAAATTATAGCAAGCGAAGTCCCTATAGAGTTGACAAAATTAATTGTTTAAAATATTCAGTCAGTAATTAATTCAACCAATATTAAAGGCGAACATTCTCATTTTATGCTCAATGAGTGGTATACCGTAAAAGTGAAAGCTTACTAAATAGGCAAAATGACATCTGCTCTCACTATGCTGATCACCTAGGGGCGGTGTATTGTTAGTTATAGGTGTATACGAATTTCTGTTTTCTGTTTTCTGTGTTCCTCCTTTCTGTGCCTCTGTTTTCTGTGTTTTCCTCCCTGTGGTGTATGCTAAGTTTCTTTTACCTAATCACTTTATGCTCACATGTTCTTTTATTTCTTCTTTTTAATAACTTATTCATTTTATTTCAACAGGTTTGTTTTTAGGGGAAGAGGTTAAATAACATTCACACAGAGTTTACTACCAAAGACGCAACGCAGCGGCTTGTGCAACCACATACTACTACCAATCCCAAATAAATCAGTTTTCGCCTTATTCCGAGTTCGAGTAGGGGTTATATATATATTTCTTTCTTTATTATCCATTCTATTTGTAAAAAATGTATTAAATTAGTCAGAGTGTGTGACAGTTCCGGTTTTGGTGTCGTATCCTTTTGCTCTGAAATGTTTTTGCTTTTGTCCTCTTCAGACTGTGCATCCGCCTTGTCAAACCAACAAACATCAGTGAAAACAAGTAACACGTAAGCTTAGTCACTAACACTAGTATTAGTCACTAGCACTAGTATTAGTCACTAGCACTAGTATTAGTCACTAGCAATAGTATTAGTCACTAGCACTAGTATTAGCCACTAGCACTAGTATTAGTCACTAGCACTAGCATTAGTCACTAGCACTAGTATTAGTCACTAGCACTAGTATTAGTCACTAGCACTATTATTAGTCACTAGCAGATACTAAGTGAAGTGTGATTTGTCTCCCATGTATTTTCGTTTCTTCGTGGGACTTGCCGTTATAAAACGGATGATCTTCCACTTTAGATCGCGTGTTCTGAGTTATCGTGTACTCTTTTTGGTGACTAAGTGTATTGAAAGGCGCCCAATCACCCTTTTTTTTTCGTTGTTTCGCTGTACATGGCATCATATTTTTGGTACTTTCCCCATTATATGGGCATATACAAGGAAGCCAGTCACGAAAAACCCGTTTTTGACGAGTTAATTCAAGAGATGGCCTCAGAGTAATGCTATCCATAGCGTAGTTTTCATTGCGTATACGATATTTAAACTGTTTGTTTTTGGGGGTTTAGGGGGGGAGAGGTACCTAGGTTAGGTTATGTATTTAATATATGCAATGCGTTATCCTTCCCCCCCCCCCTAATGTGCAAATATATAACCCAAATTTGTTTATAAACTATTATATATTCATCCTATTTTATTTATTTCATTAACATTAACCAAAATTGACATTTTAGAAATGCCCATATAATGGGAAAGTACCTATTTTTTATTAGGCATCAATTTTAGTATAGCCACTTTAAAAATAAAAGTGGAAAATTTATGAAAATTTGCCTTTTGAAGGCGACGTGATGAACACAGCCCCAAAGTAAAGTGCTTAATTATGCAAATTAGTATCGTCGAAATGCATACAGCAAACAATATGCATCATTTCATACCTGTGAATAAATTCCATAAGAAAATATATTGCGAAAAAAAAAAGAAAAATGTCATCTGATAAGAAAATAACTTTTTCAGAGCCCTTAAAAACCCTGATAGCATAAGAAATGAACCAGAGGTTATTCAGGGAAGTACGTTGAAGTGTTCTAACGATAATTGTTCTTGGCTAGGGTACTTTCTGTTGTCCCGACGGCCTCTGGAATATTTTTGAGGGAAATTTCAAGAAAGTGCAAGACTTACCCGGTATGCAAGTTTAAAAGCTGGGGCGTAATTTTCTATGGGACAGGGGTCACTGCCTTCCTCCATACCCCCCTTCATTTTGCCCCCCCCCCCCTCCAACTGAAATTTTGTTTCCCTCAAAAATCTTGTCAAAACTAAAATAAGCCTGCATAATTCAAGCCTCCAGAGAAAGGGGTAATTTTTCTTTAGTATATCTTTGCCTTTATGGCAATATATGGCTCATTTTTCAGTATAATTTTTCACTTGGTTTGGGAAAATCGGCTCCAACTTTGCCCCCCCCCCCCCCAGGATTTTGACGAATTATGCCACTGCTTAAAAAGACGCTTTTTTTTTTTTTTGCTTGCCGAACTCACCTCAGCTCTCCCAAAGGTATTGGATTCCCTATTGAGATTTTTGTCATCTTAGACTCATGAGTTAGGCTTGTATTTTGAACTAGTCCAGTAAACTAAATGCTCAGTCTTCAATTAAATCCAGAATGTTCCAGTACATTCATGAATCTGAAACAAGTTCTAACTCACACTTTGGTCAATTTTTATGCATTTGCTTAAGGGCTTTTAAAAGAAAATCTTATTGAAATTTGGTCCCGTCCTCTCTCAATTCTCCTTGAAACAACATCCAACTTACGTTTTATGTTCTGACTTACCTTTTATTCAATTTTCCATTGACTCTTTTTTTCAATTTTCCATTGACTTATGTGACTTTTATTCAATTGGGCTTACCTTTTATTCAATTTTCCATTGACTTGCTTGACTTTTATTCAGTTTACTTACCTTCTATTGAATTTTTTTCATTGATTTACTTGACTTTTATTCAGTTGACTTACCTTTTTTTTCAATTTTCCAAGCGCCTGACCCACCTTCTGATGTACAAGTCAAAGTGCGAGGAGGAAAAATGGCTACTATCAATTGGAATCAACCTTTTCAAGGAGGTTATTCTGGGTACAAAATCAAAGTGAGTTGCTGTTTTGTTTTTTAATATTTGTCTTTTAAATACGTTTTACATTTAAGTGTAAATCATTTTTTTTAAGTTTGTCTTTATGTTTATACTATTTTTAAAATTTTTGAAGAATATCCACTACTTACTAGTACATACAAGGACTTATTATGAAAAAACTATGGCATAAGCCTTTGATAGGCAAGGCATGGAGGCAGGAATTTATTTCGATGGAGGAGGGGTGACATAAGTTTGAAGGAGGGGTTGAATAAAAGCAACCTTACCTCCATTACGTAAAGACATCTCTATGGACGTGCGCGTAATAGTCTACGTGTGTATATTCTCTATACTTTGGTCGGCTAGCCGAATATACAATGACACAGAAAAGCTAATATTTTTTCACTCAAGTTTTTAATTATTGTCGATAGGCTATGTTTGTTGTAATGTGAACCGACAATACTTTTCCCGCATTCATAAGGAAGCTTGTAAATTTACGAGTGTGCTTCAAAGCAATAAACAAAACAAAAGATGATTATGTATGCGAAGGAAAGTAGTATCTATGAGCCTCCAAATCTTTTAAATCAAAATTGTCTATTACCACCATACATCTAGGAGAGACTACTCTGAGAATCCCCAGTAATGGCTCAGTTTGTAGTCTTTTTTGCGAAAAATAAAATCCCTCTGTCAACGGTGGACATATTGTTACTGAATGTTTGCGCCAAATTGTATGGCATATAGTAGACCCAGCAATCTAATAGACATAGTTCCAACAGTTTTTGTTCCCACATAAAGCCAAATGACACTGGTGGTTGCTTACTACTAAAATGTTTGCTTATTTTTTAAATTCCCCCATGCCACATTTTTGTGCGTTAATAAATCTGAAATTCTCGTTTTAAGAAATTATCGCCTCTAGTTTCCAATTTCCTTTCGATCCTGTCTTATCTTATCTTCCCACTTGATACCTTCCACCTACCTCCATATCCCAAATACCCTCCCTACCACCGAACCTATTGAACCTATTAAGGCAAAATGATTTTGTCGCTTAAATAGGGCACTAGCATTAAAAAAAAATCGTTTGAAAAAGCCTTCTCTCAATTTTCAAACAACTGCTGGTACAACAAAAATTAGGTCCACCCCCGGTGGGGGGTGGGATGATGTCTTAAAGAAAGATTTAAGGGAAATTGGAATTTCCTGGGAGGGTTGAAAGAGGGAGGCTTTGAATAGATTGGGTCTGAGGAGGAGCTTGCGTAGCTGTGTTTGCCTCATGCGGCTTGGTGCTGCGGTGAGTTGTTAGTAGTAGTAGTAATTCTGGGTTTAAAGTGTTCTAGTCTACAAGAGACATCTTTAAATAGTTATTTTTTTATCTAATACTTCCGAATAAAGTTTGAAGGTGAGAAAAGTTTTATAGTGGGTTTTATCCAGGGGTAATTATTTTCCGTATAGCTTCTCTGTCTTCGTATTTTTGATAATGATAGTGATAGCACTGAATAATCATTTAGATGACGGGCAAATTTTATGGTCCTTTGGATACATATTCATCAAAAAGACTTGAAGACCCCCTTTTTGAGATTATTTTTTATCTTTTTCTGTTTCATTGCGTCCTTATTTACTAAAAGAGTTCAATTACGCGTACTTAGTGCCATGGTTGCCCTGACTCTTCTTGCCCTGGTCACCCAACGTTTCCATAAAATCGCATTAATTTAAATCGTCTGTTTTATGTCATCATCATAAGCTTGCACAACTTGCACAGATGATCAGCATGGTACACGTCTCTTGGACGCTGCTTAATTAAAGAGGAGCCTTTCTATAATTTTTTCTGTTTTCAAAATCTTTGTATCAGTGTAGGTTCTGCTTAGTGGCAAGGTAGGTTCAGTGTAGGTTCCGCATTGCGTATGATTATGTGACACAATTTAAGAGTTTGGGTATAGCCTTGCCCAATACCGTTCCTGAACTTCAAATATGATGAAGGCTGACCTTTTTACAATGACAGTGCTTTCAGTCTTGTTGTAAAGCTCTTTGAAGAGATTGACGATTTTGTTGGGTACACTGGCAAATTAGAGGAACGACCACATAGACTTGTTTGTCGACAGTGTCGTGGAAGATCAAAAGTCAACAAAGCCATATATGTCTCTCACTTATATTCTAAAGTTTCCTCTCTAGCTGTCTAATTGTATTAATTCGCTACGTCGGAAACCGGCTTGGCTTGAACCTAGCTTGCTGGGGGTACCGGAGGACATGTAGATAGCCTGCTGCCCTTTTGAGGAACAAAATAGCGAAGAGCTTACGTATATCGACAGCAGAGTTATGTAACGATAGTTGTTACATTCTGCTTTGCTTCTATTCCTTTCGTAAATTGGCTCAAGTAAGTTTCTCCCGGTCTGACGGAACTTTTTCAATGTGTTACCACAATGCTAAAATAGTATTTGTAACCAGAGGGTCATTGCGGGGCCACCATTCTTCAGGATTTCCGATGCTAGTCCACATATACCTAAGGCATTGTTATTTTCTGGCTTTCTAGTTGCCATTTTAGTGGCCTCTGCTGTAAAATTGGCTCCACCATGGGCAAGTGTACCATTGACCGCAGAAGCGTCAAGCTGGTCGTCGGTATGGTTGGGTGAGTGTGAGTTAAATAGTTTCTTATTGGGGTCTTCCCACTGATGTAGGCACTGTGACTAGTCTTAGATATTCTCACTGCCAGCGTTTCAAGGGTATGTCGTTGTCCGAGTGTGCTGGCGTGAAAGCTCGCCAAGATTCTTGTATGTAACTCCTATATACTTCTTTTGTTTGGCCTCTTTCATGTCGCATCCTTATTGTTTAATAAATGTTTTTATGGTCATTGTTCAGAATGATGTTGCGCTCTTTGTTCATTTGCCTACAGGCAGTCATGACTCCAAGAAGGCGCGCTTTCGCATTGCACTCGATGGTGGCAAGGGTATCATTGCCGATCCAATGTTTTTCGTTCGTTGCTTCATTTCAGCAACGACACTTGCAGCTGCAAGAGCATTCTATCTGAAGGACTTCCATAAATCGTCATTATCAATGCTTTGCTCAAAGCCATCTAATCTGTTGCATGTATCGACCTAGTACCGCTTACCCAGATTGGGGTCTTGCTGAGCGCGACAAGCTTTCAACTTTACGAGATGACCGGCTATTCTTTATAGCTCTAAGGCGAAGCTTAATTTTGGTGGCAATCAGCCGACGGTTGATGTTCCCGAGGTCGGCATCTCGGTAAGTGTGACAATTCTGATCAGACGACAGGCATTCGCAGCGCATGGTGATGTAATTGAGTGTCTTCTTTGTTTATCCATTGATGCTATACAAGGTATGCTTGGCTATATCAGGTCTCTTTTACCAAGTGTTTGCAAATGCAAGATTGTGCATCAAACAACAATCCAGCAGTCTCTCTCTCCATTATTATTTAAAGTGTCCTCTATCACTGGTCTAATGGCTAGATCCTACAGGTCCGACTAATTTAAAACGATTGCGTCCTTCAGGGAGGGTGAGGTAATTGTGGGGAGGTGGGGGCGTAAACAGGTGATGATAATTATCTTTCTATGTTCTCCCTTGAGTCTTGCTATCACGAATCTAGTTGCTACCCCGTGAGAATGACACGAGGGCCTTTCTTGCAGAGCTATTCAGCCCTAGGGCAACACAACTTCTCTGGCTGCCACCAGTCCAGAGCAGAGTGTGTCCTTCGCCAATGTCCTCTTCGCCGTTTCCTGAAAGATGTTTCGGTGACTCCAGCTATTGTCATTGTATATTATTTAGTGCTTTGGATAAAACAATGTTAGAACGGGTTGTTATGCGCCATTACGTTCCAGGTGGTCACATTGATGCCACCTTGATTGATGAAGTTCAGAGAGGAATGCCCTTGGGAGATCCGGGGTCTAATGGAGATTTGAGGTGACACATTCGAAGCTATATTTCTGGTTCCGTTCGTTGCAACAAGGTTTCGGGAGAAGGGCTGTCAACTTAACCCTTCTATGGGCGCATTTGGTTCTTCGATGACTAGCTGAATATCCAGAAGCGCTTGGAGATCGTTCTCCGTGAACCAACTTGCATGAGAACTAACTCTAGACGAGCAACACCAGCTCCACCATTTTATTTTAGTATTGAAGCAATGCTCGATTACAGATTTGGAAGGACTAGTGATTCGGAAGTAGGCCTTTCTAATCATCGCTGTCTTTTATAGTCGCCTTATATTTAGTAATAAGGAGACTAATAAATGACAGGAGCAAAGATGTTTGCAAAACATGCAAACTTTCGGAATGCAAATTCTAAGATTGTCAATCGAAGTGTAGGGGTCTTGGTTTTTAGTCCCCCCATCTTGAAAAGTGAAGCAAATTCCGTTATTGCAATGGTCAGCTTGCATCGCATTAATTATTTCTAATTCTTTTCGGGGCCAGGTCTAACAGGTTACTGCAAGATCACAGAGAAACGTCTAATGGCCCATTTAAAAGCTACTACCTCTCTGCATGCCATTCATAAATTGATCATGGTATCTCCATCATAAAGTGCCATGTGGCACATCAAATTGCTCGTTTCGGTGCCATTTCTGGCGTGAAAATGGCCGGGAAGCATGACACGGGTACCATTGTAATCTCCATCGTCGACAGTTAACCGGTTAACAACAGTTAACCGAAGGTTTGTAACCTCCCTCCCCCTGCTCCCTCGGTACATGAAAAATAAAAACGTGGTTTGAAAAAACTGCCAAATGGAACAAAAATGTTATTTATTCCTTTTCACTTCCATGAAAATAACTGAATTTGTTATGTACAAATTCTCAAAGATGCTTTTGATAACATATCCTGGGACTATTTAGTTATGTGGCGAAGTCGCGGAATTAAAACCTATATTTAATAACCTATTTTAACAAAAGATATATATTTATTCCCTTTGTATGTATTTTATGAAATTCAGTTCTAGTCCTTAAGAGTTGTGACATTTCTTCTAATATGAAATGACTTTCCAGCTCGTTCCAGGTCCTTTGCGCTTTATTCATCAATTAGTAGTGGGAAATACAATTTTTTTGCAAAGTTATCACTTGGTTTCCGACGTGTGGTATGAATACACAAAGGCCATTTCACGGTCCAGGTGATTCCATGTGCTAATTGAATGGATCAGTAGAAAAAGAATAGCATTCCGTGAAACCGAATCTTTGAAGAAAAAAAAAACTAGAATGATTAAGCTAGCTAGTAACTGTTAAATTCCCAGAATATATGAGGCAAAAAAATTTATCTTTTTGCTTGTATATTTTTCGATTCTGTATTTTTTGTTCTGTTTAAATTCCAAGCTTTCTTAAATTCTTCTTCAGTTAATTCTTCCTTTTGTTTTACATATGGTCCAGGGTATAAATTCATGATAATGTATTGAGGGGGGGGGGAGCAAAATATTTTTTTCAAAATCTTGGAGGGGGGGGATTTTTTTGGTCCTGTTGTATTATCTGTAACACACGCGCGATATTGTAAAGCGAAGATGCTAAAGAAACTAGTCAAACAGGTTTCTTTCAACGGACAATTCTTATGATGAGGATTGCAAACATTGATTTATCACTGCGTCTACAATATTTAAGCTTTTTGTTTTTTGGGGCTTAGGGGCAAACAAAGGTACCTAGGTTAGGTACGTATTTAATGTATGCTATGCTTTACTTTACCCCCCCCCCCCCCCTGATTTGCAAATATATAGCCAAAATTTGTTTCTAAAACTATTATATTTTTATCCTTTTTTGTTTTTATTTCATTAGCATTAACCAAACTTCACTTCTCGTGTGTGTTACAGATAATACAACGTTACCTTTTTTTTTAGTTTCAATGAAAATTCCAAAAACATGTTTTTCGAAGTTTAGAGCGGGCATGATCCGAAAAAAAAGGGGGGGGGGGCTTCCAGGGGCTTGGCTTCGATAAAGAATAGTAAAATTTGTGGATCCAGGGAGAATTTACTGAATCCAAAATAAATATATGCCCATCAAAGGCAGTACTCTTTCGCTGCCTAAGTAATAAAAGATACAAATGTTTGATATCGAAGCATGCACTATCCACATTTCACCTGCCAGAAAAGGCAGGAAAGGCGAATAAAAAACCGAATGCAATGGTATAACAGCGTCCCTATCTTACAGATCTTACTATAAATTAAATTAAAAAAACTTTTTCCACAAAATAAGTTTTTCAAAGAAAAGTAAAGAACTCCAATAAACAAAAAATGAGCAAAAATAAAATCAAATAATCTACCAAGCGTGAAACTATCACAAATCAGCATCGATAAATAAATAAAACCCAAAACGAACAGAAATTACAATAAATAACCGAGTCAAACTCAAAACAAGCAGAAATTAACATAAGTTGGGCGCAAATGCCCTATGCCTTCCCAAGGCCAGAACAAAATTTGCACTTTACTGAAAAAAATATAAATGTTTTTACTTTTATAACTTTAATAAATCAAATAATTTTAACATTTCAATTACTAAATATCAGTATATGTATATTAAACTGACAATGCACATTCATTTGTATTTTTTCAGTAAAGAGCAAAGAGCAGTATAGTTTCAGTAGTCGCTTTCAACTATTAAAAAAGGCATTAGTCCTTTCAATTTCCAATTGAATGACCCCTTTTGAAGTTAACGCTTTCAATAAAAACTTTATATGCCCCAGGGCATAACTTACAACCCTTGCCCTGAGGGCTGTGGGGGGAGGTGTTGCCATCCTCAAAGACCTAATTTCCAAAGCTTTCAACTACGTTGAATAAAATGGCTATCTAAAAATTTTGATTGGATGTGTTTGGGGAAAAGGTGGCCGTGAGACGGGGGTTAGTTGCCCTCAAATTACTTTCGACTATTAAAAAGGGTACTATTCCTTTGAATTTCAAATCGAATGAGCCCTTTTTCAAGTTTCTACGACAAAGATTTCAATAAAAACCTTATATGCCCCCAGGGCATAACTTATAATCCTTGCCCGGCAGGTTGTGGGGGAGTGTCCTCCTCAAAAATATATTTTTCTATCTGGAAATCAAGTACGCTGAACAAAATGGCTATCTCAAAATTTTTATTGGATGTGTTTGGGGGAATGATGGGCGTGGGGGGGGGGGGGGGGGGGGGGGGGGGGGGGGGGGGGGGGGGGGGGGGGGGCTAGTTGCCGTCCAATCACTTTCGACTATTGAATAGGGCACTAGCCCTTTGAATTTCCAATCGAATGAGCCTTTTTGAAGTTTCTACGACAACGCCGTCTATAAAAACCTTATATGCCCCAGGGCATAACTTAAAACCTTGCCCTGATGGTTGTGGGGGAGTGCCCTCCTCAAAAATATATTTTCTATCTGGAAATCAGCTACGCTGAACAAAATGGCAATGTCAAAATTTTTATTGGATGTGTTTGGGGGAATGATGGGCGTTGGGGGGGGGGCTAGTTGCCCTCCAATCATTTTCGACTATTAAAAAGGGCTCTAGCCACCCCAATTTCCAATCGAATGAGCCCTTTTCGAAGTTTCTACGACAACTCCTTAAATACAAAGTGCCTGTCGAAGAAAAATAAAAAAAACACATTGTGGCCGCACAGTTCTTTACTTAGGCAGTGCTAGCGCGCTGCCTATAAAACGTGCCGTATCTATTTTGTGTAGCTTGCTAAGAAACGAAAGTATCTCTCAGGGTAGGTTGTATTGCTGTTTTATTCATTCTTGACATGTCCAAAGCTTTCCAGCTTTTAATTAAGTTCTGGAAATATGATGTTTGTGTTTTTTATTGATACGTCTCACTGCTTACCAATGTCAAACAAAAACTTCTGTTTCACTCTAATAATACGTTGCCTGATAGACTGAGACGTCAGGCAAATAATTATGTCTTGTCTACATGTTTATATTTATTTATTAAAATCCTAACTCAACTTCATAAATCAAAGTCATTTCTTCTGGGTAATTTGAAGGTTCGCAGATAGTCCAGTGAAATTGACCTTGTCTTAGTTGATGCCTTGACAGTGATTTATCTACCTCATTTGGCCTGTTTTCCATTCAGCTCCTTTGTATTTTTGTGTCAATTTCTTTTGGATGAATACCAACTAATCTGTGTATTTCAAGACCCCAATTAGAAGTGTTAATTTGAGCTGCAATGGAAATGCATTACTTTTAATATGAACAAATATTAGGGCCGTCCTTTTGCACTAAGATCTTACATCTAAGATCTCACATCTTTCTTCAAAGATTTTCCTTCTTTTAACTCATCTTTTTTCTAAGATCTTACAGCTCACTGATGTTAGCAAAAAGTGGGATGGACGCCATCTTTCTATCATGTAGAACACTGATGAGAGAACTTTGATGATCTACTCATCATTGTTCTTAAGACAGCTGATCAGAGCAGAATGATGAAATACGTTTGCAAAAGAACGCTATAAGATGTAAGATCTTAGTGCTAAGATTTCATTTTTAAGCGTTCTTTATCTAAAGATGTAAGATCTTAGCACAAAGATGAGTAAAAGAACGGCCCTATTGTGTATGGAGGGCTCAAATGAACACTCTTCCACCGTTCTACACCTGGGGTTCAATCACCCCTGGAAAAAGGAGACATCAGTACTTCCTATACAAAAAGTGATTTACCTTGTTGTTCAATGTGAGGGACTGTAGTTCTTTAGTGCATAATTTTCGGCCGTTGAGATTACAGCGGTGCACTTTTTATTTACTTTTCATTTCGATCCGCGACAGTTTCGAGGGGTGTCAGGCTCTTTTTTGAAATTCCGATAAATTTGTTTTCGCAGTAAACTTTACAATTAAGATTAATTGGAATGATAGTTATCACCCCGGAATACGCTTCAAAAGGCAATATTTTATAACCAGAACTTTTTTTTTCCAAGATGAAACTCACTTTTTTTTACGGTTGTTCAGGCTAATGGGTATTTGCGATCACTTGACTACTAAGTTGTACTTGCAGTTGGACCAGGTGGTTTCACATAACATTGCATCCGAATGAAGCTTTTGAATGAGAACCCTCCCCCCCCCCCAACGATAGCAGGTCAAGTGCCAACCCTTCGACAAGCTTCTGTCATTATTTGTCATAGCTATGTCCGAGTTTGCGGAAACCTTCAGCTGGCTCAAGATCTTTTTTATCGTCCACTAAGGTCCTGCTATCGTCCACTGACTCTTTAGCTGCCCTCCTTTTTTTTTGTGCCATGTTAAAAAGGGTTCAGTGTTCGCTTAGTGAAGCGGTCTTCAAGGTTGTATGAGACGTGTCAAAGCCAGTTTTCATCATATTATTCTGGTACTACAAGCTCATCGCAGTGTTTGACTCATTGGTAAAAAGTCCTCTGTCCTGCTATGCTGAAAACTAATACTTTGGCTACCTGCCAAGAATCTCCCAAAGATGTTATGCCCATTTGTTCAATACCGTCCCAGCTTGATCCACTGGCGGATCCAGGTTGAGGGGGAGGAGGGCCTTTTTTCTCGTGCCCTCTTTCCCTGTTTTTTTTTTTTTTTAAGAATAAATTTGTCAATTTGATCAATTATTGGCACCATTGTCACACACAGCCCCCCCCCCCCAAGATTTTGCTCATTGGCGATCTTGATCTTGGCATCTAGCCTTTGGCGATCAGGACTTGGTCTTTGGCACCTAGCCTTTTTTGTACCTTGATGGCTTATTTGGTAGAACTATTCTTGGTATTTATTTCTGCCATTAGATGATTTTTGTAAATTCGTTTGATTTTTTTCTTTACTTCTACTAGTCGAATATAGTACAAGATAAATGGTTTAGTGTTAATATTGAGTTATTTTGGGTATGGTTACTTTTATCTTTTGAGTGATTTTCTTGTGTAAATGCTATTTACGTTGCACTACGTAAATGCGTTGCCATATGTTGCGTAAATTTTACGTTGCCCTACGTTACGTACAGAAATCGTGTTAAGCATTTTGTGGAGAGTGTCAAAAGACTATCTTTTACTTGTTTATACGAAAAGGCCTTAAAAACCCTCTGTGAGATTGACCCACTCCACTCAAGAAGAATCATGTCTGGCACCTCCTATAATTGTCCTTCAAGCGCCTCAAAATGCACTTAATATTATCCTTAAAGTGCCAAGGATGTCAAAATGGAAAAACTTTGTCACCCCCCCCCCCCTGATCCATCTTAGGTATATTATACCTGTAAACTACGATATTCTAAGATTTTTCTTTTGGCTGTATCAAAAACTATCAAGTTTTTAGGTCACTATCACATTTTCGTTAGTTTTACCACAATGAAATGTGAGAATAAATTAGCAAAACTAATTATTTAACTAATTAGCAAAACTAATTAGCAAAACTAAAATTAGCAAAACAAAACTGTTAGTCCGTAAAAATTCAAACATAAGCAGTCTCTTGATTCCCAACACAACAACACCTTAAAAAGGAAACTACAATTTCTTTAGTTGCGATGTGTCATAAGTTTTTAGTTTAATTTTGGCTGATTTTTTTCACCCAAAAAGTAAAAAAAAAAGTATAAAAAAACCCCGCGTTCCTTTCTTTTACAAGCTTTTTGCCAAAAACTGCATATAATGGTATTTTAAATTAAAAGGTGGGACTCCCAATTGTCTCTTTTTTATGATATACAGGGCTATGTAAGTTTACGCTTAAACTAATTTAAATAATTGGATTTCATTTTCACTGTCCTTGGTACTTTTAGTAATATCCAAAAAACACAAAACACAGTTTTCTCCTCCAATTTCCACTGGGACTGCTAGTTTACAACGAGAAGCCTTAAAGGGAAGAATTGGTATGAGAAGGTGTGAAAGCTTGCGACGATTTGGAAACAAGTATCTTGCAAAGGATTGTTTCAAAAATATAATTCCAGAGGCTGAAAACCGCTTTACCCCCTGTTAAGATTTTTAAGAGCTTTTAGATCTTAGATATTAGACATTAGGTGTGGGGGTTAGGTCTCCATAATTTTGTTTCTAAGGTATAATATAATCATTGTGTTTTTGTTATATTTCATTAGGGTTAATCTAACTTCACTTTTTGGATGTATTTCCAATAACCGACAAGTACCCAATGATCAAAAGAACGGAAGATCGGGGGGTTATTTTATACTATATGGCAAATGATGAGAAAGAAACCAATTTGTTTTTTAAAGGAAGATCAGTCGTTTACGCTTTTGACGTAAAATTCATCTCTGGTCACGTGTATACTATTGATAATGGCGAGGATAAATAGCAGTAATTAACTTGCATGCAGGGCTGTATCCAGGGTTTCGTCGGAGGACGGGGGTTACAAAATATTTTTTTTTTCTTTTTTTTTGGGGGGGGGGGGGGGGGGGTACAAAAAAACTTAAAAAACGTATCAAAAATCTGTTTCTATTCATTTTTGTTAGGTTTTTTTTACGAGCTGGACAAATATTTCGGGGGGGGGTGGGTTTTAAAATCACTAACTCCCCTCCCCCTGGATACGGCCTTGCTTGTATGAAGTGTTGACCTGTATAGGGACAATTGTTTTTTTTCTAATAAGTCTATAATTTTCAAATAATTTTGAGTGACATTGTTTTGTTGCCTCGCCTGTCACTTGTTGCTCTCTCTTCTCTGGAAACTATGTTTGATGGTGTTAATTGTCCGTATTAGGACTACCCTTGGAAATAGTTTCTGTATGGATCGGTAATTACAAGGAGTTACTTACAACAAAATTAAATAAAGGCAATGTTTACCCTTAAAGTACATATTCGGTAAAAAGGGGAAAACAATAAAATTGCCCCCCCCCCCATGGATTTCAAAAAAGATTTTTACTTTCTTTTCATTGGGAAAAATTTAGAAGAAAAATACTCCTCCAAAGTTTTCGTTAATTGATGCTCTTGTTAATTGATAATCTTGATTACTTAATCTTGTTTAATCAAGATTACATAATCGTGTTTAAATTAGTCACCAGAGACATCGATTTTGTTGAAAAAATCGATTATTTTTTCCGCCAAAAATATCGATTTGTTTGGCGGAAAGAAATCAAAGTTTTTGCTGTAAATTTTGATCACAATATATTTAATTTAGGGTGTCTTGATTATGAGGAAAATATTTGTTTTTTCGAAGGTAGAAAGTTTCCACTAGTATCCATGGATTGAACAAGCTGTATCCAAATAACTGTGATAGGCTTTTTGTGCAGGTCCTGCAGCCTAACCTTCGTGCACCAAGGATCCGATGCCCTACTCCATGTTTTGTTGCTCAGCGTTTGATTTTGAGTGAAATTGGAAACGCTAACTTTAACCTCAGCTGAGAATCACTCCTTAGCTACTGCTTGTCATTTTTGTTAACTTTTTTTTCTAATTTGGAATGTTGTTTCATCACCTCTCTCTCTCCCATTTCGCAAGGGTTTGGCACGCTTCACTTCAACGATCTTAAATTAATCTTTGCTATTCTGACACTGCAGTATCCATCTGCTTACAAGCTTCATGAGTGATTAGAAGACAGATTGGTTGTCTAAAATTTGCCCGAGTTTGATTAGCCTCATACCTCTTCTGTCCTGTAAAGAAGAATATTAAGCGTAATACAACTTTTCAGAAATACTGCACAGCATTCCTAAGACAAGAAGTTGAGTATGACATTTTAAAAACATAGGGAGGGGCCAAAGAGGGTGTGAACATAGTTTTGTTTTGCACATTTAAGAATTTACTGTCAAGTACAGAAAGTATGGTCATTAATTCTGCTGCTGGGACGTTATGCTTTGATTCAGAGGGGTTTGGGCTTTCGCAAGACCCTTAAAGGTGCTTACGATATTTCACCACATTTTCCTATATTTTTCCTGATAATCTGCCTTTTTTCCAAGTTGCAATCCCCGAAATGTTGAGCCTCTACTCTCTCCTGAATTATGTTCTAAGGAACATTGCTGTCCTACGGAATTGATTGAATCCGTCTGAGAAGCTGCTGGATGTCTATGTTGATACAATTCTACTGTCGTATTCTGTCAACCCTAGTAACTTGAAATGAAAAAAATAATTCTTACAGCCCTAAATGAATAAAGCAACGGTATTAGTCTACGTTCTAGGAAAGACTATGCAATTCTAGGAAATACTATAAAATTAAAAAAACACGTTAAAAAAATCTTAAAATACATTATGTCATCCCTGATAGCGCTTCGCTTTACTTCACCCGTTCCCTAATATGCCAATATGGCTCTGAAGCATGGACGCTCCGAAAAGCGGATGAAGATTTGCTAGATATTTTCCAGAGAAATTGCTTAAGGATTGTTCTGGGTACCCGGCTGACTGACCGTATTTCAAACGATAGGCTATACGTAAAATGTGGTTCAATAACGCTTTCTATGGCTATAATGAAAGAAAGGTTGAGGTGGCTAGGGCACGTTATGCGGATGACAGATTGCCGAAGATTGTTCTTTTCGACAAACCGCCTAGGGCTAAACGGAAAGCAGTTTTCTTCCTCGTCTGGGGTGAGAGGACGTCATAAAGAAAGATTTAAAGGAAATGGGAACTTCGTGGGCGGGTGTAAAAACGGAGGCTTTGAATAGATTGAGATGGAGGAGGAGCGTGCGTAGCTGTGTTGGCCTCAGGTGGCTTGGTGCTGCGATGAGCTGTTAGTAGCAGTAGTAGTAATATGCCAATATATAGCCCAAACTAAATGTATTCCATGGTTTTTGCCATGTGTCACTCTTGTTTAATAAGATTTAACGGCAAAGAAGTAACGTCAACAAAATCAAGAAAGGGGAAAATGTAGGGAAACACTGTCGTATCCAGGGGGCTGCCCCCCAAGATTTTTTCTGGTGTTCTCTTTCCCTGTTTATCATTCTTTTTTTAAAATAAATATGTCAAGTTGGTCAATTATTGGCACCTTTATCAGTAGTAATGTATCTATATATTTGAAATATACATGCACTTTCACAAGCCTGAGGCATGAATATGTGTATAGTTTAACCGGTACTTTGGGTTACCAGGGCCATTCACCTATTACTACGAACGATACATTTTTTGGAGGTCAAACAGATAGAGAGAGCGGCGGTCACACTAACTTGATTAGTAATTGGATTCAGATATACTACGAACGGACTTTCAGTCCTACATTCACGGGTTTCTGCAAAGTGTTATGGGCTTCATTGAAAAAATACCAGTTAAAAAAAAAAAAATAAAAATAAACATGTATCCATGATCTTTCTTCTAGCAAAAAAAAAAATACAAATTCCAATCAAAACTGGTCAAACGTGTTAATAAGCTGTAGGTTATAGCTATCTGGTAACTCGTTCAGTATCGCATGTATTTTAGCGGTATCAATGGTATTTCATTTGCGTAAAGCTAGGATTTCTGTTAAATAAATAATTCTTATATTTTTTCCGTTCAATTCAAAGCGAGGATTTCTGTTAAATAAATAATTGTTATACCTTTTAAAATAGCTTTACGGGGTTTGAGGGACTCTGTCGTTTTATTCCGTGTGATTTTTTCTTTACATGGTGTTCGTTCAAAAAGCGAGGATTTCTGTTAAATAAATAATTCTTATATTTTTTCCGTTCAATTGAAAGCGAGGATTTCTGTTAAATAAATAATTGTTATACCTTTTAAAATAGCTTTACGGGGTTTGAGGGGGCTCTGTCGTTTTATTCCGTGTGATTTTTTCTTTACATGGTGTTCGTTCAAAAAGCGAGGATTTCTGTTAAATAAATAATTCTTATATTTTTTCCGTTCAATTGAAAACGAGGATTTCTGTTAAATAAATAATTGTTATACCTTTTAAAATAGCTTTACGGGGTTTGAGGGGCTCTGTCGTTTTATTCCGTGTGATTTTTTCTTTACATCGTGTTCGTTCAAAAAGCGAGGATTTCTGTTAAATAAATAATTCTTATATTTTTTTTTTCCATTCAATTGAAAGCGAGGATTTCTGTTAAATGAATAATTGTTATACCTTTTAAAATAGCTGTACGGGGTTTGAGGGACTCTGTCGTTTTATTCCGTGTGATTTTTTCTTTACATAGTGTTTGTTCAAAAAGCGAGGATTTCTGTTAAATAAATAATTCTTATATTTTTTCCGTTCAATTGAAAGCGAGGATTTCTGTTAAATAAATAATTGTTATACCTTTTAAAATACCTTTACGGGGTTTGAGGGGCTCTGTCGTTTTATTCCGTGTGATTTTTTCAATACATGGTGTTCGTTCAAAAAGCGAGGATTTCTGTTAAATAATAATTCTTATATTTTTTCTGTTCAATTGAAAGCGAGGATTTCTGTTAAATAAATAATTGTTATACCTTTTAAAATAGCTTTACGGGTTTTGAGGGACTCTGTCGTTTTATTCCGTGTGATTTTTTTTTTACATGGTGTTCGTTCAAAAAGCGAGGATTTCTGTTAAATAAATATTCTTATATTTTTTTCCGTTCAATTGAAAGCGAGGATTTCTGTTAAATAAATAATTGTTATACCTTTTAAAATAGCTTTACGGGGTTTGAGGGGCTCTGTCGTTTTATTCCGTGTGATTTTTTCTTTACATGGTGTTCGTTCAAAAAGCGAGGATTTTCTGTTAAATAAATAATTCTTATATTTTTTCTGTTCAATTGAAAACGAGGATTTCTGTTAAATAAATAATTGTTATACCTTTTAAAATAGCTTTACGGGGTTTGAGGGGCTCTGTCGTTTTATTCCGTGTGATTTTCTCTTTACATGGTGTTCGTTCAAAAAGCGAGGATTTCTGTTAAATAAATAATTCTTATATTTTTTCTGTTCAATTGAAAACGAGGATTTCTGTTAAATAAATAATTGTTATACCTTTTAAAATAGCTTTACGGGGTCTGAGGGGCTCTGTCGTTTTATTCCTTGTGATTTTTTCTTTACATGGTGTTTCGTTCAAAAAGCGAGGATTTCTGTTAAATAAATAATTCTTATATTTTTTTCCGTTCAATTGAAAGCGAGGATTTCTGTTAAATAAATAATTGTTTATACCTTTTAAAATAGCTTTACGGGGTTTTGAGGGACTCTGTCGTTTTATTCCGTGTGATTTTTTCTTTACTTAGTGTTTGTTCAAAAAGCGAGGATTTCTGTTAAATAAATAATTGTTATACCTTTTAAAATAGCTTTACGGGGTTTGAGGGACTCTGTCGTTTTATTCCGTGTGATTTTTGTTTTACATGGTGTTCGTTCAAAAAGCGAGGATTTCTGTTAAATAAATAATTCTTATATTTTTTCCGTTCAATTGAAAGCGAGGATTTCTGTTAAATAAATAATTGTTATACCTTTTAAAATAGCTTTACGGGGTTTGAGGGGCTCTGTCGTTTTATTCCGTGTGATTTTTTTTTACATGGTGTTCGTTCAAAAAGCGAGGATTTCTGTTAAATAAATAATTCTTATATTTTTTCCTTTTATTGAAAACGAGGATTTCTGTTAAATAAATAATTGTTATACCTTTTAAAATAGCTTTACGGTGTTTGAGGGGGTCTGTCGTTTTATTCCGTGTGATTTTTTCTTTACATGGTGTTCGTTCAAAAAGCGAGGATTTCTGTTAAATAAATAATTCTTATATTTTTTTATTCCGTGTGATTTTTTCTTTACATGGTGTTCGTTTCAAAGCGAGGATTTCTGTTAAATAAATAATTGTTATAGCGTTTAAAATAGCTTTAAGGGGTTTTGAGGGACTCTGTTGTTTTATTCCGTGTGATTTTTTCTTTACATGGTGTCAAAAAGCGAGGATTTCTGTTAAATAAATAATTCTTTTATATTTTTTCCGTTCAATTGAAAACGAGGATTTCTGTTAAATAAATAATTGTTATACCTTTTAAAATAGCTTTACGGGGTTTGAGGGGCTCTGTCGTTTTATTCCGTGTGATTTTTTCTTTACATGGTGTTCGTTCAAAAAGCGAGGATTTCTGTTAAATAAATAATTCTTATATTTTTTCCGTTCAATTGAAAGCGAGGATTTTTTCCGTTCAATTGAAAGCGAGGATTTCTGTTAAATAAATAATTGTTTATACCTTTTAAATAGCTTTACGGGGTTTGAGGGACTCTGTCGTTTTATTCCGTGTGATTTTTTCTTTACATGATGTTCGTTCAAAAAGCGAGGATAGGAATTCCCATGTTATTTGCTTGCGTGTATAGGAATCTCCATGTTATTTGCTTGCATGTATAGGAACTCCCATGTTATTTGCTTGCATGTATAGGAATTCCCACGTTATTTTTGCTTGCGTGTATAGGAATACCCACGTTATTTGCTTGCGTGTATAGGAATTCCCATGTTATTTGATTACGTGTATAGGAATTCCCACGTTATTTGCTTACGTGTATAGGAATTCCCATGTTATTTGCTTGCGTATATAGGAATTCCCATGTTATTTTAAGGGCTTATGTCCCCTCCCATGCTATTTTAAGGGCTTATGTCCCCTTCCTATGCTATTCCAGGAGCTTATGTTCCTTCCTATGCTATTATAAGGGCTTTTCCGTGTGGTTTTTTCTTTACTTAATTAGCTGTTTAGGGGTTTCAGACCTAGGTTTTTTAGATTTTTCGTGGATGTTTGACTCCTGGGGTTTATTATTTGAGAAGTTAACTTTAGTATTTTGTGGTTTTACGTGCCTAAAATCATGAATTAGAATAGTTAATTACCTGTTTAGGGTTTTCAGACCTAGGTTTTTTATGTCCCCTTCCTATGCTTTTCCAGGAGCTTATGTTCCTTCCTATGCTATTATAAAGGCTTTTTCCGTGTGGTTTTTTTTTTTTACTTAATTAGCTGTTTAGGGGTTTCAGACCTAGGTTTTTTAGATTTTCGTGGATGTTTGTTTCCTGGAGTTTATTATTTGAGAAGTTAACTTTAGTATTTCATGGTTTTACGTGCCTGAAATCATGAATTAGAATATTTAATTAGCTGTTTAGGGTTTTCAGACCTAGGTTTTTTAGATTTTCGTGGATGTTTTGACTCCTGGGGTTTACTATTTGAGAAGTTAACTTTAGTATTTCATGGTTTGACGTGCCTGAAATCATGAATTAGAATAGTTCATTAGCTGTTTGGGTTTTCAGACCTAGTTTTTTTTAGATTTTCGTGTGTGTTAGGTTCCTGGGGTTTATTATTTGAGAAGTTAACTTTAGTATTTCGTGATTTGACGTCCCTGAAATCATGAATTAGAATAGTTAATTAGCGGTTTGGGTTTTCAGACATAGTTTTTTAGATTTTCATGGGTGTTAGGTTCCTGGGATTTATTATTTGAGATTCTTATATTTTTTCCGTTCAATTATTTTCGGTGTAAGCCAATATAATGCTAGGGGGAGTAAAAAAACGGTAAACAGGTGACTTGATATGCTTCATTAGAAGTAGGTTATTGCTAATGATACCTCCTCGACAGATATTTTTATGGCTCTAACAATTGTACTCTATGCTTGCCCAGAGACACAATGTGGCTTTCTCGTTATTGCTCTATGGCCAGTTATCGACACTTTCTTAGTTTATTGCATGTATAAATCAGTATTTTTTACACAGTGGAACGATAAACACGTAACTAATATCTCTAAAAAAGTGAAGATGAAGCATTTAAGAAAGTGTGTTCACATGATAGTGTTATTGTAGCATTGAATGCTGACAAGGAGAAGTATTTAAACTATGAAACAAGTACAAGTGGTAGCACTATCGGAAACGTATGCGTGCATTGTCATGACAGTAAGGAATTGAATTTCTTTGGAGTACCAAAAAAATTCAACTCTTATGATGGTGGATATGTGAGATTGAGATCTCCGGAGATGATTGCGCTCAAAGAGAATGCCAACATAAAAATAGTAGTTGATAAAGAGGGGTATCTTCTTGCTAGTGCTTGTGGTAACATGTTACCCAGTGTTAAACCATATCGTCAGCTTTCGGGTATTAGCATTCAAATGAAAGCAAAGACGAAAAGAAAGGCCTACTCTTCTACTAATATCATAAACCATATCATGTCTACATGCCGGAACTGTTACCTGTGTAAAAATAGTGTGATAATAGACAGTGAAATTGCTAGAAAAATAAAAAGGGCATTGGCGGAAAATATCACTAAGGAATATAAAGATGAATCGATGAAAAAATAAAGTACCAGCAAACGTTACTGCCATTGATCAAACAATCAATGAATCAAATAATACCAAAGACGAAAAGCATATTGACCCTGTCGATGACACACCTATAAAAATTGTGTATGAGTCAAAATGGAATAATGATTATTCTACTGATTACGAACTAAGAGAAGACAATAGCTATAGTATCAAGAGAGAACATGGTGAGCCATTTTATGGAACAGATCAAAATGTCCA
The DNA here is from genome assembly GCA_027921565.1 of Artemia sinica. NCBI lineage: Eukaryota > Metazoa > Arthropoda > Branchiopoda > Anostraca > Artemiidae > Artemia > Artemia sinica. Next base: position 46,119,356 of record CM051276.1, on the reverse strand, counting down.
AAGTTGTTCATTGATATTAATAATGTATAATAATATATATTTTTGTATTAATATTCTACATGACATTATTTCATTAAAAATATATTATGCCTTACATTGTTATGTATTCATTATTTTTAGAGTAAGCTAGCATATCGAACGTTTAGAATGTCTATTACAACATCGGAGATGTAAGAAAAGGAATTTACATACATCATATATCGGATAGATAGGTTAAAGTAGAGAAAATCTAAGTATAAGAATGAATAAATTCTCTATCAACATCTATTGACAGATACTTGGGATAGCATTGACAAAATCAAAGTATCGTAAGTAGCAAACTCTTTCTTGAATTCAACTCATGGGATTTCTCGAATTAAATATCAAAACAATAAAGAGTTTATTACTTACTTGCGATTTTATCATGATTTCTCGAATTAAATATCTGTATTGTGTCCAGGAAGCGAATTCAAGAAAGCGATTGTTACTTACAATTTCTTCACAATTTAATGAAAAGAATAGAACTATTCTAAAGAATAAAGACGGGTTAAGCTTAAAGATATTTATTGCTTAAACGTATTAACAGATTTTATTTGAGAAAAAAAACACAACAACAAATGTTTACATAAAAATAGTACTTAGAGTTCACTCTTAAACATCCACAAACGATGGTCCCATGATATAGAATAGGTTTTACCATGTCTTATGGATTTATCACGATCAGGTATGTTCTTAGGTATCCACTGTGCGAAGAATCTAACCTCGTCTTCAGGACGGTGATAACCCCCATTCAAATTTAGGACACTTAAACTCTTCTAGATTGAAAAGTGGAATCCTAGGATCACACTTTTGAATTAAAACTTTATCTGTAGGCACATTGCCCTTTACGTAGAGTGCTTCAACCCCGAAAAAGCTGCAAATTTCACTGACTTCCTCCTGAACATTTCTCAGTTCCTGACCAGCATTATTAAGTGGTGTAATCACTCTATCGTAGAATCCCAGTCTGTTTATATGACGTAATGTAGTACTCCACAAGCTCTTATCATACTCAAACATGTTATAGTTCACTATCCAATGATAACAGTCAATTTCTTCGAGTTCCATAGAAATAATAAAAATGCACATTCAAATATAACACCACAAGATGATTTTTTTCAAACTGATAAATTCTGTGTCATACAGTCCTATCATCTTGGAAGTTATTAATGTAGTTGTTAAGTAGAAAAATACTTCATCAAACTTTTATACCTTCGCTCAAGGTTGAATGGAGTTATGGCTAGGGGATGAGTCCTAAAACCATCTGAATTCATTGTGGGGAGGAGTCATAAAACCCCTTGGAAGTCATTGCGGGGAGGAGTCATTGAACTCTCGGTATCTATTGCATGTAAATGAAGTCTGGAAATTTCAATAACAGAACAATTCTTTTTTTTTCTCTCTTATCACAAACAATTTTCACTTAGCTACACGATATAGAATTTTAATTCAAGAAATTATGAAAAAATTCTCAGTAAGTAACAATTTCTTTCTTGAAGTCAACTCTTGGATACACAATACGGAAATTTCATTCAAGAAATTATGAAAATATTTGTAAGTAAGTAACAAGCTCTTTATTGATTTCACCTCTTGAATATACAGTACAGATACTTCATTCAAGAAACGTGATTAAACACGTTTTGAAACTACATGCTATTTGCTTGCCTTTCCTTGGCACCTTTCCAAACGAGCGGGGATTCCCCACTGGTTCCTACACATTGCAAAAAAGTGAGCAGTACGAAAACTCCACGTTTCCAACCAGACTGGTTTTTTAGACAACACCCATTTTTTAGGGCCCAATCAGAGACAGCGGAGGTTGCTCAATATACAATAACTTGATTGGTGATTGGTTATACACCGCGACGGCGCATACATAGTGAGAGAGACCTGCAAAGTCGACATATCTTTATTTCATTTTTTAAGGTTAATTTAGACGAGGTTACGTGCGCGCACGTAACCTCGTATAATAAACTCCAGGAAACAAACATCAACGAAAATCTAAAAACCTAGGTCTGAAAACCCTAAACTGGTAATTAACTATTCTAATTCATGATTTCAGGCACGTAAAACCACAAAATACTAAAGTTAACTTCTCAAATAGTAAACCCCAGGAGTCAAAACATCCACGAAAATCTAAAAAACCTAGGTCTGAAAACCCTAAACAGCTAATTAAATATTCTAATTCATGATTTCAGGCACGTAAAACCATGAAATACTAAAGTTAACTTCTCAAATAATAAACTCCAGGAAACAAACATCCACGAAAATCTAAAAAACCTAGGTCTGAAAACCCCTAAACAGCTAATTAAGTAAAGAAAAACCACACGGAAAAGCCCTTATAATAGCATAGGAAGGAACATAAGCTCCTGGAATAGCATAGGAAGGGGACATAAAAAACCTAGGTCTGAAAACCCTAAACAGGTAATTAACTATTCTAATTCATGATTTTAGGCACGTAAAACCACAAAATACTAAAGTTAACTTCTCAAATAATAAACCCCAGGAGTCAAACATCCACGAAAATCTAAAAAACCTAGGTCTGAAAACCCCTAAACAGCTAATTAAGTAAAGAAAAACCACACGGAAAAGCCCTTATAATAGCATAGGAAGGAACATAAGCTCCTGGTATAGCATAGGAAGGGGACATAAGCCCTTAAAATAGCATGGGAGGGGACATAAGCCCTTAAAATAACATGGGAATTCCTATATACGCAAGCAAATAACATGGGAATTCCTATACACGTAAGCAAATAACGTGGGAATTCCTATACACGTAATCAAATAACATGGGAATTCCTATACACGCAAGCAAATAACGTGGGTATTCCTATACACGCAAGCAAAATAACGTGGGAATTCCTATACATGCAAGCAAATAACATGGGAGTTCCTATACATGCAAGCAAATAACATGGGGATTCCTATACACGCAAGCAAATAACATGGGAATTCCTATCCTCGCTTTTTGACCGAACATCATGTAAAGAAAAAATCACACGGAATAAAACGACAGAGCCCCTCAAACCCCGTAAAGCTATTTTAAAAGGTATAACAATTATTTATTTAACAGAAATCCTCGCTTTCAATTGAACGGAAAAAATCCTCGCTTTCAATTGAACGGAAAAAATATAAGAATTATTTATTTAACAGAAATCCTCGCTTTTTGAACGAACACCATGTAAAGAAAAAATCACACGGAATAAAACGACAGAGTCCCTCAAACCCCGTAAAGCTATTTTAAAAGGTATAACAATTATTTATTTAACAGAAATCCTCGCTTTCAATTGAACGGAAAAAATAAAAGAATTATTTATTTAACAGAAATCCTCGCTTTTTGAACGAACACCATGTAAAGAAAAAATCACACGGAATAAAACGACAGAGCCCAACAAACCCCGTAAAGCTATTTTAAAAGGTATAACAATTATTTATTTAACAGAAATCCTCGCTTTCAATTGAACGGGAAAAAATATAAGAATTATTTATTTAACAGAAATCCTCGCTTTTCTAACGAACACCATGTAAAGAAAAAATCACACGGAATAAAACGACAGAGCCCCTCAAACCCCGTAAAGCTATTTTAAAAGGTATAACAATTATTTATTTAACAGAAATCCTCGTTTTCAATTGAACGGAAAAAATATAAGAATTATTTATTTAACAGAAATCCTCGCTTTTTGAACGAACACCATGTAAATAAAAAATCACACGGAATAAAACGACAGAGCCCCTCAAACCCCGTAAAGCTATTTTAAAAGGTATAACAATTATTTATTTAACAGAAATCCTCGCTTTCAATTGAACGGAAAAAATATAAGAATTATTTATTTAACAGAAATCCTCGCTTTTTGAACGAACACCATGTAAAAAAAAATCACACGGAATAAAACGACAGAGTCCCTCAAACCCCGTAAAGCTATTTTAAAAGGTATAACAATTATTTATTTAACAGAAATCCTCGCTTTCAATTGAACGGAAAAAATATAAGAATTATTTATTTAACAGAAATCCTCGCTTTTTGAACGAACACCATGTATTGAAAAAATCACACGGAATAAAACGACAGAGCCCCTCAAACCCCGTAAAGGTATTTTAAAAGGTATAACAATTATTTATTTAACAGAAATCCTCGCTTTCAATTGAATGGAAAAAATATAAGAATTATTTATTTAACAGAAATCCTCGCTTTTTGAACAAACACAATGTAAAGAAAAAATCACACGGAATAAAACGACAGAGTCCCTCAAACCCCGTACAGCTATTTTAAAAGGTATAACAATTATTCATTTAACAGAAATCCTCGCTTTCAATTGAACGGAAAAAATATAAGAATTATTTATTTAACAGAAATCCTCACTTTTTGAACGAACACCATATAAAGAAAAAATCACACGGAATAAAACGACAGAGCCCCCTCAAACCCCGTAAAGCTATTTTAAAAGGTATAACAATTATTTATTTAACAGAAATCCTCGCTTTCAATTGAATGGAAAAAATATAAGAATTATTTATTTAACAGAAATCCTCGCTTTTTGAACAAACACTATGTAAAGAAAAAATCACACGGAATAAAACGACAGAGTCCCTCAAACCCCGTAAAGCTATTTTAAAAGGTATAATAATTATTTATTTAACAGAAATCCTCGCTTTCAATTGAACGGAAAAAATATAAGAATTATTTATTTAACAGAAATCCTAGCTTTTTGAACGCAAATGAAATACCATTGATACCGCTAAAAATACATGCGATACTGAACGAGTTACCAGATAGCTATAACCTACAGCTTATTAACACGTTTGACCAGTTTTGATTGGAATTTGTATTTTTTTTTTTGCCAGAAGAAAGATCATGGATACATGTTTATTTTTATTTATTTTTTTTTTAAACTGGTATTTTTTCAATGAAGCCCATAACACTTTGCAGAAACCCGTGAATGTAGGACTGAAAGTCCGTTCGTAGTATATCTGAATCCAATTACTAATCAAGTTAGTGTGACCGCCGCTCTCTCTATCTGTTTGACCTCCAAAAAATGTATCGTTCGTAGTAATAGGTGAATGGCCCTGGTAACCCAATGTACCGGTTAAACTATACACATATTCATGCCTCAGGCTTGTGAAAGTGCATGTATATTTCAAATATATAGATACATTACTACTTTTATCACATTCCCCCTCCCAATATTTCACTCATTGGACTCCTTGTCACATTGGCCCGCCAAGATTTTGCTCTAGATCCTCCCTGATGGGAAATGTATAACTTGGGCTGTATTTTTGAAGATTAGAGGGGGGAGGGGTAAAGTGAAATGCTTTTAGGAATAATAAGTAAGTATTTTAGAATTTTTTAAAGTTGTTTTCAGAATTTTATAGTGTTTCCTTTTGGGTGGGCCTAACAGTAGACTAATACCAAAGTAGGTTATAATTGGTACAAAATACTTCTTTCTTTGGACTTTCCAAGAATAGTTTCATTCTTGAAAAATAAAAAGGAAGCATAAAGAACCTTGTGGTTGGGCAGTAGGTTGATCTCTGGGACTGTGGAGCACTGTCCTGGTGGGACAGTGCTAGGCAATACGGGGAGCGAAGTCCAGCTGCCATAGGACCCCGAATTGTATATTGAGATTATGCATTAGCATCTCAAATAACTAAGCAAGCAGTTTCTTTGATTTTAGACCATTTCCTGTTAAAGGCATGCATGCCCACAGGTCTGACGACGTCAAAATGTAAGATTAAATTTGTGTTTTCATTGGTTTTGTCAGTTTGTATTTGTATCAGCTTTATATGTTTTCGAATTCCGTCCTAAAAACCCATTCTTATTTCAAGTCGCTGTAAAATAATGGGCAAGACAAAATTTTTGGAGAGCTAGCTCAGTAGGGAAGACGGTGCTGGGCATAAAGTGAAAGAGTGGCGCAAAAAAGGGAGTGATAGCTCGTTCTATTGTAAAGTTTGTAAAAAGACACTCAGCTGCCAGAAAGGGTCTCAGGCCCTTCTTCAACATGCAGCCACACAAGATCACAAAAAGAATGCTTCTGTCATGTTAAACCAGCGTCAGTTGAGAATCGCTGCATCAGCTCCAACCGGAAACCACCCAAACTCACAGAGTGACGATAGCGTACCATAAAAGAATCTGGAAATGCTCCGCAAGCAGGATGCAGCTTCAAGGGCGGAGATAGTTTGGGTTTTAAAGACTATTGCTAGTTCTTTTGCTGCAGCTTCATGTGATCATATTGCCGAGGTGTTCCGAACAATGTTCCCTGATGGTGTACCAGAAGGCTTGTCGTTAAATGCTAAAAAAATGACATGCTTGTTGACAGAGGCTATTTGTTCTGACGATTTCAACCAGTGCCAACGGAAAGTTAAAGTTCCTCAGCGTAAGTTTAGGAAGCACGTCCCCACGAGATGGCTCACCATAGGGGAAGCAGCAAGCCGCTTGATGTAACAGTGGCCTGCATTGATAGAATATTTCCTAGAATTCGTGCCAAAGAAAAATTGTCTGGAGTACCTGATGTCAAATGCAAAATATTTGAAAATTGTAAAATGGCTAAAAAAGCAAACAATGAAAGCCGAAATTGAATTTATTGTAAGCTCTGCAGCAACTTTCACTGCTTTTACCGGTGTATTTCAACGACAGGAGCCGTTAATTCATGTGGTACACTTTGAGCTGAGATGTTTATGCACAGTTCTTTTGGGGTAGATTGTGCTGGCTGATGATGTCAATCTCCGGATCCTCGGTGGTTTTGGAGGCTTAGTTAGTATTGCAGATGTTTACCTACAGCAACCCTTATGTAATGAAAGGGTTCTGGCTGCCCTGGAGTCGTTATTCTGAAAGACAGGAATTTTTTTTTCCTGAGAATTAAAAAGCATATCAAAGCTGCTGTACAGTACCTGCTGAAAAAATGCCCTGTGAACAACGAGTTTTTCCAAAGCCTTGCCTGCCTAAGCCCTTCCAGTCCAGATTGCCAAAGAACGAGTTGCAGTGATATCTTCCGCATTGCGAGAGAACTTCCATTTGAGACGGACATCCAGCAAATCCAGGGAGAACGGTTGTTATTACAGTCAGATCCTGTGCCGCCACCCACAGAGAGTACTTGAATCGACAGCTATAGGCAAAAGTTCCTGGAACTGAAGACGCCATCTGGTGAAACCAAATATCAGACCTTAGGTCGGATCGTCCGGGCAGCTCTGTCGCTCTGTCATGGAAGTGCAGACGTAGAGAAAGGATTTTTTCGGTCAGCTTTGCTGATGACTAGCCTTCAAGCGTGTACAGAAGAGCGGACACTGAATGCTAAGGCTTTTGCTGCAGGTGCACTCCGCAACTATGAGAACAGACCAGAGGGTGTGCTGATCACAAAGAAGCTGCTTTGTCTGGCTAGATCAGCTAGAGCCAGCTATGAACTATTCCTTATTGAACAAAGACATGAAGAATCAAAGAGAGAGAAGCTTGAAGCTGAGAAGGAAGATGCTGAGATGCTGAACAAGAAATCCAGGAGATGGCGCGGAAGAAGCAGAAAATAGCGGCCATAGAGTCAGACATTGTACGAAAAAAAAGAGTTGGTTAAGCAGAAGGAAATAGGTGATACCCTTCTGAGAGAGGCAGGGGAACGGTTGAAGAAAGCTGTGGAAGAGAAGGACTTCCTGAACATTGGTCTTGCTCAAAGTATGCTGGAAGCAGCATTAAAAGCTCCCTCCGAAGAAAGGGAAAGAGTAGATGATGTTGAATCGGTTGAAGTACTTGTTCTGAAGAGGAAATCCGAACTAATTGATCGCCTTTTGAAAAAGTCAAAGAAGTGATGACATAATATCCAGTGATTGCTTATACCTAGTCGTGGTGGACGCTTGTTTTTCAATAAATCAGTTTTCGTTCCTAGTGCCATAATCGAAGTCGTACATTTACCGAAGTTATCGTTTTGTATAAGTAAATAAAATCAGTTGAAGAAAAAAATAAGGATTTCAGCCTTTCTGTCCGTAACTTCTCGGGCTCTCATAGGCCTGTGATGATCTTACTGTAGTAATTTCTATCCTTGTAATCCATCTGACTATGCTGTGACGGCTTCTGAGCAGTCACTTTTTGTCACTTTTTTGGTGTCCTCAAGTAACTAAAGTCACTTTTTTCGTGCACCTTGTCGCGGCCGACCCCTGTATATATATATATATATATATATATATATATATATATATATATATATATATTATATATATATATATATATATATATATATATATATATATATATATATAATATATATATATATATATATATATATATATATAATATATATATATATATATATATATATATATAATATATATATATATATATATATATATATATATATATATATATATATATATTATATATATATATATATATATATATATATATATATATATATATATATATATATATATATATATATATATATATATATATATATAATATATATATATATATATATATATATATATATATATATATATATATTATATATATATATATATATATATATATATATATATATATTATATATATATATATATATATATATATATATTATATATATATATATATATATATATATTATATATTATATATATATATATATATATATATATATATATATATATATATATATATATATATATATATATATATATATATATATATATATATATATATATATATATATATATATATATATATATATATATATATATATATATATATATATATATATATATATATATATATATATAAACTAGCTGCCCTTTTTTATTGACGAATCAGCTCTTGTAACGCAGCTGGATCAAAAGAAAGTTCTGTGTTTTTTTTTCGGTCATGCAATTTTTTACTTTCAAATTAGAAAAAACAAGATATTAATATTAATAATTATTATTCCTGAATGAATTTCAGGCATTTCGGAACTTTATATGATTTATCTTATGGCCGTGTCCACATGGGGGGCTAGGGGGATTTGAAGCCCCCCCCCCCCTGAAATGTTTGTTAGACTCGTAAAAACGTAACAAAAATGTTTATAAAAATTTGATGCGTTTCAAAGTCTCCCCCCCCCACGAAATAAATCCTGGATACATTCTTGGCTGCTCAAAACCAAAAATGGCATTATGCGATTCTGAGCTTCGACTGACATTCTCAAAGACAAAGGGTCTATTAGCAAATTTTCCCAGGACCATAGGGAGCTTCCAAAGCAAATTTAGTAAAAACTTAAATGGGGTCTTAGATTCTGCAACAGTTTGAAAAGCTAACGATAGTCTATTTTAAAACAGAGGCAACCCGCACTATCTTACTAGTTTTTAACCAAAATGTTGTCTAATCAATGTACGTACAGCATAAATATTGTGTATTCTGTGTCAGCAAAGATTTAAATCAAGGTAGGTAGCACAACAGGAAACTTCCAAATCTGTCGAATTATTCAATATGACTACTTTTGAGCTGATTTTTAATGTTTTTTAAGCAGATATGCTAAAATATCTTTGGGACTGCCCTTTCCCAAACTTTAAAAAGAAAATTCTGATCTGCTCAAAAAAAGAAAGAAAGAAAAACAATTGCTTTCCAATGATAAGTTTTAAATCAATCTGAATATCTCTGTCTCTGGCACAAAAAGGGAGAAGTTAAATGTTTCCCGGATAAGATATCCGGGAAAGTAGGTGCTAGCTTTTATTTTTCTGTTGTTTCTTCGGATCTCTTAGCAAAGCTATACAAGTTATGGTAAGACTTTCCAATCAATTCTAAATAGTTTGGCCACACAAACTAAAAAAAAAAAAAGTTGTAATGGACGAGATCAGGTGATTCCTTAAGGCAGTGGTTCTCAAACTTATTTAGACACTGTACCCCTTTTTACCCACAAAGCATTTTAGATGCCCCTTCTCAGTTACCGTTACCGGTATTAAGTAAACTATATACTATAGCGGTCGCGTACCCCCTAAAAATTGTTGTGTACCCCCAAGGGGTACGCGTACCACAGTTTGAGAACCACTGCCTTAAGGTATCGAAAAGTCTTGTGGTTTTAATGAACTAACTTTTTCATATCCCCGGAGGATATGCAAAATATATGCATATGCAAACAAATGGATATGAGTATAAGCAATTCTAAATGCAAAATATATGGGTTTCGTTTTAGTTCATCTTTTTTGTTTATGGTTTAGATGCTATTTGAAATTATTCCTTGCATAGCGGCTCGATTTATTAGGCCCATAGCGACGATTTTCTCAGTATTCAAGGTATATGTTCCCTGTAAAACAAGCGATTTCTTGGCGAGCACGAAAGGACAAGATACTTATATCATTACATTCAATAGTCTCAGATCTATCCATTCACCAAACCAAACTTATGGTTTACTTAGACTTGGAGTACCACGGAAAGCAAAATAAAAACATTTTTTATCCCCTGCCTCCATCTTAAATATATTCATACCTGTAAACCCGAATTTTCTACCACGTTTCTTTTGGTTGTTACAGTTTAAAACCAAATTTTGGCTTTGCAAGTTCCTTCATTGTTGCTACATTGAACCATAAAAATAAATAAGCATAAACCAATTTTGTAAAGTTGAGGTTGCTTTTTGTTCGAAAAAATTCAAACATAGACAATCTCTTTATTCTCGTACGTTATTTCAAACCAGGTTTATATAAACCCAAAGTTTTATATACGAATATAGTATGGAAGGTACAGTATGAGTGCTGAGGGGGGGGGGGATGAAAGCTCCCCTTTGTTGCGGGGCTGATAGTTTGTTTTGGGTAATTATAATTTATTTTGAGAAGTAGAAAAAAAAAACTAAATGAGCTCATTTTCCCGAAAAAAAGTTGTTTCATATGAAAGTAAAGAGCAAAATTAAAACTCGAAATGAACAGAAACTATTTTGTATATGAGGGGGGCGGTCTCCTCATCAACCCCTCACTCATAACGCAAAAATATTTTTTTTCCTCCAGTTCTTTTTTTAAGAACGACTGTTCGAACACAAGGGCCGGTTGAATTTGAAAAAGAAGTATTTTTAAAGTAGTGTAAAGCTTCAAAGCATTTTTATTTAGTTACACAACATAATGCCGTTGGATGACATTGGGGATATTTCTACTTGACACTGGCTTAAGTATGTGTAAAAATAGCGGCATACAGTCTTTTCTTAACTTATTTGAAGAAAATAGTTGATGATATGAACGAGAGATTCCAAAGAGGGACGTGCACATCCCTTTTTGATGTGATATCCCTTTTTGGCTGGAGTCTTAAAAATGGAAAGTAAAATCACCTAACAGGGCTCTTATAGAGAGTAGTATTTTAGCATGAAACAGAGGTACTGTGTTTATAAGAGTTCATGGTATGGACTTGACGGAAAATTGGTTCGAGTGATGAAAAACACTAGTTTTTTGTCGTTCTAGTTTAAATGTAATAGGAAAAGCTGATTCTACTTGTATTTACAGGTCTATCCATTGTCAGAGGCGACAACTAGTGTCCGAACCTTATTAGTTTCGGACGATGCATCACCTTTTACACTCCGGGGACCTAACACCAGGTGGCTCGTACAAGATTGAATTGAACACAGTTTTCGAAAATAAAGATAGCATCAATATGGTCACCAGGAATTTCACTACAAGTAAGTTTCATCTACTAGTACAATTCTTTTTAATACATAATTTGGGTAAAATTATGCATTCGTAAACTAGTATTCTGCCGCGTTTTTTAAAACTAATTTAAAACTTATTTTCGCATTCAAATAATTATAGTGCTGCTACTACTGCTACCATTACTAACAACTCACTGCAGCACCAAGCCACACAGCTGTGCACATTTCTCCACCCCAAGCTATTCAAAGCTTCCCTCTTTACCCCTCCAACGAAGTTCCAATTTCCTTTAAATTCTTTCTTACGACCTCTTCCAAATCCATGTGGATGGCGAACAGCACAATTTTTGGCAACTGTATTGGTAACCGCCAAATCCACAATAATTTCGTAAAGTTCCTTTTTTTTTCGTTGCGTTGAAGACATTTTGGAAATATCCCCTATATTTAGGAGATTTTATAGGGGAAATAAATGTAAAATATAGGGGAAATATCCGTCTCCTGTGTCTTCTTTATGTTTTAAAACTTTAATTGGGGGAGGGGGGGGGGTCTTGGGGCTGGGAAGGGTGGACGGCCAACCCCTTGTTTGGGCTTCCTAGTAAAAAGAATATCGTCGTAATCGTCGTCAAATGTCATGCCTTTGGAAGGCCTAATACTACTACTACTGCTAAAGACTCACGGCAGCACCAAGCCGCCTGAGGTCAACACTGCTACGCACACTCCTTCTCCATCCGAATCTATTCAAAGCCTCCCTCTTTACACCCTCCCAGGAAGTTCCCATTTCCTTTAAATCTTTCTTTATGACATCTTCCCACCCCTGCCGTGGACGACCTCCTGCTTTCCGTTTGGCCGAAAAGGACATTCTTCGGCAATCTGTCATCCTTCATCCGCAGAACGTGCCCTAGCCAGTTCAACCTTTCTTTCATTACATCCCTAGAAAGTGGGATTGAACCACACTTTTCGCACAGCCTACTGTTTGAAATACGGTCAGTCAGCCGGGTACTCTCCGTAGGCAACAATCTGTAGGCAATTTCCTTGTTTGAGTAACTAACCAGATGTCATGGAAATTACCAAGTACAAACATTTTCTGAGATATTTGAATTAGTGCGAATAACAGTGTTACTTGATGTCTTAGTGTAAAATAACGCGCCCATGGAAGAGGAAATGCGACAAAGCTACTGATTTTTGACTGTGCCGAAGAAGAAGTTTTTCAAAAAAGAATGCCCTGACAAATTTACTGGTTAAAGAAATTCAATGTGCAACACCGAGGAGTAGTTACATTAAACAGATTTGGAAATGAAAGGTGAGAAACTGTTGTATAGTATTCATTGTGGTACTTGTGTATTATCCCGACCAAACTCAAGAAGTGAAGTTAATCCTAATGAAATATACCAAAATATGGTGCAAACATAATGCTTTAGTAACAAAATTATGGAAACTACAACAAAGAATTATGGAAAGTAGGCCGCCCAGAAAGAATTATATTAAATACTTAACCACGTCTACGTATTAAATATTTAGTTACAATATACCTAAATCATAGTTTTTCTCACTAAGACTAAGCTAATTATTACTAATTGCAGACAGACAAACTGGTTTTTCTCAGATCTAACAGAGCAAACTGCTTGAGTGTGTTCT
>CM051276.1:46013648-46101148 GCA_027921565.1 Artemia sinica | reverse complement strand
ATGATCATCGTTGCTGATAACATCGCAACTCCTCCTGACTAAAGCTCCTGTGAACTGGCTTGGGTTTAAAAAGACTGGATGGTCCTGATTGTTCGGGAGGTGTGGTCCCCCCATCAGGTTAGTCTAGTCTTCCGTACTTAGTTAAACATGGGAGCAATCCGACTGCGGTCTCCTCATCGTGGTAGTCATGTGGAAACGGCCAGAATTGCCTATCCTAGTTCTTGCTAGGCCAAAATGCAGAGGGTGCCGTCATTGAGTTGAGACCTGTATGAGTAAAGAGTCCATCTGTAAAGAGTCCATCTATACTACGGCATTCCCAGCAAGCGATGTGTTGAAGGTTTCATCGGCGTCTTCTCCGAAAAATAGGCAAGCACTTACTACGGCCTCGCTGGCAAGCGATGTGTTGATGGTTTCATCAGCATCTCTCCCGAAAAATTGGTAAGCTGAAGTAACTGATACTCCTTCGGAATCATAGACAACCCCTCAGTGTAGGGTGCTGGGACGTCTGTCCGATGAAATGCCTGACGATCCGGTAGTTTATCGCTGAAGAATTATATATATTGCTGGGCACTTCGGTCTTGGAGCTTAATGTAGCAGGGGATCAAGACTTTTTCACTTTGCCATGGCAAATGATTTGGTCATTACCAATTTCTTATTCAAACACAAGCCCTGCCATAGAGCCACGTGGCATTCAAGAGATGGTAGAGCGAAAAGCCATATTGATTACATCCTCATGTCCCACCGTTGGAAATCAGTGGTTACGAATAGTAGATCGTACATTGGAGCAGATACTGGCTCGAAACATGGGTTGGATCATCTCCTATTCAAGTTAGATCTAAAGTTTTGACTAGCAGCACACCCCAAGAGGAAACCTCCACAAAGATCAGACACCAATCGCTTCGATGATCCTAATATACGACAGGCATTCAGCTTAGAGATGTCTAATCACTTTAAAGCTCTCCAAGTGCAAGCGATCGACGAGCAAACCCAAAGCTTGGATGAAGAGTGGCTGATTATACGCAATACAATCCACGATGCTGCAAAAGCTATGATAGGATACCGCAAAAGACTATCCAAAAAATGGATGTCAACACGCACAGTCCAGCTGACTGAGCACAAGCAACAGGTATCAGACAGAAAATCGGAGTTGTTCAAGCGCCTGAGAAGAGAATGCCACCAACCGGTTAAGAATGATAAGAACCAGTAATGGTAGACAATCGCTGAAGACACGGAAGTCGCTGCCTCTAGATCCGACGCCATGTATATGTATCAGCTCCTAAAGCAATCAAAAATAAATCACATAAGCCTACTAGTACGTCCGTCGAAGATAAAAACGACAAGTTACTCTCGAATAAGTCCGAAATAATAAATCAGTGGAAGGAGCACATTCACAAACTACTTAACCAGCACCAACTCTCCACAGCAATGGATTATAATCAGCGTTGCCATAATTCAAGTCGCGGCCCTGATGACCTGCAGGAACCAAAGTCCCCTAGCAGTATTTACAAAGACGTGAACGTGCCTCCCCACACGTTAATTTATGTCCGACAAGCAATCAATTGCCTGAAAAGTAATAAAGCCCCTGGTCCTGATGGTATTCCGGCTTAACTTTTCAAGTATGGAGGGACAGCGCTTGTCAGCAGGCTCCATAAATAAACCTGTCGCATATGGGAAGAAGAAATGGTTCAACAGGATTGGGGAGACTCTTTCATCCTTCCTAGCGCAACGTGAAGACAAGGCCCAATCAAACGGGATTCCACCCAGGTATGGGAATAATCGACCAATTTTTCGTCTTAAGACAAACCCTTGAATACAGGGCAAAACACTAGAAACCGACAGTTTCGCTATTCATAGATTTTGTAACAGGTTTTGATTCTGTTCTAAGGGGTCGAATCTGGAAGGCCATGACGGAAGATTGAGTACCAGGCAAGATATTTAGACTTATCCAAGCATACTACCAGCACACGCCAGCCCAAATTCAGATTGGTGGGGAGCTCTCCTCGATGTTCCAAATTGATTTTGGCGTCCGACAGGGATGTATATTGTCTCCCGTCTTATTTAATTTCGTAATTGGCTGGATTTTGACAAGAGCAATAACGACCTTTTTAGGCGTTGAAATAAGTCCCAATTTTGTGATCATAGATCTGGACTTCGCCGGCGACATTTGCTTATTAGTTGAATCTTGTTCAGAAGCCCAATCCATGCTATCAAAGGTAGCTGAAGAATCCTCTTTGGTCGGCCTGAAGATAAGCACCTTGAAGACAAAAGTCATGTTGTCTGGTATATCATCTCAAGACCCCCCCAATTTTACTAGAACAGTCGCCTATAGACGAGATACCTGAATTCAAGTACCTAGGCTCTCTTGTAGACCCAATAAGAGGATGCACATAAGAAATTCAGTAGAGAATTGCTTCAGCGACTGGTGTCTTCATCCAGCTAAATCACTCTCTATGATACCAGAAAAAAAGTTCGTTTGAAGACAAGAATAAGGATATATCAGGCCCTTCTTCGGTCTGGCCTTGTATACGGCTGTAAGACATGGGTTCTGAAAGCATCCGACATTCAAGCCCTCAACGTGTTTGACCTTTCATGTCTAAGGAGAATCATTGGCATTAAACTCTGTTATCGACTCAGCAATGATGAGCTCAGCAAAATCTGCCATCAGTGTTTTGATTTGGCCACTATAATTAAACAACTATAATTAACTCCAATGGTTCGGTCATACACTTCGCCGCCCACACCACACCCTCTTTAATAAAGCCCTCAGATGTTCACTTCTTCTGGGATGGAAAAAGTGACATGGGGGACAGAAGAAAACGTGGCTTGCCTGCATGAAGACTGACCTAAACCCAATCGGTGGCTTCAAGAAGTATGGACGAAGACAAGAAAAGTCCTGGCTCGAATTGATTGAGTCACTCGCGATCGACCAAGACTCTTGGCTTACTACAATGACAAACCTACTGGACACCAGGGAGAGCAGAGACGCTTGAGTCCTGCTACAAGAACAAGTAAGTACAAATATATACATATATATATATATATATATATATATATATATATATATATATATATATTATATATATATATATATATATATATATATATATATATATATATATATATATATATATATATATATATATATATATATATATAATTAACCTTGATTTAGTCGTTTGGTGGTTCTCTGTGTGTTTGTTTCTTTTTCGTTATACCTTACTTGGAAAGAGAAGAAGAAAATGAATAGAATGCGATTAATAAATATTAGAGGTTCTTACAGAATGAAAAATGAATAGATAAATAAATATCAACAGATCTCATATAAACAACAAAAAGCGAAGCGATGGGGAATTAATCGAATTCAGTGAAATTCTTAACGTTAAATGAACATTTCCAATCTATTTCTAAGGACCGTTGTCAGCCCTTGAAGTAGCTCCCTTCAAATTCCTTGGAGTACTGATTCTGGGAGTACTTTAATTTTTAATTTTGGTTTTTAGAATATAATTTTGTTGTAATTTTTTTTTATTGTATAGGTTAGCAGCAAAGGACGGGCCTCTTAGCTTTGCTGAGGACGGGCCTTGAATATACAGCCGAAATATTCATTTAAGATCAAAAATTCCATTGTCTTAAACTAATTCCCCATTGTTTTACCATTTGTTGTTTGTCTGATGGAAAGGCAATGTGATCTTCCCCCTTATTTAACATTTATCGCAAAACTAATTTTGGAATTTTCGTTCAAGGTTTTCGCTTCTGATTTATTGCTTGTCTGGGCAATTTTTCACTTTGTGAGGAATTTGTCTAGTAATTTCTATCTTATTTCTTTTTCTTACAAAGTATATCTCATTGTTTAGTTGAAGTCCTCAACTAGTAAGGACTCGTGATTGAAGTCACGTCTTCATTCGAAAAACAGTAAAATAAAGATCCCAGAATACGTTTGTGTTTTAACCTTAGTGTTTTGTTTTGTTTGTTTGTTTTTCCTTAGGCTAGTGGCAATGCTGTCCAAATTATAAAATTACAAACATAAACTTATTTTGTTTTGGCATTATCACTTGGCGTGATGTTAAAAGTAGCACCGGAGAAAATATTATTTGGAATCATCTCTCCATCATAAAAACATAGGAAAACATCGTTTTGTAATTAGTTTCAGTTCCATTGGCTCATAGCACGTTTCAAAAAAGATTCTATTGTAATATTTCTAGAATCTGAAAAGCGACTTGATGGTTTTGACGGAATCATTTTATTTGAAATAGCCTTTATTGTCGAAATAACAGAGAAGAAAAGAAGAAATACAACCGGGTAAAAATGTATTAATGTTTGTCGCAGAATGACTTCGGAATTAACATTCAATATTGCTACTTCCAATGACTTATTACTATTTTTAGCGATTTTTACCCCTGTTATGATTTTGTTCAATGGTTTCTAGCTTCTTTCTTTTTACAAAGCATTTCCTATTGTCCGGTTCACCTTCTTGAATTGTCCAGTTGAGCTTCTTGAAACTTCTTGAGTTTGTTGTCTTTATTTAAAAAAAAAAAAAATCAAACAGTTCGTGGAAACGAACTGTAAGTAAGGAGCGACACGGCTCAATAGTAATCGAAACTGTAAAATAAACATATTTGATATCAATAAATACCTATCAAAAGAATTGGCTAATTATGCTGATTCCAAATATATAAGATTCATTAAGCTTAGTGTTACCCATTAAAGGCTACGAAAAAATTTGTTTGATTTTCAAAAAGAAGATAAACACCTACTAAAAGTGTAAGAATCTTAATGAAAATCACACCATCAGATTCAGCATATCAGAGAACCCTACTGTTGGGGTTTCAAGCTCCTATCTGTAAAAATTTGGAATTTTGTATTTTTTGTCAAACAGTTCGTGGTAACGAACTCTATATAGTAAGAGCGACTCGTCTCAATAGTAACCGAAACTCTAAAAAACTGAATTTTAATATCAATAGATACATCAAAACAATCGGATATTTATGCTGATTTTACCTATGTAAGTTTCATCAAGTTTAGTCTTACCCATCAAAAGTCACCTGAATCAAAAGCCTGAGAAAATTTGCCTTATTTTTGAAAAAAAAGGAAAAAACACCCCCTAAAAGTCATAGAATCTTAATGAAAATCACACCATCAGATTCAGCGTATCAGAGAACCTTACTGTAGAGGGTTCAAGCTCATATCTGCAAAAATGTGGAATTTTGTATTTTTTTTTCCAGAAGAAAGATCACGGATGCGTGTTTATTTTTATTTTTATTTTTTTCACCAGTCAGAAGAAAGATCAGGAATGCATGTTTCTTTTTTCCCTAGGGGTGGTTGTATCGAACCAATGGCCCTAGAATATAGGGAGAGGGCTCATTTGAACGTAAATTAAAAGCTCTAGTGTCCTTAAGTGACCAAAAAGATTGGAGGGCAGCTAGCACGCCTCTTTTATCCCCAAAATTGTCCAATCAAAGCTTTGAGATAGTGATTTTGTTAGATAACATGAACCCCCCCCCACCAGCCCTTGGGGATGGGTTTCATAAAATTTTCCCATTGTTTACGTATAGTATTTGTTATTGGGAAGTATACAGCCATTTTTGGGAGGGGGATTTTGTACTTGGAGAGGGGGTTTCCATGGGGATAATTTTCCATGTCGAGTGAAATTTCTGGGTTTGAACTTTCCAGGAGAAATTCCACCCTGGGGGGATTTGACAGAATTCCTATATGAAATGCTTTTTATTTGTCTTACTTTGTCATTGCCTGCTCAATTTTGCATGTGAACATGTTCCGAGGGAATTTTCCAGGGGAAATTTTCAGCGTGTTTGGCATTTCTAGTAAATAATTTCCACGGAAAGGGGGATTTCCAGTGCGATCAGAAAAACGATTAGAACTCAGTCTTTTTCAAATGATTAATTAAAAAAACTTTTTCCACAAAATAAATTTTTCGAAGAAAAGTAAAGAACTCCAATAAACAAAAAATGAGCAAAAATAAAATCAATTAATCTACCAAGCGTGAAACTATCACAAATCAGCAGCGATAAATAAATGAAACCCAAACCCAACATAAATTACAATAAATAACCGAGTCAAACTCAAAACGAGCAGAAATTAACATAAGTTGGGCTCAAAACCCCTATGCTTTCCCAAGGCCAGAACATAATTTGCACTTACTGAAAAAAATATAAATGTTTTTACTTTTATAACTTTAGTAAATCAAATAATATTAATATTTTGATTATTAAATATCAGTATATGTATATTAAACTGACCATGCACATTAATAACTTTCAACTACGTTGAACAAAATGGATATCTCAAAATTTTGGATGTGCTTGGGAAAATGGTTGGCGTGACAGGGGGTTTAGTTGCCCTTCAATCACTTTCGACTATTAAAAAGGGCACTAGCCATTTCAATTTCCAATCGAATGAGTCCTTTTTGAAGTTTCTACGACAACGCGTTCTATAAAAAACCTTATATGCCCCCAGGGCATAACTCACAGCCTTAGCCCTGAGGGCTGTGGGGGGGGGGGGGTTGTCATCCTCAAAGACCTAATTTCCAGAACTTAAAGCTACGTTGAACAAAATGGCTATCAAAATTTTGATTGGATGTGTTTGGGGAAAAGGTGGGCGTGAGAGGGGGGTTAGTTGCCCTCCAATCACTTTCGACTATCAAAAAGGGCACTAGCCCTTTGAATTTCCAATCGGATGAGCCTTTTTTGAAGTTTCTACGACAACACTTACTATAAAAACCTTATATGCCCCCAGGGCATAACTTACTACCCTTGCCCTGAGGGCTGTGGGGGAGTGTCCTCCTCAATAACATAATTTCTATCCGGAAATCAACGACGCTGAACCAAATGGCTATCTCAAAATTTTGATTGGATGTGTTTGGGGAAATGGTGGGCGTGGAAGGGGTGTTAGTTGCCTTCCAAACACTTTCGACTATTAAAAAGGGCACAAGCCACTCCAATTTCTAATTGAATGAGCCCTTTTCGAAGTTTCTACGACAACTTCTTCGATACGAAGTGCCCTGGTCTAAAGGAAAAAAAGAATAAATAATACATTGTGACAACATCGTTCTTATATGCCCCCAGGGCATAACTTACTACCCTTGCCCTGAGGGCTGTGGGGGAGTGTCCTCCTCAATAACATATTTTCTATCTGGAAATCAACGACGCTGAACCAAATGGCTATCTCAAAATTTTGATTGGATTTGTTTGGGGAAATGGTGGGTGTGGAAGGGGTGTTAGTTGCCTTCCAAACACTTTCGACTATTAAAAAGGGCACAAGCCACTCCAATTTCCAATCGAATGAGCCCTTTTCGAAACTTCTTCGACAACTCCTTCAATACGAAGTGCCCTGGCCTAAAGAAAGAAAAAAAATAAATAAATAATACATTGTGCCAACATCGTTCTTTACTTACGAAGCGCGATTGCGCTGCCTATGAAAGTATGCCAAGGAGAATTTTTCAGGCTGAATTTTCTGCGGTGAATTTTAACGGAGGGTGCGATTTTCAGCGAGGATGGAATTGTCCGGAAGGAATTTTACGGGGGTGATGTATTCTACGTGGGATGAGCTTTCCATGGAGGAGTTTCCAGGAGTCCAAACACAAATCAGTCACGCGAGAATGGTTCAACTCATTCATGAAGAGACACTATGACCTATCCATTAGCGAAGCCAAGCCATAAGCTTCAACAGGTCAAATGTTGATATGTTTTTTGACCTCCTAAAATGGATTATCGATCATACGCGTTCAGGATAAGGATATGTGGAATGTTGATAAGACGTATTTTTGGACCGTCCAACGACCAAATACATAGTAGCAGAGAAAGGGGCGTGCCAATTTGTAAAGGCCACCCCAGCTGAGAAGGGCCAGGCTATTGCTGTGGCGATGGCTATAAACGCAATCAGAAACATTGGTGTTCCACCAATGTTCATGTTTCCCAGGGTGTTTTTAAGGAGCACTTCATTGTAAATGGGCCACCTGGTTGTATTGATACATCATACAGAACAGGGTGGATGACAGGATATTTTTTACAAGTTCATGAAACACTTTCATAACCATGTCCGGTCATCAAAAGAAAATGCATGTCTATTATTATCAGAAAACTATAGTTCTCATCTCTCAGTTGACGTTTTGGGATTTAGTAGGAACAATGGCATTGTGAATTTGTGATGTTGTCGTTGCACATACATTTCACCGCTTGCCACTGTTGGATGTATCCGTCTTCTGGCATTTAAAAAAACTTTTATTTTGCTGCAGTAGTAGATGACAAGTAATCCAGGTAAGACTGTTACAATCTACGATATTCTTGGAATAGTCAAAACTGCTCTTCTTAAAGCTATCACGCCCTAGAGCATAATTTCAGGTTTTGAGGGATCTGGCATTGTACCATATAATCGGCAAATATTTACATATATTTTTGCCAAGTTTTGTCACAGACTAGCCAGTACCGGCTAATGAAGGTATTTCGATCACTGGAGCTATCATCGATGTACATAGCTCTTCTCCTGGTCTATCAACTTTAAACCAGACATCATCTAGCCAGCCTCATCAGGTGCTGGCACTATAACAGGCATTATGAGTCCAGTAGACATTCACCCGTTTCCCAAAAATGGCGAAAGAAAACTGAATAAGAAGGGAAAGCAGCCTCTGAAGTCAGCAATTTCAATGAGCACAAGAAAAAAAAATCGGAAACATGATTTAAGAAAAAAAGAAGCTATCGAAGACTGAAGAAAGCAAAATTGAAGTTGTACAAATCAATGGGTGTGAGAAACAGCATTGAAGAAAATAATTTCAATCTACGAAACAAAAAGAAACTGATGCTGAAAAGTCAAAAAGAAAATAACATGAGGGAGAAGAAGATGGTCTTTTTTTTTAAGCCGTATTCTGAATCAAAACTTGGTCAGGATCGGATTCAGTATATTGTATGTAAGAGATGGGCACATATCGCGTGCTGAGAGGATAAGAAATTCTACACATGTAGAAACTGCACCTCATAGGTTAAAACATAATCCAGTAATTTAAATTAGTATATAACATGAAAACTTTTTAGGCGTTTAGCGGGAAGAGCTATGTTTGAAGTTAGTTTTTTTTTAAGTATATTTATATTTTGATTTTTTTTTATATTTTTTATATTAGATTTTTATATTTTTTATTTTTTATATATTTTTTAAATTTATATATTTTTATATACATTTTTTTAATTTGAAGTGTACTCAATATAAAACGTTTGTATAGTGATTTATAACCACCTAGTTATTACAATCATTTCAAAATATCAATCGCCCTTACCTCAGTATCAATTTGTCCCATATTGACATCAACTTGTCCCGATGTGGGGTAAGTTGACACACTTTGAGATGTCCAGTACAAAAATTCCTATATTGCATAGTTTATACCAAAATAAGAAATATATTTTTGTAATAGAATGGTTGAGCCTTAAGAATGTATTTTTTATCGTGAAATAATCCAAGCTTGGCTTGATAAAAGCTGCTCATTTGCAGAGGTTATTCTATTTTTTTCTTCTTCTTCATTATTTCTGTAGATAATCAATTACCAATGATGCAAAATCGTTATCCATTAACTTTTAAGCAATAATATGTAGAATGTAACCTAAGATACATTTAAACCAGGGATATTAGAATCCCCTCTTATATACCCGTGCTCTGTTGGCCCGCCTTTATGACGCTTTTTGACCCAACATATACTGTATGCATTTTTGGAGCATGGTTATAGGGAAGGATAAAAATGATTAATAGGTTTTTTTTACACGTATGCAAAGTTTTTGCTAGTAATTCCGGTTTGAGATCGAATTATTACCGGCGTATATGGAATAGCTAACCGGAGCATAGCTACGTCGGTACGGTTGATAACTTTTCGTAATTCACTGGATCCAAAGGGGTGCTACCATTTCATCTAATCGTCACAAGCACTAAACGTCATTTCGTCGACAAGGAAAATCCGTCAGAACGTCGACAGTCATAACATCGACAGTCACAATCGCTACCCGTCAGAACGTTGACAGTCATAACATCGACATGTCAGGACATCGACAGCCATAACTTCGACACGTCAGGACATCGACAGTCACAATCACTACCCGTCAGAACGTCGACAGTCATAACATCGACAAAATCCGTCAGGACATCGACAAAAATATTTACAAGTTTATATAATAGTAATAAGTATATAATAGTTTAGAAACAAATTTCGGCTATATATTAGCTCATCAGGGGGGGGGGGGAGCATAGCATATATTAAATACGTAACCTAACCTAGGTACCTCCTCCCTCCCTAAACCCCAAAAAACTAAAGTTTTAAAATTTTAGATGTTATAACAGATTTTGTCGATGTTATGACTGTCGACGTTCTGACGGGTAGCGATTGTGACTGTCGATGTCCTGACGGTTAGTGGTTCTGACGGATTTTTTGTCGATGTTATGACGGATTTTGTCTATGTCCTGACGGTAGTGGTCCTGACGTGTCGATGTCCTGACGCCTTCCCGATCCAAATTTCAGTTTTCTCGAAAGTATATAAACATAAGTGAAAACGAGGGCCGCAAAGGGGATTGGGCTGAAATTGATCTAATCTATGAATACATAAGAGAAAAAGTCGGTGTTATGTGAAGTTATGTAAGTTATATAAAGCCCAATCCGTTTTGTGTCCCTCGTTTTCACTTATATTCATGGATTCTCAGAAAAAATTTCTATTTTTTAGTTCATTTTCAAAACGAGTTTAAATCTTTTCAAATTATTAAAAACTAAATTGTGTTTCGTAAGGCCAGTAGCAATCCATTTTTCACATTAAATAATTATAAACATCAACTTGTTTTGTATAAGCAATATCACTCGGTGGAATATTATAAATAAGAGCAGAGGGGAAATAATATTTGGAACCGTCTCTCTTTTTCATAAAAAAATAGAAAACCATCGTTTTGTAATTAGTTTCCATTGGCTGTTAGTGCGTTCCATTGATCTAAGTCCAGTGGTTAAGAAACACATTCTGCCGCACGAAAATTCCTGTGGCATCTCTATCGTAAATAGCTAATAAATTCTGAAAAGAATTTCACCAAGAAACAGCTGTCAATATAACATCCTTGAGTGTTGTATCTTTAAAATCAATACCTAACAATATGATAAGATAAATATATTGTGAAAATATAATACAGTAAATATTATAGTCGAAAAATATTTTGGAGACGGGAGGAGTCCCGACTATGAATTATTTATTCTGAAACATGTAACTTTCTTTGATTTAGTAAAAAAAAAAAAATGGTTGTTTATTTAGCTGGGTTTAGCAAACATATCAGTTTGCATTGCTACATTAATATTTGTCCTATGTACATGTTACCGTGAATGTCCGAAATTGGAGAACGTCGACATTCACCGGTGAATGTCCAAAATACCTTTTTTCTACTTAGATATAGACAGTGTTGCCGGTCAGCTTTTCCAGTTTTATGCAAGGTTTAATGGTGACGGGTTAGCTTTTAATTTAAATGGGTATTTAAACCATTTCTGAGATTTATAACCTAAGTTAACCTAACCCAACCTAACTTTTACCATCAAAGCTTGCATAAGAATGAAAAAGCTGACTCGCAAAGTCATTTGAATCCAAGCAGAGGACAAGGAATTTCGGACATTCACCGGTGAATGCCGACATTAACCAGATTTCGGACATTCACAGTAACATATACGCAAAACTTGTACGTCGGGAGAAGGGACACCTTATCAGGATATGTAGTAAGTTCATATATTTGACTAGAAATCTTTCAGTGAATGAAAAACGCCTCCTACAGCACCGTGCACCTCTGCACCTGGTCGCCGCGTGAACACGTCCTAGGTTTAAAAATATCAACTATAGAAAACACTTTTTTTAAGTCTATGGGTGTAGGTTATCTAGAGGGGAGGGGTGGTTTCCCCTCTAGGAAAACCATTTCCCTACTCCTTAGTCCCTCAGAAAATTATTGAAATCAAAGGATAAGCTAAGTTTTAATTGAAGACGGTCACCCCCCCCCCGTCTTTGAGGGTAAGATCCTTAGCTGCGCCCACATGTACGTCTTGAATAGGGCCTCCACTGCTCTGGGTTTTCAAATTCAGGTTGCTTTTCTTTTTTTGTAGATATGTTGGTTACCAGCATTATCGTGTTAATTTTTATGCTATTTTCAATCTTATAAGAGAACCTAACGTGTACTATTGCTTCTCTTTTTAGGCTGATTCGAACATCAACTCAGTTCTTGTTTGTGTTTTTACTTGAAAAAAAAGAAAGAATGGACAGAAACAAACACATATCGTTTAAAAGAAATGAAATACAACATTACGCAACTATTCATTGACGCCTTTTTGCGTCATGATCACAAAAGTGTTTACTCTTTACTGCATTCGGAGATAAAAAAAAAAAAAAATTGAAAGAATAGTGTCTTTATACCAACGATTCTAGATTGTAGTATTTCATACCTAAACCGCGTCTACCTCACCTTCAAAGCAACCAATAACGTATTGTTCCGTGTTTACAAGCATATTATCTTATTTCAGGATTTGAAATGAATGTGTAAATGAAAATTCTGAGGCCTCAGAATTTGGCCTAAACTGACGAATTTAAATAAAAGTATTTAAAAAAAATTATTGATTTGCAATGGACGTGGCACAGCACTAACAAATATTGATTGCTTCCTGGTTTCTTAAAACCTGACTTGACTTAAGTCCCGTCTGGTCTTTGTGACTCTATTAGGGCCTCTTCTTTTCTGGAAATTTAATGAATATAGTGGCGATATTCTGACTGTCAAACAGGTTCCTAGGCGGCCAATCATGCTTGATTCAATCGATTGACGGAAGCTTTTGATCGAAATGATTGACCGTTTAGGGCCTCCTTTACGAGGTTTGCCTTGGGGGTGTGTCCCATGTACTTGTCCTTCGAAGATGATCTTTGGTAGCTGTTGGATGACATTCTTTGAATGTGACCAAGCCAAAAGTCTCCAGAATTTCTTGAGTCTATCTTTGAGGGTTAATAGAGATTCGGCCCTCCCTATCCATTGATAACCGCAGTTCTTAAACTTAGAAGGGGGAGGGATCCGAGGATTTTCCCTCTAACTTGTTTTTTGGCAAAACCACGAAAAAAAAGAAGTTCTTTTAGGACCTCATGATGAAAATTTCCAGGTCAGATCCTTTAAGACGACCTCAAAGAGAGGGATTTACCCATCCCTCAGCTGTATGAAAATCATATGAAAATAATCGTTCTTTGTTTTCAGGGCCGAATACACCTGGTAGATTTATCGTGTGGTTCAGAAATGAAACAACGCTTCTTGTTCTGTGGCAGCCTCCATATCCTCCAGGGGTATACTCAAACTACAAGGTAAACATCTTTATAGATCACTTATTTGACTCGATCCCGATTTGAATCCAGGACGCTTATTTGACTCGATTTGATACTTATTTGACTCGATCTCGATTCCGATCAAATAGATATTTGACTCGATCCCGGTTTGGGTGGCTGTTTTGACTTGTTGACATCTTGATTTGTGGCAGGAAACAGCAAAAACTGACTGGAGTAGGTCAAGAGGGGACGTGTGTTTTTGAATCATCCCCCGCTATGACGTCCTAACGGTTGCCAATGTAAAGTGGCTTAATCTATGGGCGTCCATGTAGAGGGCATGGCCCAAATATCTTCAGCGTCAAACTCTGAAGGTATCAATAATTAAAAGTCTTCGCGTCATTTATCGGATGGGCTGGTTTATTGTCTTTTGTGACCAGTGAAATTTCAATATAACAAAAGAGCAGAGCGCTAATTAACAATACAGTTCATTCGTTTGTACCTTATATTCATTTAATTAAAATAGACCAGAATGCGATTAAAACTCTGGACATGTTCAAGGCGGCGCAGAAGGATTTTTGAAAGTTATAAACGCCGCCAGGAAATTTCTCGGAGGGAGGGAAGGGCCAAATGCTGCTAGGATCTTTGTTTTTACCAAGATCTAAATTGGGAATTTTTCCCGTTTCCTATTTTTACATGGTTTTTATGTTTGCATGTTTCCCCAGGGACCCCTCAACTCCCTTCCCTGCCGGCGTCTATTGTACGAGTGCAGAAGAAGGTGAATATTAACCCCTTTTATATATTATAAGTCGGAATTTTTTTTTCATAATTTTAGGATTGAGGTAATAACAGTCAGTTACTGATGAATAATGTTACTAGGTTCTGGTACGCACTCTCATTTTTCTGAAGACCCAATTTTTCTTCCAAAAATTATATCTATGTGCTAAAATACTTATTTTTAAATAGGAAACATGAGAAACTAGAACTTAAAACACATCAATTCCGAACCACGATGGGAAAAAAGAGTACATTACTTTGAAGATATAGGTATTGTGCATGTTTAAATCTGAAATTCGTCAGTAATTATTGCACGAAAGCTGCTGTACTAATTTTTCTTAATAAGGATGGGTACTTATATGTTATACCGCCAACACTCAATAAGTGAATTTAGGTTAATTCCAATGAAAAATACCAAAGCATGATGAAAATATAATACTTTAGAAACAAATTTGGGCTATATATTTGTACGTTAGGTTGGGGGGGATTATTCTAACCCCCACCCCCTAATGTGCAAATATATAGCCCAAGCTATATAATTCCAATGTATTATGTCACCCGCCACTTTTTTTCCACTGAACGTAAAATAATTGTTCTTAATACAGACAGATAAAACGGGTTAGTTCTCGAGTTTTACATAGCTTAAACTTGAGTGTTGGCGGTATAATACACAAGTACCTAAGGATGTTTCGAAATAAATTATTCATTTTGCAATTAGTATATGGTGTTGTCTTTTGCGTATTTAAAGTACCATGGACATCAAGTAAAAACTTCCCCCCCCCCTGGGCCTAGTAGGCTCTATCATACCTTAAAACCGCGATTATCTAACATTTGACTTTGGTTGCCTCAAATTATGAAATCAGTAGCGCAGTATCACGTTTTCGTCAGCGTTGCCACGTTGAATCATGAAAATAAATAATCAAGACTGATTGGTTAAACTTCACTACTTAAAATCCAAGCTTTAATGACCTGTTGATTCCCAAAGGCAACTACACCTTCTTAAGGTTTTTGGTACCATATGATTTTAGCTTATTTTTTGTTGATTTTTCGTGCCAGCTCCTTGTTTCTATTCAGGAACCCGCTTCTATTAATTGCTTCTATTAATTAATTGGACATGGAGATCATTTTCATTAAAAATATAATTCATGAATTTTCCTCAAATTTTTAGATATACAGGGTTGTGCAAGTTTCCACTTAATTAATTTCAACAGTCAGATTTCTTTTTCACTGTCTATGGTACTTTAAGTATCCACACGCTCATTTTTGGAATGTAGAAGGTGATCTCAATGAAGGAAAAAAAAGCTTGAGTTTGTCAGGAGATATGTTTCTTAGTCAAGTTGAAACTTTCATCATTTCTGTAGCGTTTTCAGTAAAACTTTAGGCAGATGGAAGACATTATGGTTGGTTTCTTTTTTTTTCAAAACGTTATCTTAATTATAGGGGAGCAAAGTTAACATTTGTCCTGGACACTGATTGGCTATTATCAATTAGTTCTTAGTAATTTAACCATGGTATTTTCTGAAAAATTGTGACTTTTATGGATAATTGTTATATATTGTATATATCTCTGCGTTTCTGGGTACTTTATCTTAGAGGTAAGTGGTTCTGAACCTCTTATTTTGGAGGTTACTCGTTCTTTTCCCCTGCTCTTTTATGATTATTAAACATCGTCCTCATGATTTCATGATCAATTACTAACAGAGACCACACGTAAAAAGAATTACCACCACTACTGCTGCTACGAACAGGCTGTAGCATTACGCCATCTCAGCCCGATTCCTGTGGCGAATACTCTTCCTCCGTCCTACAATATAAAGAAAGAAAAATGAGCGAAAATGGGGTTTTTAAAGGCCAAATGAAAATACTGGAAAAACACAACAAAGCAAATATTTCGAGAGGACAAACGCCTCTCTTCTTCAGCGCGAAACGAAATAATGTATCCAAGGAAAGTACCGAAGAAAAAAACAACAAAAAACAAACGCGGAAACTCAATATGAAAAGAACCAAAAAACCAAAGAAAAAACCAAAAACTTAAAAGATGAATAAAATTACATAAAAGCCAAAAAATTATAAGAATTAAAACCAAATACCTAACAACCATAAAAGCGAGTTATTCGCCAATATCCGCGATTTGCACAAAATCCAAAAAATTATGAACTGCCATCGGCGGATACTAGCGAACAACTGAGAAATAAAAGAAAAGAAAACAATTCATTCACTCAAAAACAAAACGAACCAGAAATTAAATAAGTTGGAGAACTATGTTATCTGATTTCGGATTTTAATTATTTCATTTCTTGCAGACACCCTTTGAGACCTAAGGGGTTGTTCACGTGTTTGATTATATGACTGGGAAAGTGGTTCAAGGTTTATTTCAGGGATTACCAAAGTATCGGCTTCTCTTTTGAGAAAATCGAAATATGACTCGTTTATTCTTAAATCACCGGAATCTCTGTTTAAAGCTAGATCTAAACGTTGGTATTTATAAATTTCAACAGCATCTCTGTAGTGCTGGTCAATACCTTTGTCATGCGAAATTATTGTTTTTCTTTCTTTATGTTATGTCAGGCCAATGTGGTTTAAGAAATTATCTTCGTCCTACAATATTTAAATGGTAGGTCATGGTAGGGTAGGTCACAAAAACTTTTGCTTTTGTGACCTACCGAGTAATCTCAAAAGACCTTTGGTTGCTTTGGATTTTAAATCCCCTTCTCCATCTCTGAGTTTCAGCCTTATATATTTTATCCCCTTGATAGACATTAAATATTCTAGGTCTTGATGGACCTTCTAAGGACATATTCAAGTCTTTGTAGCTCTTTCACGATTTTATGATTTATTAAAAAAAAAAGAGGCCGACAGGAATGATCGACTTAGCTGTTGAAGCAGGGTCATTACTGTTATCAACCATTTTGGTTTGTTTGTATCTTCCTCATAGAATGGAAGTAGTCTTTCAAACTCGAGTTTATTTTTGTAGGAACCACAATTACTTCCTGTATATTTAACGGCCATGTTGCTTATTTTGACGAGGAAAGAAAAGTGCTCGAATGGCATTGGTGGTGCCTATGAGGCCGTAAGAAGCGATCATTGCTTGTCATCGCAAGTCTTTAACAGAATTTTGAGGGTTTTAGTTTAATAGCTACTTCATTGAAAAATCATAAAAGTTCAAGCAGTTTATTGTCTCCAAGGTCTCAAACATTTTCTGTAATAGATTTTTTCACGGGGGAATTTCCATGGGGGGGGGGAAGTTTCCAGGGAGTGAACTTGTCAGGGGAAATTATACACTGGGGAAATTTGCCAGAATTCTTATATAAAATTCTTTTTATATGTCTTGCTTTCTCTTTTCCGTCTCAATTTTAGGCGTAGAGTGGTTAAGAGTAATTGCCCGGGGTAAATTTTCACTGGGATTGAATTGTCTAGAGGATATTTCCATGGGAGGGGGTTTCTCCGTGGAGATAGGGTCAGATTTCCTGGCACTCAAAACTTAAATTTTTTCATTTTTAGGATTTCCATCTGCTTAATAGTAATTTGTAAAAACTTGCTTTGCGTAACAATAATATAACTGAAAAATGTCACAGCCACACAATGTTTCTAACCTGTCTGTTTTTATTTACTTAACTTACCGTTAAGCGGTCTTAATTTTAAAGCTCATTTTAACATTCGGATAGAAGCAGGTACCCGCGCTCTAGTGGGGAGATTTTTTCCTTGAGATATAATCAGGTGGAAACCCCTTGATATTGATCAACCTCCCTCCTTAGAATAATATACGTTATTGTATGTGCATTTTGCAACAAACTTGCAAAATGCATCCATTGTGCAGAGATAAAAAAAGAAAAACTTAGCTCAGAAGATAATTGTCATGTTTTCTGGAATATTTCAAACGTTTGCACTGTATTCAAGCTGTCCATACACTCCTCTATGCCTTTTTTTAAAAGTGAAGCACATTGCATTATTTGTAAATTTCTCTGTAAGGGATAATTAACCCGAGTTTTTTTTTTAGAGCTATTTTAAACCAAAGTCCGATCTGCACAAAGTGGGGCTACGTCAGCTTGGAAAAATATGGACAGGTTAAGTAGGCTAGTTGATTTTAAGCGGGTAGGACTACTGCACCGGTGACAGAATTCTGTTTATATACCCTTCTCTACATTTTAAAATACCTGAAAGGACAATTGTGCTGCAGTTTAGGGTCGATCGAAATTGCCAAAAGCTAGACGGCGTGATCAGAGCTGTATCCAGGATTTTTTTTTGGGGAGGTGGGGGAGGGGAGTTACAAAAGGGTTCGTTTAGGGGGGGGTACAAAAAAGACTAAAGAACGCACCAAAAATTTGTTTATATTCATTCACGTTACGTTTTTACGAGTTGGACCAACATTTCAGAGAGGAGGTCAAAACTCCACCCCCTGAATACGGCCTTAGGCGTGATTAATATTACGATTCTCGTGTTAGTTTTTACTCTCGCAAGTTTCCCATACTCGCTGGTGGAACACATGACAGAATTTGTTAGTATATTCTCATTTTAAGACTTAAAATAACTTATTTTTTAGGAAAAGTTTTTTTCTTACTTTTTTTTAGCGTATTTGGAAATAAAAGTATTTGTGATTTCAATATAATAATTTTGCTCTTATTAGTCTTTCGTAAATCTTATAGGGCAGAAAAGAAAATCTTTCCATACATCTTTCTACCGATTCTTACTTTATGCTAACGAATATCGCTTGTAAAATTTAATGCCGAGACCAGGTCTACCTCTCCCTCAAATAATCAAAAGTCATACTGACCTGTTTATGATGAATGCTATAGCTTTACCCGTGAAAGGGTGTTTGATTTTCTTGAAATTTCAGCTCTTCTTAAGCTTCAATCAGCGCACCCTAATCAACGTAGAAACTTCTGTCCAAAAAATAAGTTTTTCAAAGAAAAGTATAGAGTTGGATTAAGTTAAAGACGAACAGAAATAAAGTAAAATTATAATGTGAACTTAAAACAAACAGAAATCGCTACCAATGAGTAAATAAGACCCAAAACGAACAGAAATTACTGTGAATAATCAAGTTAAACTTAAAACGAAAAGAAACTACCAGAAACAAGAGTTAAGGTGCAAATAGGAGTAAAGGCTAGACGGGAAATATTAGGTTTAGTAGTTTTGAATAAGGACAGCGAAAATGATATAATTTGTTTAATTGGTTATGTAACCCTTGCACAACCATATATATTTTAAAATTGAGGCATACATTTTAAATTTTTACTTTTTGTGTTTTTAAATTTTATTGATTTTTACATTTTTTTTATTATATTTATATATTTAAAATTAATATTTTAATTTTTGTAAGCATATTTTAAAACTTTGGGAAAATCGGACATTCAGTTAAAAAAACAAGACTTCAGTGTGCTGCTATGTAGTTTTTGGTACTAGCAGGTTCCAAGCTTTAAAAAATGTGAGTGAAAAATTAGGAAAAATAAGATAAAAAATATGTCATAAAATAGCTTGAAAAGGTGTAGCTATTTCTCCGAAGGTGTAATTGTCTTTTGGAGTCAACAGACTATATTATATTTTATTTAGTATTATTTAGTATTATATTTATATTATATTTTATCGACGAATATTTATTTTCACGAATCAATGCGGTAATACTGACGAAAATTTGCTGGCTTGAAGTATTTATAATTTTATAATAATTAAAAAAAAAAATCTTAGAAAAGCGCGATCTTCAGGTATATGTAGATTTAAAATGGATACAAGGGGAAACAGTTTTTTTTCTTTTGATGTACTTGCTGCTTCAACGATTATCCATGTCATTATGAGCGATATGATTTGGCAATTTGAACTATGTGTGTTTTTAGGCTGTTATTTTCTAATTCTTCTCGAGGGAGGTCTTTGAACCTGTTTCAGGGAGAGGAAATCCCTTTCTGTAGGTATTGTGCTCCAAATTTAGAGATAAAACGCGATTAAAAAAAAAAAGTTTTACTATTCGACTATTTCGTCGAATTGTATTTCGTCATACATTTATATTTCATCATCCGTATACATCATAATCCATCATCTGTTGTTGGACTTTTCGATGAGATTCCTCTTCGGATACCGTGGCATAAGGTTCAAAATTCTGAGGAGTAATTTAAATGGAAATTTAACCTTTTTTTTTAATTTTATCAAGGGGTTTTTAGTTTCTTTATGTGTGGATAGGTGTTTGATTACTGTTAAATTCCTTCGTACGAAAGAAAGTCATTTTATAACGGTAACTCGAGTTTTTTTTCATATACGAATAGGTGTTAACTTTCTATTAGCTTTCTATTTACTTCAGATATTTTTTCAATACCCTTTACCTTAGCTGCTCAGATTGGTCTTGTCACGTTTGATAGTCTAGGTTGTTCATTTGTTCTCTAGGCATTATAGTGAGGCGGCTAAGCATAAGAATCGTTCTTTCTTTTTTTTTTCAAGAAAGCACTGCAAAACATTCGATCACTTGAACGTCTTCAAGATATTGTGTAACGCCACGTTTTGTCAAATGGGGTTTTAATTTCCCAAAAAGTCTTGAAATGGGTAAAACATGCTACTGAACCCACTGGTCGTCTCACTTGTGCTCAGACCATAGGAACGTCGTTCGAACGTCATGAAAATTCAAATGGGGTTTTAGTAGCCCAAAAATGTCTTGAAATAGACAGAAAATGCTGCTGAACCCACTGGATGTCTCACTTTTATCCTCAGATCGTAAGAACGTCGTCTAAACGTAACAAAACATTGCGTCTTTTTCAAATAACGATTTGCTGATATATAAGAGTCGGTAAATTAAAGCCGTGGAAGAGGCCTCAACTATGCTGAAAATTTCTAGAAAGGGAGGCAACAAATTGAGTGACAAGAACGTCGTCAAAAAGTTGTGTAACGTTACTTATCTTAAAAAAGGGCTTAGATAGCGCACGAAAGTGCTCTATCTATCTTGAATGGGTGAAAATGAGCTTCTGATAGCACTGGCGAAAAATGAGATTCAGATCGCACTGGCAATTTCTGCATCGTATTAGAGGCCATAAATCAGGATACGGACCTCAGTTTTCTTAAAAATTGCAACGTTGTCACAATAGGTTATGCGACGTTTTGACAATGTAATTTGCGCAAAAAAAGTCGGACATCGACTATACAACCTGATTCTAAGAATTAAAATTATATTTCAGACCGTTGTGGATATCCCGAGTAACGGGAGTTCAATTTTGAAAATCAGAAGCCGGACATCAAATATACAAACTGATTCCAAGAATTAAAACTTCATTTCAGAACGTTGTGGATATACCAAAAACTCCTGTAACCAATGTTTTTCGCACTGTACAAGAAAGCAGTTGGGTGAATGAATCGTTATTTTTATTACAGTCAAACTGATCTTCACTCTGTCATGTTTCAAGTTGACTTTTCATGTACAGAGATATTAAAGAAAAAGGATAAAGATCCTCCTGAGCCACTGCTGGCGCATAGGGCGTCAAATTGACGTTTCAGTTGCTGAGTGTTTTTTACAGGGACAAGTAGTAAGCTTGTCGCCCAACCTTGCTGCGGCGGGGATCAAACCCTGGTGCTCTGTATTGGCAGGCAGAGCATCAATCCACTGTGCTATTAGAATCCACGGAGATATTACAAAAAGATATCTTAGGCACTTTGTGAGATTCATCGTAATTAACAAAAAGAGGTACATATAACTTGAAAACAAAGCATCACTTCGATTGAAATTTGGCAGGAAACAATAACAATCACTCCAATGTGGAACCAATTTTCCGCTTTTGTCTCGTTTCCATCCCCATCCTGAAGGATCGAGTTGAAGACGTCTACGCCACTGATTCCAGATCTGGTTTGGAAAACAACCCGTCCCGTCAGATATACTGAAGCGTTGCTGCTCTCATTGTAGGAGTTTGGTACACCGATTTGCCTTTGCTGAACAGGTTTTTGTGAGCCTCATAGATATCAGCATCGCAAGTCGTGGGGTTATATAGAAGGATTACAAATCACTCGAGCTCAACAACAACGTACTCGTCAATGTCTTTGTCACATTAGGTTGCACTAGTCATT
This sequence comes from Artemia sinica, assembly GCA_027921565.1. Taxonomy (NCBI): domain Eukaryota; kingdom Metazoa; phylum Arthropoda; class Branchiopoda; order Anostraca; family Artemiidae; genus Artemia; species Artemia sinica. Next base: position 46,079,045 of record CM051276.1, on the reverse strand, counting down.
GATGATGATATCTCTGGATAGATGTGCCATGGATTTCAGCTTGTAGCAAGGCCACCGTTGAACATGTTTCTATATCTTCAAGCAGCAGTGGAATGAGACCAAATTTTGGGCTGCTTCGGAGTTCACTTGAAAGCGTGGGAGGAAACATCTGATTTTCATGGGGGAAGAATTTTGTCAGGTCAGTAGATCTGACCTGGCTAACAATATAGAGAATAGAAAAGAGGTCTGTGTTCTTCCTCGAGGCATCTTGCTTGCTCTTCATCAGTTTATTTGCAGCATTTCTTCGCTTTTTCTGAAATATTAATCGAAGAAACTTTTTGCACAAAATAATTTTTCAAAAAAAAGGTAAAGAACGCCATTAAACTAAAAATGAATTTAAACCAGAATATAATTTGTACTTTACTGGAAAAAATTCAAATGAATTTATTGGAAAAAAGTGCATTGTCAGTTTAATATACATAATGCTTATATTTATTCTTTAAAATCTTAATTAATTTTTGATGTCTTAAAATTATAAAAGTGAAAACTTTTAAAAGAATTTTTTTCGGTAAAGTACAAATTATATTCTGGCTTTTAGAAAGCATAGGGTTTAGAACCCTACTCAGATTAATTTCTCCTCGTTTTGAGTTTGACTTATTTTAATTTCTGTTTGTTTTGGGTTTCATTTATTTATTAATACTAATTTGTGGTAGTTGTATGCTTGGTAGATTATTTGATTCCGTTTTTTTTTTTAACCCTTGCCTTGAAGACTTTGGGGAGAGTTTCCTGCTCAAGGATATAATTTCCAAAACTTTCAACTACATTGAACAAAATGGCTATCTCAAAATTTTGATTGGATGTGTTTGTGGAAATGTTGGGCGTGGAAGGGGTGTTAGTTGGGTTCCAATCACTTTCGACTATTAAAAAGGGCACTGGCCATTTCAATTTCCAATCGAATGAACCCATTTTGAAGTTTCTTCGACAACGTTCTCTGTGAAAACCTTATATGCCCCCAGGGCATAACTTATAACCCTTGCCCTGAGGCTGTGGGGGTTTGTCATCCTCAAAGACCTAATTTTTAGAATTTTCAACTACGTTGAATAAAATGCTTATCTCAAAATTTTGATTGGATGTGTTTGGGGAAAAGGTGGGCGGAAGAGAGGGGTTAGTTGCCCTCCAATCCCTTTTGACCATTAAAAAGAGCACTAGCCCTTTGAATATCCAATCGAATGAGCTCTTTTTGAAGTTTCTACGACAACGCTTTCTATAAAAATCTTATATGCCCCCAGGGTATAACTTACAACCCTTGCCCTGAGGGTTGTGGGGGAGTGTCCTCCTCAAAAACATAATTTCTATCTGGAAATCAACTACGCTGAACAAAATGGCTATCAAAAAATTTTGATTGGATGTGTTTGTGGAAATGGTTGGCGTGGAAGGGGTGTTAGTTGCCTTCCAATCACTTTCGACTATTAAAAAGGGCACTGGCCACTCCAATTTCCAATCGAATCAGTGCTTTTCGAAGTTTCTACGACATCGTGCCCTTGTCTAAAGAAAAAATAAAAAATAATAATAATACATTGTGCCAACATCGTTCTTTACTTAGGAAGCGCGATTGCGCTGCCTATGATTTAGACATTATTTCCAGGGATTGTGTCAGACAGTGGTTGTTTACTCAAGACAAAGTGGTTCTTCACGAATTCCTTGTACTGTTGTTCCCTTTTTTGACATAGGGATGAAACAAATCCTTTTACCTCAACAATTCTTTGACTATCTAACACAAGCAATTCGATGGACTCTTTTTCTAATAGGTTTCTTTAAACGACTTTCTTATAATCCGAGAAAAAAGTGAGTAGGCCAGTGGGTTCATCAGCATTTTTAACCATTTCAATATTTTCTTGGGTTATTAAAACCCCATTTGAATTTTCGCGACGTTTTGTGACATTTAGACGTATATATGATCTGAGAATAAAAATGAGATGACCAGTGGGTTCAGCAGCATTTTACCCATTTCAAGACTTTCTGGGCTATTATAACCCCGTTTGACAATTCGTGACGTTATTCGACGTTTCGACGACGTTTCAGTGATCAAATTTTTTGCCTCCAGTTCTAGGGTTGTTCAGCGCGGTCGAAAGTATAAGTCCACCAAATGCTTTCTTGTTTTCTTGAAAAAATGAACGATTCTTCTGGTTTTTAAAGCTTAGCCGCCCCACTATTACGAAACTGCTTAAAACGTCTTTTGTAAATAGATTCATTACTCTTGGTATTTTATACTTAGCTATGTTCCTTTTGTAATGTTGCATACGTCATAGATATAAAAACCATACGATCACTCCTTGAGGGAAATAATGTATGGCTGTTTAAGAAATTTTGCCCAATTTTTAGAGCCAAAATTGTCGTTTGCGGCATAAAATCGCGTAAAGTAGTGGTCTATAAGAACAGTAGTGCAGTCTGATCTATTTTGTTGCTCAAAAAGGGCATTAGATATTGGAATTTTCGTTGCTCAAGCTTTTTCTAATATTTGGAACCATCGGTTAAAAATGAACGCCTGCGGAGAAAAGCCAAAAAACACGATAGTGGTGTTGCGTGTATCATAGTGATTGTGTTTTAAAGTTTTGTTTTGCAATTTTTTTTCAAGTCTGAAATGCTGTTTAAATATTATGTTGTTTAATTTTAGACTGTTGAAAACTGAAAATTTTAATTAGTTATATTTTTTAGTTTTTTTAATATTATTTTTTATCATTCGTATTGTTATAATAATAATAATAATTTATTTTTGGCCCACTATACAGAAAATGAAGGGGAGTAACACAAGAAAAAAAAAAAAACACAAAAATACATTTAACAACCACACAATAAATAAATATTAATGCGCTGTGGCTACCCGGATACTCAATGCGCTGTGGCTACCCGGATAAGTGGGTGGTTAACACCCAAAGTAGCATAAATGTTCTCTTGAAGACGACTACTTTGTCTGACAAAACAATTTACAATATCTGGAGCGCCAAAAATCCGCATCATCTTTCTATTACTATATCTGCGAGGTAGATACAATAAAAACGTCTGGTGTCGTCTGTTGTCACCACAGTATATAGATATAGTCACCTGTAATTTATATACTGTGGTTGTCACTTTGTTTTTGTTGTCACTTTATAAATGTTGTAGCGACAAGCATATTTTTAAAATACAGTAATAATAATTTATTGTTTTACCCACACACGACAAAAAGAAGCGGAGGACACAATGAAGAAACAAATTCAATACGAGTCTATACAATCCAATCATCCAACATAAGGTTATACAATACAATCAAACACAAATAACTACCGAACAACAAAATTAAGAGCTAAGTAGACTTGTCAGTGGATGAAAAGGGTCATTGTCAAAAGCCGCATTTTTGACAACAGTGTTAGTTCTATGTCTGGGCAGGGGAGGATAGGACCCCCCCCCCAGTTTTTCTGACTTCTGACATTAAATTCCTTTTATTTTATATTTTGACACTCTTGTGGTATACCTCCCTCCCCCCAATTGTGAGGCCTGAAACCGCTACTGTTGGACAACTCTTTCCTTCTACAGTTTAAGCAAAATAGTAATGTCAGTAACACCATATCATATATAATGCTTCCGTTTCTTGACCGATATTATATATTAATATATTAGATATAGTAAAAACTAACAATATGGACAATAAATTCTAGGAACTTGTCTGGAGCTCATCTGGTCTAATCAGTATATATATGCTTGACATAAAAAGAACTGTAACAGTGTTTTACAATAACTAAATTAGCAATTTTTTTTTATAATTGACAAATCAATGCATAATATAATTCTGCTTGAGTTTAAGGATTAAATTCTTTTTATAGGTTTCAATAGACCCTCCAGACGCTATAGAAAGCACACTTGACGTGGAGAAGATGGGAGAGCCGCCAGGACCAGCGCAGGCTGCATTTTACGGCCTCCTACCCGGCCGAGCCTACAATATATCAGTACAGACCGTAAGCCAGAATGAGATCTCACAACCAACTACAGCTCAGTACCGCACCATTCCGCAAAGACCAAGAAACGTCACCTTTGATAAAAGGCTGATTACTTATGACAGTTTTCAAGTTCGATGGGAAGAACCGAAAGGGCCAAGGTAGTTTTTTCTTCCTTTTCTTCTTTGCTATGTTATTTAAGGTACCTTAAACTTCCGAGTATCTGAGAATTGGGATGACGTATCGACCATGATAATCTGCGGATAATCTGAAATAGGCCAAGATCCGCCATAGTTTCAACACGTGTTATTTACATTAAATTAACGCTTTATTAGGATTTTCATTACATTTTTATTATTTTCATTTATCTTAGTTTCGTTTTTTACAAATCGCGTTATCAGGCAATCACAAGCCACTTAGGCCGCATAGTAAGTAAATAGTGTTGTTATTGTGAATTTGCAGAATCTTCATCCCTAAAGTACCAAAGATGGTGAAAATGCAATCGGATAGTTGAAACTGATGTAGTGGAAACTTAAACTGCCATACATATCTTAAGAATTTAGGAAAAATCAGCAATTCAAATTCTTAAGGCGAAAGACTTACGATCCTTCACATTCACTTGCGTTCTCATTACTTACAAATACCTAATATAATTTAACCTAATCAACTCTATATATTGAATATTTAATTAAAATATACCTGCATAGTAGTTTATCTCACTAAGGCTAAGCTGATTATCTCGGAGTGGAAACGGAAAAAGCAGTTTTACAACTGATGAAGAACAACAGCGTGGTCGGTATAATGCGTCAGTGCCAAAAAAAACATAGGCAAATCATCCCAAAATTATAAAGAAATTACAGAAAAGACCATACAAATGTTAGGATTTTGGGACGAGGTTCCAAAGGCCCCTCACTCCACCTGCGTACGCGCCTGATACTACTATAAATTTGGTGTATTAATATCTTAAGACATTAAAAATGTTAAACTCCGGTTATATGAAGACTAACGCCTCTGGCCTATGTCAGAAGAACTAAATTAAACAGCACTGTCATATAGAGTAACTGGAAACATACGACGTTATGGATGTTGCAATTCTCAAAGAAGTTTTACCTGGGGGGATGGAGATCAAAGAGAAAAAGTGTAGTTTTATCATTTTTTTTTTTTTTTTTAGTTTGTGTTCGAAATCACCAAGAAGACTTCCCGTCCTTTATTGTGTCTATAAGTACGCAACCCGAATTAGAACGTTATCACCTTAAATAGCTTTGGTTCTATATTTTGAAAACGAAACGACAACTAACGAAGTCTATGATTGTCTATGGTAGGCCTAGTCTATGATTGAGTAACTTGTACATTTAGGCTTTCTTTGATTTTTATTTTTGATATTGTGTAATTTATTAACAACATTTAACTGTACTAACTTGTCAGTTATATCATACCACTGGCTAATGTTGTTGTTGTTGTTTTTTTTTTTTTTTTTTTTTTTTTTTTTTTTTTTTTTTTTTTTTTTTTCTGAGTTCCAATCTTGCATTTTTTTTAATCTGAGGTTTAGAGTTCGTTTTTTTTTATTTATTTTTTTTTTTTATTGTTATTATACAAAACCAAATTAAAGCCCGGCTTAAAGCGTTGGCGATGCTTAAAAAATTGATAGCTTTTCGATTTCTAAATTTATCGGAAATTATCATATATTTAAGAAAGTATAAATTGCATCATGGGTGCCGCCGCATTCCGGAAACGAGCGCGATCATTTTGGACTGCAACAAAAATTGGTTTAATGGTAATGTTGGCAAAAATGACTACGAGTTTAAGCCGAAGCTGGTGCTAAATTATTTGTCAAGTATTTTTTTAATTAAACAGTGTTTTAATTTGTTGAAAGTGTAAGAGATAAAAAATGCCACTCTAGTGGATGTTAAAGGCTATCGTTCAAAAGGGTATGCTAATCTTTTCCTCATTTCTTTGATTTGGCTTGCTGTATGAGATTAAATTCTATGGGAAACCTTGTCCAAGAAGCGATTTAGTTTTCGAGTTACTCACGAAAATACCCTTATCAACCACGATATGTTTTTAGGCTACCCTTAACAGTTTCCGGCAGATAATTCCTAACACTTACTATGCTTACGATGTTTGATATTTAATGAAATGAAATAAATATTTTTTTTAGTGAGTTTGACCGTTATCATGTATCCATTGGAACTGGACGCCAACAACCAATTATTATTCCCCGAAACGAGTTACGTATAGCCGAGTTTACTGAAGGACTTGAGCCCGGCCGAACTTATCAAGTTTTAGTCAAATCACTCTCTGGCAACGTTGCAAGTTGGCCTGCAAGTGCCAATATTACTACGAGTAAGTACGAATATCCATGGTAAAAAGTCATTTAGTTCAGTTGTTTCATTTTTCCCAAAATAAAAAAAGTTAAAATGGTAAAAAGTCCAGCTGTAACCATGCTATTGAAAGATGAAAGATATCTAATATTTACAGCAGATAGTTAATGGCCATATGAAAAGCGAATAGGATCTCTCTTTTTCTCATTAGTGGGCTTTTAGCCCAATTTCATCTTTTTTTCAGCCAAAGGATAATTTCCCTATCTGATTAAGGGCATTGGTAAAGGCAGATCATTAATACAAATCTTTCTTTAGGAATGGATTCTAAATATACTCTTTACTTTTGAAAAAAAGCTTTTTTTGGTGGAAAATTATCTTTTTTCCTGTAATAAATAGTTGATCGTAGTTAAATCAACGATGATTGTCTCTACAATTAAAAAGCCTATTTGCTTGAGAGTTATAGAAAATTTTCGGTTAAAAACAAATTTGACTTTGTTTTTTTTTTTTTTTTTTTTTTTTTTTTTTTTTTTTTTTTTTTTTTTTTTTTTTTTTTTTTTTTTTTTTTTTTTTTTTTTTTTTTTAACGCATATGTAGCCCTATATCCAATCATGATGCATACTGTGTGTACAATATCACAGCAATATCACGACGATGGAAATATCGTCCAACGATATTCCAAGACCGTATCCAGGGGGTGGAGTTTGAATTCCCACCCCAAATTGTTATCCGACACGTAAAAACGTAACAAAAATGTATATAAACAAATCCTGGATGTGCCCTTGGATATTCCACCATCTTTTTAAAGTCAGGAATAAAAAAAAAAGTAATTACCGGGGACAAAAACCGAATCTCCTGTAAAGGCCAGTCTTATTGAGTTTCACAAACCACTTTATCCGCAATTTTTACAATTTACAACATAAAATAAAACATACAATGGTACAAGGAGGGGGGGGGGAGGCTCTACGGGAAATCTCCTTGGTGATAAAATTGATTGAACGATACACATTTTTTCTTTGATCCCCACCCCCTGGGGAAAGCTTCTTTGAGAATCAATACATCGTTTGATTCCAGTTAATTTTATATGACAGTTAATTTGTGTTTAATTTGTTTAATAAGTGTTTAATTTGTTCTTCTGACGCAGGCAATGAGGTCAGTCTTCATTCAACAGGAACTTAACGGTTTTAATGTCATAACGTACTGGTACACCAGATTTATGGTAGTATCAGGAACGTCTACAGGTTGAGTGAGCGGACTTTGGACCCTTTTCCTGAAATCTTAACATTTGTATGGTCTTTTATGTATAATTTGGTATGATTTGCCTATGTTTTTTCGGTACTTACGTGTTATACCGACCACAATGTTGTTCTTGATCTGTTGTGAAACCAGTTTCCCTGTCCACTCGGAGATAATCAGCTTAGTCTGGGTGAGATAAACTACAATGCAGGTATATTTTAATTAAATATTTAATATATAGAGGTGGTTAGGTTAAGTATTTAATATCATGCGTTCTGGGTGGCCTGCTTTCCATAATTCTCTGTTGTAGTTTCCATAATTTTGTTACTAAATTATTACATTTTCATCATGTATATTTCATTAGGATTAACCCAACTTCACTTCTTGAGTGTGGTCAGTATAATACGTAAATACCGTTTTTTCAATCCCCTTGATAGTCCCGTTTAAATAAGCCCTGCTGTACGAGCCTTTTTAGGGTCTAGTGAAACTGAACAAAATATTGCTTGTTGTGATTGTCCACGGTTGGCTTCCGGAATGTCTCGTAATTCATCCAATTCCTAATGGACAAAAAATGTGTTATTTTTATGGGCATTAACCCAAAAGGATATATAAATGGTTTAGGTTGTTTTAACTTAAGATATGGTTTGCAGCGACATTCCAATCCCGTATGGCAAAAACACGACCTTGAAAAAAAAAAAAAAAGGGATGATGTTAACTATGGTAAATTTGAACCAGGATTTCTCAGAATAATGAAAAATGCTTATGCGCATTCATAGCTCAAGCCTTTGGGTGGCTGATATATGAAGGCTTTTTGTAAGGTTTTGTATGTAATAGTTTATAGCCTATGCCTACTGACGGTCCGAAACGAAAACACTTCTGGTACATTTTTGCTGCTTTGTCAGTTAATGAAGCCTTATAAAAATGCTCGCTGAAGGCTTTTTAGGTCTTACACAATAAGAGGCTATTTGGTGCCGCATTTCATGTCTGCGGCACATCAAACACAATACACAAACGCCGTTTTTTTAGTTTTCCCTAGGGGAAACTTTTTAGAACCGGTAAGCCTCTTTCCTCTTCCTATATGCGGGAGGATAATTATATATTTTATTAGTTAATGAAGCCTCATAAAGTCATTAAAGGCTACTTGGTAATAAAGACTGGTTTCTTTCAGATTCAGCGTGGTTTAACACTAATGGAATATTTAAATGAAAGTTTTAATTTTTTCGTTCAAATAAAGGTGATTTTCATAATCGCCATGATCGAATACCCTATTCTAGACATTAATTTTGTTGTTGTACGCCTATATATGGAAACAAGAATTTCACCCCCTCAAAATCAACCTCAACCTCAAAAAACCTAATTTTTAATTCTACCTTGAAATAAAGGTGATTTTCATAACCACCGCGATCCAATACTATATTCTAGACATCAATTTTGCTGTTGTACGCCTTTACGTGGAAGCACGAATTTCACCTCCTTAAAATCAATCTCAACCTCAAAAAACGTAAGTTTTAATTTTATGTTCAAATAAAAGTGATTTAATAATCACCGTGATCTATTACCCTATTCTAGACATCAATTTTATTGTTGTCCTATATATGGAAACACGAAATTCACCCCCTCAATATCCACCTCAACCTAAAAAAAAAACATTTCTGAAACAGCTAGATGAGCAAACTTTGCATATTTGGAATCGTTCCTTGACTAGTGTATGCGGCAGGTCAAACACACAAGCAACGCTTTTTCAGTGTTCCTCCGGGGAAATTCTTTAGACCTCACCAGCCTCCCCTATCTGTGGTCACAGTTATAGAGTTCATCAGTTAAGAAGCCTCAAAAATCCGTTAAAGGCTACCTTAAACCATTTGTGGTCTTATGAAAGACAATTGAAAACAGAAAAAGAGTTGGATGTTTGACTATTTAGCCTGGCAATATTGGGATTAAAAACTATTAGCGCCACTTAGACTGTAGCGAAAATTTTGAAAATGTCGAAATTTTGAAAAAAAAATTTTGACTCATTGAAAATTTTGAAAATGTTGATGGAAACCAAATATCTGATACAATTAGCCTAATCTAGACAACAGTATGAGTAAAGCAGAAATTCCTCTGTAAGTTATAATTTATTATAATTTTTCGAAGAATTATTTAAAGTCTAAATCCAATCTGCTCATAAGTTTCCTATGCTTTTTTTGTCTTGTCACAATATGATACTGTTTGATGCCGCATTTATATATGTAACAAATCAAATGATATTGAAATGTATAAAGATACAAACCTTTTAAGCATGAAAATGTCTCTCCATAAGTGGTACCATTTTAAAATTAACCTCATTTATTGGTATAATATAATAATATCAAAGCAGCAAAAAATCGCATGACTTTCAAACTATAAATAATTCCAGGGGAAAAATATAAGTTGTGAATATGGTTTACCCCCCTTCCTCCAATTCCTTACTCCAGTAGTTCCAGTGCGTGTAAATACATACATACGGTACAAAGTACCCATTACCTATAGGACACATTTATGAGCCACTAGTGACCTCACACAAAATATTATCGGGGGAATTGCTGAGTCAAATGTTCAACCATGCGTCGAAGAATGGCTATCTAGTTTCCCACTATAGTGTGGCCCAAAATTCATAAGAATGTAATGTCCCATAACGCTATAATGTTGTACCTTATGCTATAGAAATAAGATAGTTTTTTTATTTTATTTTATAGGAGTGATATAAATTAGTCGAGTATAGGGTTTTTGGCCCAAGTTCTGTCGTAAATTGGTAGTTTCTTCACTTGCGTTTTTGGGTGTTTTGTGAAACTAGCTTGAATGATAAAACACAGAGTACGAGAAAATCCTGGAAAGAAAAATCGCTCATCAACATAAGATCTTTTAGATATACCGAAAGTTTTTCTATTTTCTGTGACTTACCCTTTTTGCTAGTTTTTATGGCCTCCAATACACACAAGTACCCACATATTCCTGGGGATACCCTCCCCCCAAACCTTCTTCCTTGCTATGTTACCGATAATTACGACTCTTCCCTTTGATCTTTAAAATGTCAAATCGCTGCGTTTCTATAGAGTGGTGCCGACAGTTTTACAGCATTTCTACGAAGAGGTACTCAATTAGCTTTTCAACTACCCCCTCTTCCCCATATATTGCTAGTTTTACCATCTCCATTACGCACAAGTACCAACAGACTCCTAGGGATAACCCCCCCCCCCCAACCGTCTTCCTGGCTATGTTACTGATCATCATGACTCTTCCCTTTGACCTGTAAAATGTCAAATCGCTGCGTTCCTATAGAGTGGCGCCGACAGTTTTAAAGCATTTCTACGAAGGGATACTCAATTAGCTTTTCAGAATCGGAGCCAAAGATCTTCATGTCAAATATATTAAATGATTATAAATCTTATTTGGCTAAATGATATTTACTAACGTTCTGTTTCTGTCAGTTTCTATTAGCTCAAATTGACATTTTAATAACCTGTATATAAAGATACCGCTCGCGTAATGTGGCTGTTCACGATCAGAAGACATCAAGTTGCAAAGAATATGTTTACAACAGTTGCAGTTTGTAGTTAACAGGTTAAATGAAGTTTTAGTAAATTTTTGCTGAATGGAGTCGGAACTGGAGTTGGAGTCGGTATATTGAAAATGTCTAGAGTCGGAGTTGGAGTCAGTTAGAATTATAAAATCTAGTTAAGTGAAGCTTTAAAACAGGGCTGTAGAGTCGGAGTTTTAGTAAATTTTTGCTGAAGGGAGTCGGAGTCGGTATATTGAAAATGTTTTAAGGCGGAGTTGGAGTCGGTTATAATTATAAAATCTAGTTAAACGAAGCTTTAAAACAGGGCTGTAGAGTCGTAGTTTTAGTAAATTTTTGCTGATGGGAGTTGGAGTCGGTATATTGAAAATGTTTTAAGTCGGATTTGGAGTCAGTTGTAATTGTAAAATCTAGTTAAGTGAAGCTTTAAAACAGGTCTGTAGAGTCGGAGTTTTAATAAATTTTCGCTGAAGAGAGTCGGAGTCGGTATATTGAAAATGTTTTAAGTCGGAGTTCGAGTCAGTTAGGAATATAAAATCTAGTTAAGTGAAGCTTTAAAATAGGGCTGTAGCGTCGGAATTTTAGTAATTTTTTTGCAGAAGGGAGTCGGAGTCGGTATATTGAAAATGTTTTAAGTCGGAGTTGGAGTCGGTTATAATTATAAAATCTAGTTAAATGAAGCTTTAAAACAGGGCTGTAGAATCGTAGTTTTAGTAAATTTTTGCTGCGGGGATTCGGAGTCGGTACATTGAAAATGTTTTAAGTCGAAATTGGAGTCAGTTGTAATTATAAAATCTAGCTAAGTGAAGCTTTAAAACAGGTCTGTAGAGTCGGAGTTTTAATAAATTTTCGCTGAAGAGAGTCGGAGTCAGTATATTGAAAATGTTTTAAGTCGGAGTTCGAGTCAGTTAGGAATATAAAATCTAGTTAAGTGAAGCTTTAAAATAGGGCTGTAGAGTCGGAGTTTTAGTATTTTTTTTGCAGAAGGGAGTCGGAGTCGGTATATTGAAAATGTTTTAAGTCGGAGTTGGAGTCGGTTATAATTATAAAATCTAGTTAAATGAAGCTTTAAAACAGGGCTGTAGAATCGTAGTTTTAGTAAATTTTTGCTGCGGGGATTCGGAGTCGGTACATTGAAAATGTTTTAAGTCGAAATTGGAGTCAGTTGTAATTATAAAATCTAGCTAAGTGAAGCTTTAAAACAGGTCTGTAGAGTCGGAGTTTTAATAAATTTTCGCTGAAGAGAGTCGGAGTCAGTATATTGAAAATGTTTTAAGTCGGAGTTCGAGTCAGTTAGGAATATAAAATCTAGTTAAGTGAAGCTTTAAAATAGGGCTGTAGAGTCGGAGTTTTAGTATTTTTTTTTGCAGAAGGGAGTCGGAGTCGGTATATTGAAAATGTTTTAAGTCGGAGTTGGAGTCGGTTATAATTATAAAATCTAGTTAAATGAAGCTTTAAAACAGGGCTGTAGAATCGTAGTTTTAGTAAATTTTTGCTGCGGGGATTCGGAGTCGGTACATTGAAAATGTTTTAAGTCGAAATTGGAGTCAGTTGTAATTATAAAATCTAGCTAAGTGAAGCTTTAAAACAGGGCTGTAGAGTCGGAATTTTAGTAAATTTTTGCTGAATGAAGTCGGAGTCGGTATATTGAAAATGTTTTAAGTCGGAGCTGGGATCGGTTATAAAATCTAGTTAAATGATGCTTTAAAACAGGGCTGTGGAGTTTGAGTATTAGTTCATTTGTTATGAAGGGAGTCGGAGTCGGACTCCATTCGGAAAATGTTAAACGGAAACTAATTTGTTTATACCAGGTCAGGACAGCAGCAGGGAAAATAACAACCTATGGTGGTGATTTCAAGGCGCAAACGCAGTAGGAGGTTGGGCTAGGTCTAAATTTCAAGAGTTTTATTAGTTTTCCCATAATTTATGTACTTTGTGTATAATTTGCCTTGTTTTGCCTTTTTCATATTTGCACGCACCTTGCCAGGGGGGCATTTGGGCCCTGCGTATATGACTGATAGATAGACACATCTCCAATTGTTCCTTTTTTGGGCAACATTTTAATCTTTTCAGAGGGAGGGAAAAGGGGTCCTTCAGGTAATTCTAAGCGGGAATACCCCTGGCCAAAATCCCCCTCTGTTTTTTACTGACGTGGTATAGATTGTGTGTAATTCAGAGGTGTAAAAAAATCCTTGGCACGGAGTACAAGCAGTTTAATGTGTTTCTTGGCTCATTGTGTTTTTTATCAAAAACTTTGACATGAAACCATATAAAGAAATTAATCCATTTTTTTTTGGGGGGGGGGGGGAGAGAAAAAGTAAAAACTGTTTTTGCGAGTACTGTAATTGTGCTGTTTTGGATTTTTTTTACGATATATATTTTGATTGTATCCTCTCGTGTATTTTGATGTCTATTGCTGCAAACTAATTCGAATATTTTGGTTATACAGTTGACAGTCGTGGTCAGTGAACACAATATCAAACCATTATTTTATTTATTTATTTATTTTTTTTTTGAGAAAGAGAAAACAAAAAAAAATCATATCAAACAGACCTACCACGTGAAAATCTATACAGATTTGTTTGTGGCAGGACTCAATATTTTACTCACTTCCTGCATATGTACTAAAAAAAAGAAGAAGAAAATGCAATCATATAAATAAATAAAAAATAAACCTCATGGGAACCGCGAACTAATACTTATAGAAGATAGAAGACAGAAGACAGTAGACACAGAAGTAGTATTGAATTAAAGTATCCCAGAATAAATTTACTATAACTGTAGCCTGACCTTCACTACTACGAACTCAAAACCAGACGTATTGTCGAAGGTTTCATGTAGCTGAAAAGGTTAAAAATGATACACGGCGATTCCCTGTTTGACACAAGACATTGAAAAAAAAATTTGAATGGTGACAAGAAATTTTTCATCTAATTCTGTACCTTTAAAGTGAAACTGTGTTTTCTCCAAATATAAATCTAAATTCGGTAGGCTTGAATCACAGGTTTGATATTTTTTTTTTTTTTTTTTTTTTTTTTTTTTTTTTTTTTTTTTTTTTTTTTTTTTTTCAACATTTCATTAAAACCTGAATAAAAGAAATATTTATGAAAAATCTAACCTTTAGTAAAACAGTTCCAAAAGGTGAGTAATATTAAAATTATAAATATGTGAAAATAAAACTAAGTAAAACTAAGATTATAAATATCTGACAATACCTAGTGATGCTTTAAAACATAAATGATTCAATTCCGCCTCCTACTATAATTTCAACCCGGCCGAGTTTCAAAGCAAATTATGTTCAAGAGACAAGCGCAATATATATATATATATATATATATATATATATATATATTATATATATATATATATATATATATATATATATATATATATATATATATATATATATATATATATATATATATATATATATATATATATATATATATGATTATCACAACCTGATTATCCTAACCTGATTATCACATTACCTGATTATCATCTGATTATCCTAACCTGATTACCTAACTTGATTATCCTAACCTGATTATCACACGCTCCTTTTTTTGTTAATTATGAAGTTCTCTTGTTTTTATTTTTGTAAATGTGTCTGTAAATAAAATGACACTCCTGAAAAAAAAAAGAAAAAAAGTGTACGAGTTTAACCTACTAAATAAATAATGGTTGACTAAATAACCATATCTTCATAAAAGTCATCAAGTGTCAAATTATTGCAGCCCAAACGCGTTCTCGCCAGGGCTGCCAATTTTTTTCCAACCGAAGTGGTCACTTTCAGGTGCCAAAATCGAATCGAGAAACTTTCGATCCTCTGCGAAACTAACCGCTGTTTATTTGTCGTCTGTCAGCTGATAGGTTGATATCTCGAGTGCTCAAAAATGAATCTCAATGAATTGTTGAACAAGGTCCAAATTAAAATTTTGTGGACATTAAATAGGGATCATAATGTCCACAGCGCCATATCCAGATCACAACATGCAACTCCTGAATTTTAATAATTTTTTTTTACTTAAAAATGTGCTTGGTTCTTTGAATTTCCCTACAGAAATTATTTTTGAACTGTTTTTGCTCCATAAGAAGCCATCTTTAATTCGACTTTAAAAAACTGTAAAATTACACAAGATCATTGAGTACGCAAATAATTTATGCCTCATAAACCAAAGTTACTATGTTGGTTTAGAGCCATTCCCAGCCATTTAGAGCCAGATTCCCAGCGTGAGGTACAGGCCTCACCAGTAGGCATGGTAATATTTTGTTGGGTCATGGGTAGGCCGTGCACCCTTTGGCTGACTCTACTTAAGAGATTAATTTAAAAAAAAACTTGTGACTGACACCACATTAATATGCATTTAAAGAGGAAAAAATATATGATAGTATTTCAAAAACGTCATGCATTGTATAAAAGATGTTTTGTACAGACAATAATTTCATTAGCATAAAATATGCCTGGAAGACGACCCGATAAAAATACCAAGTTGGTGATCTTTTAAGCTTCCTGGGTGAATACATGTAAAATTTTGAGTAAAAAATGTTGAGGCCACGAGGGGCATTAAATTTTAAGAAATTCTTAGGTTGGGCATGGCCCAAAATCGCTGGGAACTACTGGTTTAGAGGATCGTATCTTCGAGGATAACTACTTCAGAAATAAGTATGAAATCATGATTTGGAACAGTAGAAAAAGAATGTATAAAAGCATGTAAAGAATGTTATGAAAGTAGGAAAGTATAAATGTATGTAATATATAATATATAAATGAAATGAAGTAAAGAATGTATGAATGAATGAAAATGAATGTACGATTGAAAGAATGTATTAATGTCTGAAGCATGTAAAGAATATTATAAAAATGTTAGGAAAAGAATTCATGAAACCGTATGCCTTGAAAAGATTTCCTTTTCTATTCGGAAAATTCATACAAAAATTAAAAGAACTTTACAAAAAAACTCTCCAAATAAACTGAAACGTAAAAAAAAATTAAAGCCTTAAATAAGATATATTTTATATCTATTCAGGGACGACTGTTGACGTCGTCCTATATTCATTCTTTTTAAAAAAAAATAAAAATTTTTAAAGTTTTTTATGTTTTTTACTCAAGTTACATTCTACAGGAAAGTATTATAATAAAAACATTTACACAGGAACAAAAACCCCATTTAGATCTTATTAAAAACATTATTTAGAGATCATGTTTGTAAAAATGAAACTCCATACATGAAAGCATATTTTCATATTATTTTTTGTTCTATCTTAGGACCTCAGCCTGTGCTGAATCTCAACACCTCAGAAGCTGACGATCTAATGATATCGTGGAGGCCGGATCCCACTAGTTTTCAGGAAAGCTTTAAAGTAAGTAATTTGTATGACTATTAATTGGACTTTAAGAAATAGAGACTCGAACAGGTCCGGTAGAATCTTCCCCCTTCTATATTGGGTTTCATTACCTCTCCTATTGAGGGAAAAACAACAGAAATTCCTGTTATTAATGGAAAGGGGACCCAACATTTTGTAGTTTCGTGGTTGTATATGTGGCTACCGAACCTGGCACGCCCTTAGGATTTTTTCATGGGGGAAGGAGTTAGGGTCAATTCTACCATACAGGCAATCAACTAGGGCGTGAGGGGCACCTGAGTGGCGGGAGCAGCCCTGTTTGCCAATAAGACCAGGTCGCAACAATAAGAACATTTTTTTAGAACAGAAAAATATCTGAAAAATAGACTTTATTTTGAATATACAATAAGTTTATGGTTTATTCCCGATGAGACAGTAATATCTTGCTCTGTTTGTAGTTATATTTTGCAGCAAAAATAAAGTAAATTCCTAACTAGTATAGATCTAAGCTTTTCTACCCTTCTGGGATTTTCCGCTTCGCTCTTCTGCTCTTTTGTTACTACTTCGCTACATGTTGGTTTTCACTTCTTTCCCTCCCTCATTTTGCTTGGATTTCTATTTTTTAAGCCAAACTTCGGGTCAGTACCAGGTCATTCCACCCCTTTTTCGTACATGCGTGCTATGTGATTCGCTTGTCGCGTCGAATTGCGTGAATGCGTCGAAGCAATCTGTTACTTGTTGTTTCATCAGAATTTGCTGAAATATATGGTGGATTTTGTTTTAAAGTTTGCTAGCTGGTAGTTATTTTCTTGTTATGAAAACAAAATAGCCAAAACATCTCTTGATTCTTGTCTACTAAGATGGTATGTGAAATATCAGTTATTATCTGATTTTGGGGTTTCCAACTTTATGCCGAATTTTATATTCCGAATTTTCGTGATTGCTTAAGTTTAATCCAGACGGCATCGGAATTGCACAAATTCAATTTTTCGTGATCTTATTTTTAATAAAATGTTTTGTTTACATAGCACATCTTAAAACTATAAACGCCTTCAACTAAATTGAGTATTTAAAAAAAAAATCACATTCAAAATGTTATTTATATCATAATTTACCATAAAAAGGCCTAAAATTCCAAGTTCAGAAAGAAAATGCTTTAAACATCGCTTTATTGTCTCACAATTCAGTATGCATTTCCATTTTCTAACAATTCACGTGGAAATCTGTAGCCTCCATGGAAAGCCAGCGATTCTGGCAATTCATGGCTATTGTTCTTAAATGCCTTTTCTGAACATTTCGCCGCTGTTAAGTACCGACATTATTCGGGTCCTCTTCGCTTGTAAAAAAAAAGTCGTGAAATTTGGGAACATTTTTTTTGGGTAACACTACTACTGTTTTCTGTTTAGTGAAACATATGTGCGTCTTTTTCTTCGCGTCATCTCGACGCTGGAAAGTACTTGTGCACCATTTTCTGTTTCAAACGCTCAAACCTTTGAGTGGTACAAGATGGGAGAGTGGTACAAGAGAACCTTCCCAGAGGTTCCCAAATGGAACCTTTGGGAATATTAGTAATGTGTTTTATCAAATGTTGCTGGTTTATAAGTTTAGGTCCTCTAAATATCTTTGTTTGAATTTTCCCGTTTTCTATGTTCAGCTGATTATGCGGCCCTTCCTCTAGATTATTTTTCAGACAAAGCATCGAACAAGAAAAAAGGGCAAAGAAAGGAAATGGAAAGGGTATAGGAAAAAAGGCAGGCTCTCGTGGCATCGGACTAAAATTTCAAGATCATTGTTGTAATTGTACTGCTTAAAAGGTTTAGAAACAGGGGATTCATCGAACGACACACATATATCTTTTTATAATGTTTTTAATCTCTCAGTTTGTACTATCTAAATTTGTATTTTGTGTTGCTATGGCCCTCAGGCTTTTTGCAATGAATGAGTCTTGTCGATATATCATTCCAAATTCCATCTCCCCCTGGACAGGGTGATTTCAGGCGTTCACCAATTTCTTAATACGCTCTAGCACATAAGTCGACACTGGTTCAATCCATAACGGCGTGTATGTAATATCAAATAATTTTTCCCCGGAGAGGGGGGGGGGAGGGAAGGAATTTAATTTTAAGCAGCAGTTTTTAAATTTTCCAGGGGCGATTCTTGAGACGATTCTGGGGCGGGGTGAAATCTACCTTTTGCACAGGTATGCAGCTTAGTAGAAGAGGACGAAATTAACCCATATATTTGACAAAGCTTAGTTTTCTTTTATAACTCTATTTTTGTTTAAGGTGTCCTATGAGGAACTAGAGACGCCTAGTGGAGATTCTTCGACATACAATGTATTTGAAAGCCAGATCCTTCTAGACACTCTACTTCCTGGTCGAAATTATTCTATATCAGTAACAGCAGTTAGTAATGGAATGGAGTCAGAAGAAAGAAGTTTATTCCAAGCAACCCGTCCATCACCCCCTATCATTGAAGCTTCCACGCCTATTATTGGAGGAATGAATATATCTTGGAAGTCGGATGTAAATTCGAAGCAAGATGAATTTGCAGTTGTCTATAGTAGAAATGATACTGGTAATACTTCCTTCATCTTTCTTGTTTGTCATTTATCTATTTATACCAATTCTTGTCTTACTTTTTATTAGTTATTTGTTACTTACCTACTTAGTAATTACTTTTTAGTTATTTTTCTGTTTGTTTATATTGCCGTTTAATTAATTTGCAATTGAACTTACAATTACAAAAATGCTTCTGCACCTTTTTATTCCTGTGTAACCATTATATTAAGTTACACGTGTCAGAACTACTACTACTACTAACAACTCACTGAAGCACCAAGCTGCCTGAGGGCAAGACTGCTACACATGGTTCTCCTCCATCCCAATCTATTCAAAGCCTCCTTCTTGGGAAGGGGAAGTTCTTGGGAAGAGGAAGGAAATGGGAAGTTCCCATTTCCTTTAAATCTTTCTTTATGACATCCTTCCACCCCAGCCACGGACGACCTCCTTTCCGTTTAGCCCTAGATGGTTGGCCAAAAAGGACAATCTTCGGCAATCTGTCATCCTTCATCCGCAGAACGTGTCCTAGCCATTTCAAACTTTCTCTCATTATAGCCCTAGAAAGTGGGTTTAAACCACACTTTTCGTACAGCCTACTAAAATAGTGTCTGTCAGTCGGGCCCTGGCCTAATTTGTACCTCTTTTGTACCTCTAATTTGTACCTAATTGTATCTCTTTTATATTTTGATTTCGTAATTCAAATGGTAAACATTTGAGTAGTTTATGTCACTCTATTTCGTGGAACCTCTTGTGAAGTTCGACAGAGCTCGCGAGGTCCAGGGAATCTCGGTTGAGAAGCCTTGTATTAAAATTAATTGTGCTGCACCATCTCTCGATGTTTCCCACTGCTGAAATACTTTCCCTTTGTGCAGGTAATTAGCCAAATTGATAAAAATCATATGGTAAGTCATAACCTTAAATTGTATAGTATAACCATAAAACCGTAAAAAGGTAAGTCATAACCATAAAATTTTATGGTAAGTAATATGTAAGTCATAAATAAAATATTAGGATAACGCAGTAGCCTACTAATGTTAGCCAACAGAAACTAAGTCGAATAATAAGTTTACCAATGGTGGCCGTATACCTGGTTAATGTACTCAATTCTAGAAATCTTCCAGATCCGTTATGAATTATTTAAAGCAATTTGAAGGTACTCTTTCATGACGGCATCAAAGATACATGAAGATACCAAAGATACTACTACTACTAACAACTTACTGCAGCACCAAGCCACCTGAGGCCAACATAGCTACGCACGCTCCTCCTCCGTCCCAATCTATTCAAAACCTCTTTCTTTACACCCTCCCAGGAAGTTCCCATTTCCTTTAAATCTTTCTTTATGAGATCCTCCCATCCCAACCGCGGGCGACCTGCTTTCCGTTTAGCCCTAGACGGTTGGCCGAAAAGGACAACCTTCGGCAAGCTGTCATCCTTCATCCGCTGAACGTGCCCTAGCCATCTCAACCTTTCTCTCGTTATAGCCCTAGGAAGCGGGATTCCGATATGAATTATAGATTTATGACGACTCATGTTTTTAGCCTAGATTACCGAATATAAAAATGCTAATTCGAGTGTTGATCATGATAACTTGAGTCTTAATTCGATTTTCACTCGAGTGAAACTAAAAAATGCCACGCCGCATCAAATACTGCACGGAAATATTAATTTTCTTTAAAAAGTGATGAAAATGTTAATCATAGTCTTGATTCGGGATTTGAATTCGAGTGAAGCTAAAGCCATGCCCATATTATTGTCTTACTTGCCGATAAAATAAAATTGAAGCCTGACTATTGCGCGAATTATGGATTCCGTTTTAATCTATTGAGTTGAACACTGTTCAGCTTTCAAGGATAAATTTGTGATTGACCAATCAGAGTGAAGAATATAGGCATAGTTTATTGAAAATAGATAAGACGAGAGCTTGCAATAGCCGTTTTCTATCTGTAAGCCATTTTCAAAAATACCATGACATAGTATTAGTAGAGATAGTTGGGAACAAAATTGTTCATGCTTTTAAAACAAATTATTTGTCATTTAATTAACCGTTAAACTCATGTTAATCTTAAATCTTCACTTTTCTATTGACAAGTGTGACTATGATGATTATGTGACTATGCGACTATGTGACCATAATGACTATGACTATGTGAATCGGGAATAACAGGGAATATGACTATGTGAATCGGGAATAGCAGGGAATATGACTATGTGAATCGGGAACAGGAATGAATCGGGAGACTACGTCATATCAAAAACCGCATTTAAATATTGTACACACAGGGTTCGGACCACTCTCCCTCCGAAAAATTCCTCTCGTGGAAAATTACCCCCCCCCTGTGGGAAATCCCCCGGATAGTTTTTCCTAGCTTATTCCCAACTCCAACAATATTTAAACAATCTATCTTAGGCATGGGTTTCTTCCAGGAAACCAAGGCTGTATCTTCTGGTGTCTGTATTCATGTAACTATTTTATCTAACTTATATTATTACTTTATTTAATTCCCTTCGTCGTAAAAACCAAAAAATCATTTTGATTTTGTGAAATGTATGTGTTTTTAAGTTTTTAGCCTGAACAAATATATAGTTGCATGAAAAAGTCAGGTTTTATAAAATATAAAATTTTCAGTTTTGTTGAAAGTAATTAAAACGAATCTTTGCATGAGAAATGAACAACGAGATCATTATCTAGCTGGTTAGAACACACGAAATTTTTAAAAAGTTTGACTTTACCCCTGACCTATTCTCGTTTTCCTATTATTTGTAATAACTTATTCTCAATTCCAACAGTATTTTTCAACAACAAAACTTTCCAAAAAGAAAAAGACAGGTTATTATCCCACATCTCCGTGCCAAAAATGTAGTTTAATTCTATTGGTTTATTGTGTGGCGTAGTTTCGCAAGCCAATCACACACTTTCTTATTTCTGGAGAACCAATGAATCTGTTCTACACGATAAATGTATGTAGTTGAAAACGTGATTGGTTCTTATGTATGAAATTTCAGCAAGTAAAAACGAAAAAATTTTGGGTCACAAGATTTATTCAAATAAACCTTCTGTTTCTGTCATACTTAATCTTCTCTCTCACTTCCTACCTTCCATCCCTCCTCCTCCCATATTTCTTTAACCCCCTCTTTCAACTAAGGGGTAGTATACTTTCTGTTGATGGTGTACGCAGCATTTTGCCTCATACCTCTAAACGTTTTTCAATTCCTCCATAGGTTTCCTGTACGTGTTCCTTCACGCAAGTCTCGTTCTTGCTGTACAGAAGATTAATAAATGAAATACTAATCTTTCGTTTTTTTTTTTTTTTTTTTTTTTTTTTTTTTTTTTTTTTTTTTTTTTTTTTTTTTTTTTTTTTTATATTCATTTACCATTTGCTCTACAAGATCTCGTTTTTGTCATTTCAGTTTTTGCCCTTGACACCAAGGCCGTACCCAGGTTTTTTTTCGGAGGGGGTTTTACTAAAAAAAAATCGGGGGGGGGGGTTATACAAAAAAACTCGAAAAACACATACAAAATTTGTTTATATCCATTTTTGTAACGTTTTTTACGAGTCAGACAAACATTTGGGGGGGGTGATTCAAACCCCCCTAACCCCCCCGCTGGGTACGGGCTTGCTTTACACCCTGTATATTTTGCAACGACTTTTGTTTTGTGTGATATATTTCGTGCTATTTTCTTCGTCCCCGAACCGCATTTACTTATTTTCGACTGAATTTTTTTGTCTATTTTTCTTTCATAGGTGAGATGGTTACAATCCATGTGGATATGCCTCGTATAGCCCTTCAGTCACTTTTTCCCGGGGCTGGTTATGATATCAAAGTGTTTGCAATTAGTCATGGCTTATGGAGCGAGCCGCATGTTTATTTTCAAGCTGTCTGTAAGTATATATTTTTATATATTTATTAATATAAGATCAAAACACTATGGCAAGCTCTTACTATACTTATTGGAGAGGACTCGGGGGCGCTTCTAGACCTGAAGGATATTCTGTCATTTGGCATGAAGTCCTTTCTAGCTTCAGTAAGTTTGGTTGTCACAGATGATAGTCAGGGCAAGATTTCTGCCTTTTTTTCTTCTTTTCTTTTTTTTACCTTGCCCTGCGCTAATTAAATTTTTGCCAGCTTTTTGCGAGAACAAAAAAAGCAAGTATAATGTAAGTTTAATGATTCGACTTGCTCCTTTGAGGTAGACCGCTAATACATGGTTTCCTAGAAATTTAAAAAAACCAATTTGAAATATTGTCCTGTGGTTTTGGATTCTTATACTCTTATTTCTGCTGAAAAGCTGAAATGGATTACTATTTCTTTTCGAATTTCAACGAACTTCGAATTTCTTTCTTCGACGTGCTCTGATCCAACCGGTAACGCAATACGAAGTCTAAGAATTTCATATGTTAAAACCTCTGCTAATTGGGGAAGATTCAATAAACTGGGTCTCGGCGTGCTTTTGACTAGCTTTTGTTCACCCTCCGTAAACCATCTTTTTGTTTGTTTTTTAAAATATTCCCTCCCAAACACACCTTAAATGTCTGCGTTGAGGATATTTCGAATGTTACAGTTTTTCCATGGGTTTACCACGTCGATATATTCGATGCCTAAAAATTTTTTTGTGAGCCTCGGCGTCGGCTGGCTGTCTCAAAGACAAAGGGCTTATCATTAAATCCTCCCAGGGGACTAAGCACTATCGAGAGCTATTGAGAATCTGCAGTTTTACTGTGATATTTCACTGAAAAGACGATGAATTTCTGCGTCCCCTATGTCGGCAGGGTTTTCAATCAAAGAGAGTAGTACCAAAGGGAACTCTCAAAGAAGGAGGAGCCAAATTGCTCGCACAATATTATCTTTTAGTTGATTTTTAGTGTTTTCCTAGTAGGTGTGCTAGAACATTTTTAGGGACTGCCCTTTCCTGAACTTCAAAAAGAGAATCCTGCTCCCTTTAATCGAATTAACGAAGTTAATACTTTCTAATGGAGTTTCATTAAATTTGAATATCTCTATCTCGTAAGACGTAAGACGGTTTTTCTAAGGTTTTCGTGAAAGCAGGTGTCGGATTTTAATTTTCTGTCGTATATTCGGATCTCTTATCCGAGCTCTACGAATTATGGCAAAACTGTCCATTCAATTCTAAATAGTTTGGTCACAGAAACTAAAAAGCTTATAAAGGACGAGATAGTGGGGTCTTTTATGGCATTGAATCCTCTTAATACTAAAGTTGTAAATCAGTTTCTCTTTAGGGATGCCCCATTGAAATTTAGGGATATTGCGGAAGTTGTGATAAGAAAGTCATCTTTCTTATTTAGTTCGAATGAGTTTCTGTTTTTCTATTTTGATAATCGCTTCTCTTTCTCTTACTGCTGATAGTTTATATTTTATCTTTTTTTTCCTTGTTTTCTATTCCTTCACAGTGTGTTGTACATTTTTGTACATCTTTGTGAAACTTTTTTAATCGCTGGTTTCAATATCCAACTAGTGTAGCCAGGTGAAGTGGATGGGAATTGCACTCCTCCCTGGATATTGAAAAGAAATCTATAAATGTGATTTCAAATTTTGCGTGATTCCATATTTTCAAATAATAAAGTATATACAAAGAATATATAAATTATATAATTGGTTTTTACAGACATATATACAAAAATTATCTCGGATAAATTAAACACTTGGTGCATACATGATAGAAATTAGATCCGCATATTGTTTGAGAAAGAAATAACGCTGATTAGCACGAAATTTGCATTGCTATATTCTTTTGTTTATCTTTTAATTAGTCTTTTTAATTTTTTGCCAGCTTTTTGCAAGAACAAAAAAAGCAAGTATAATGTAAGTTTAATGATTCAACTTGCTCCTTTGAGGTAGACCGCTAATACATGGTTTCCTAGAAATTTAAAAAAAAACAATTGGAAATATATATATATATATATATATATATATATATATATATATATATATATATATATATATATATATATATATTATATTATATATATATATATATAATATATATATATATATATATATACTTGAGACCAGTCATGGTTGTCGGCTCAGTCATCAGGCTGTTTTAAAATTCAATTTTAGCATGGCAAAACAAAAAGCAATTTGTATGTTTACCTAAGCAGAGTTAAGAGGGGGTGAACCCGGGATCAATATTTTTCCAACAAGGCCCTCCTCCCCTTTAAGCAACCTTTTCTTGGAGTTTTTTTTAGCTCTAGGCTATGCTCCTCGTTATGTGGGCGCGTGTTTCTCATCTGATCATATGAAAAAAAGGTATTTGAAGAAGAATAGCTTAAGTAGGCGGACAACAGAAAAGATGATAGTGTATTTGAAAAACACTTCTTAACTAATCTTTTGTGTAGCTTTGGGAAACCAAAGGTTTGATTTCCCGAAAGAATACTTCTTCAATGAGATACCTAACACTTCCATTTTTTGTCCTCAATTGGTTTTTTGATTGAACTTAAATTACTTAAACATTTCAAAACATAAATTAGAGATTTATCTCGTCGCGTGTCTTTGGAAAGAGAACAAAAAGTCGAGAACGAAAAGTGGAAGAAGAAGGAAGTTAGCAGGCTGGATAGCAGTGATGAAAATGCAACTTCTATCAGTATTATTTGATTAAAAATGAGTATAATAATTACTGCAATTTTGTTAGGAAAATTGTTTTTGTTTGAATTTATTGAATGCTATTTTCCTTTTTTAGACCCAAATCCTCCCCGAAACGTTACGATACAGCGAGCATCAAATAATAGCATGACACTTACCTGGGTCCCGCCTGCTGCTTCACTGTTTACAAATTATATAATTAAGTAAGTGAAGGGAACTTTTTAAACATTTGAACTTCCTTTTCTATCTTTTAGATGTTCTTAACTAGATTTTTTTTGCATGTAAACCAATTACGAAAAACATTCATTTCTTTGTTGAACACTAAAGTATTCTACTTCATTCTTTATCTCCCCTCCTGCTCCCCAGTCTGTCTCTCTCTCTCTCTCTCTCTCTCGTCTCTCTCTCTCTCTCTCTCTCTCTCTCTCTCTCTCCTCTCTCTCTCTCCTCTCTCTCTCTCCTCTCTCTCTCTCTCCTCTCTCTCTCTCTCCTCTCTCTCTCTCTCTCTCTCTCTCTCCTCTCTCTCTCCTCTCTCTCTCTCTCTCTCCTCTCTCTCTCTCTCTCTCTCTCTCTCTCTCTCTCTCTCTCTCTCTCTCTCCTCTCTCTCTCTCTCTCTCTCTCTCTCTCTCTCTCTCTCTCTCTGTCTCTCTCTTTCTCTCTCTCTCTCTCTTTCTTTCTTTCTTTCTCTCTTTCTCTTTTTCTCCCTCCTTTAACCCCATAAAGTATTACTTTGTTTCTAGTTCTCTCACCTCCATGGCGATGTTAGGCCCTCAGATATACTCCAGTAGTCCCTGATAAATTTTTCTTATCATCTTTGAAATTCAAATAACAATCAAACTTGTCTTACTTTTTACTTAATAGCAAGTTTTAACCCTTTAATTGCGTGTCACATTGTTTGAAACACCCTTCATGATTCGGCTCGGCTCTTACTCTATACTCTTACTCTATGGTTTTATACTCTTACTCTATACTCTATGGATCTTTAACTACTTGACATAAGAATGATATTAGATAAGAAACATTCGAAACATTCTCTCTCTCTCTCTCTCTCTCTCTCTCTCTCTCTCTCCTCTCTCTCTCTCTCTTTCTCTCTCTCTCTCTCTCTCTGTTTCTTTCTTTCTCTGTTTCTCCCTCCTTTAACCCCATAAAGTATTACTTTATGGATCTAATATCAGGATGATATTAGATATTATTATATACTCCGATTCAAAATACCCTATAATTACTCTAGATACTGTGTTGATTTGCGTAATAAATCTTTCTTTCCCTTTAAAAATGGGAGTTAGTATTTGGGCCCATGTGATACTAATTGATGTGCCAAACGTGCAGAGACTGTATACCACACATGGTTCTCCAAAATCTATTAATCAAGTACAAGCTTAAGCTCAGAAGTTGTTAATGAAACAAATGTTTAAAACGTTTTAAGGGGAGACAATAGAAAAAGTAACTGGTCTTCAGTTTGAAAATAGGCGTTCTTGAATAATTGGCCTTAAAAGTCAGTATAGCAATGGGCTTTAAAAACGATATGGAAAGAATTTAGAAAATTGGGGGGGGGGTATCTTAACAATTTTGGTATTGGAAGTGGGTTTTATCACCAGGGTTTTAGAATTCTGAAAAATAGGAAGTGGAAACATTGCATAGATCTAACAATATACAATTTTAGCTTCCATATAAATTAGTTGGTTGTAGGGGTTTGAGCCGTGTGCTTAAACTTACAGTTACTATGTATTCTGCCATTTACGGTTGCATCCCTGCCACCATGACTAAGTAAAAAAAGAAAGCGAGACAACAAAATAAGTGACTGCTCCCCAGCAATTTGACTGTTTATATATCACCTAAACAAATTTGGAAGAACTACAGGGTGAATAAAAAAAACACAATATTTCGGAGGTGTAACCCCAAGGCTCACTTCTGCCATTCTGTCAGCTCCATGTTTGCCAAGTAATACATGGAAATAAAAAAAAAATTTTAAGGTAAGTTTATAAGGTAATCTTTATCTTTCTTTGTTACGTTATTTGGACCTACTTAATTCTCAAATTTTGGGATGTCTGAATCATCACGGATATCCCCAAGGGAGGGGGTTCAAATGGCTAACCCCAATGATAATCAAAGATTTGCTACATACTCTATGGCTCTTTAACTAATTGAGATAAGAATGATATCAGGATGATATTAGAAAACATAATAATACTAAAAATAGTAAGATCAAAGTCTCTTTAGCCATTTCATGGTCTTTTGTTTTGTTCTTGTTTTATTTTCGTCTCTTGTCTTTTTCTAATTCATCCTTCCACTTTTTTGTTTATAATGAGTTAAAAATGAATTATTACTATAGTTGAGGTTGAGTGTAATATTTGTCCCAATCATTTTATATAAGAAAATGTGACGGTATTAAAAGACGGTATTCAGCTGTTATTCAGAAAGCAGGATACTATTAAAAAAAAATTGCGGCGATATTAAACATTGTTTAGTAGTATGTCACTCGCCTGATTTGGCTCGCCCATTTTCTTCCGTAGCCCTGTTGTAGAATAAATGGCAATAAATTTTTTCTTTTAATAGAAAATTTAATAATTTTTTTTTGTTTATAAAAATTATAAAAATGTTAATTTAATTTTAACTAAATTGAAAAAATAGCAATTATTCAAATTAATTCGAATTATTTTAATTATTTAAACTAGTCAATTTCTTAATCAATTAAAGTAGTAAAATTAATAAATTAAGTAAAATTAAATTTCAAAATAAAAATTTTTAATAATAAATTTTTCGGAGGTTTGCCGTTTATTATAGCTTGTTTTTTGTCCTTTTTTTGTTTTCGTGTTTTAGTTTTTGGTCTTTTTGCTTTTACTCTCTTTTATAATGTTGTCTCTCTGCGATTATGTTGGAGCCTTGTTTTATCCTGTTCTTTTATTACACATTTTTTATTAATAAATAGATTGATTGGATATTAATACAATTATAGATATCATGTAGCAGAAAGCTCATTACCTGTAAAGAAAGAAATAACAATCAGCAATTCAATTGAACTGAATGACTTGACCCCAGGAGAGAGGTATATATTTGCTGTCAACACTCGGAGCTACTTAGTGGAAAGTCCATCTCCTCAAATTTTGGAATACACCCTGAGTAAGTGGCTTTCATCCAAAACCAAAAATTTTCTTTCGAGAAAGGGGTCTTCACTTGTTCCATTTTTATTTCTTTTTTTTTCAAAGGGCTATATTTTTTATGTAAAATATAAAAGATGTAAAACCATGTAGGGGCTGTCGTTTCATTTTTTTTTTCAGTTGCTTAAGCTATGAAAAAGTTTATCAGCTGCAACCTAGTAAAGAGCGAATCATGGCTTATCGTAGCCGAAGTTCAAAAAAAGAATTTTGAAAGAGAGCCGTTTTCGGTTACGTGTATTTCCTATGTAATATTTTTTTGGAAATAGTAATTTTCACTCAGATTGAATGAAACAGTAGTTTGTAATTACAAGAAGATTCTTTTTAATTTCAGAAACAGGTCCGAAAATCCTAAAAAATGACGTCAAGTCTGAATAGAAATAATTTCATTATAATCATTATTAATGAAATTGAAAACCCTTAATTGGAGGTTTAAAGACCCCCACCTTGAGTAACAAAGAAAATAACATTTTAGCGCTGGTGTATCTCCTTTTGCTTCTGGCTTTTTGTTATGTGTTTTTCTGGCTTTTTATTTATTTATTTATTTTTTATGGGCGTTCATATCGAACCATTATTCGCAAAATATTATAAGGGGCCCACATATGAACTGAAATAAAAATATTTTCCGCCCTTTTCATGAAATGAAGCGGACCGTGTCATAGCAAAGTACCGTTTTCTATCGTGAAATGTCTTTCTGGAGATATAGGCCTGAAATTCTGGAGAATTTCTGGAAGAATTGGTTATTCTGAGATAGCCAATTGATTTTTCGTAGTCTAAGACCCTAAACTAGAGGTTTTACAGGCTGTCATTCTAAGAATTATATTCTAGCATGGGATGGAATGATGTCCAAGAATGGAATGGGAGGATGTCGTAAGAGAAGATTTAAGCGATATGAGAATTTCTTTGGAATTTTTAAATAAATTGGGATGGAGGAGGAGCGTGTGCAGCTGAGGCGGCTTGGTGCTGCAGTGAGTTTGAATTTTGATGATTAGGCAGTCAAAGTGTTGCCTTCGCACCCGCTGAATAGCTCATGTGTCGCACTTGGCGAGGCTTTACCTATGCCAGCTACTATTAGTTTGAAAAAAAAATTAGACTTAATGTAAACATGTCCAAGTTTGGATATTGTTTTTCGTCAAATTCACACAGTTTTGCAAAACTTGCTTCATTTCGAAATTTTTCATTGCAGTAGTTATGCACACAGAAAGCAACTTTTATGTACTGCGTCTCATGCAATATGCTCCTATCCAAAATTTTCTCTTACTGGAAATATTCTGAAATATACTGGAAATGGTGGAAATATTCCACTTAGGAATGAAATCCAATTTGGGCTTATTATTTCGGTTCTCCTTGTCAAAATATTTAAAAATGAAATATAATAATCTTGTCATATAAAGTAATCTCTTGTACTTTTAGTTTGAAGTCTGCGCACCCTCAGTGCCAAAATCGTAATTTTTAGAATTTTTCTTTTGTTTGTTTTAAAATCCTGAAATTTTTAGGCCAATGTCTTCATATGAAGGTCTTTTGGTACTTGTGTGATAAACCCCCTACAGCTCAAGTTGTTCATTCATTGACAAATTACATAATTGTTTTTTTTCGTTAGTTTCCTTCAGCTTAGCGCGAAACAAGACAAAGAGAAGTGACAGAATAGATGGAGAATATATAATTTTGGCTATATATTTGCGCATTCGGGGTGGGGTAAAGTATTTGGACAGTGTGAAATTAGAAAACAATTCTTATTCAGAATATGCAGAATAAATGACCTAACACGTCAGACATGCAGACCCGCTGTACTTTATACCCCCCCCCCCCCCCTTAATGTCCAAATATATAGCCCAAGTTTGTTTCTAGAGCGTAACAATTTATCTTAATTTTAGTACATTTTATTAGAATTGAGCGTCACAGAAACATTTTAGAAAAATATTATGTAGGGGGTATATCATACCAGTACCTGTTTTTTTTGTTAAAAAAATGAATTCCTGGTTTTCCCTAATTTTCTAAGCATGGCCATATAAGTTTCTACGTAACCATGTCAAACAATCAGATGTCATTTCACTGACCTTCGTACTTGAATTATATAAAACACGTTATCTTTGGTTTATTTTAGAGCCAAATCCAATTCTTCGATTGCTACCTATTTTGGATTCCGAAAATATAACTCTGGAATGGATGCGACCAGCTGGACGGGTTGACACCTACCGTCTGTTCTGGTATGAAAAACATTCTGCGTTCACACCAAATAGAAGAATTAAGGTTAGTTGAAATTAATTGAGGTTAATTGAAGTAGTCTTCCTATCTGTACGATGAATCTGGCTTTTGAAAACAACGAAAGAAGTACATTTTGAAAACGACGACTCTATGGTCATTATGAAGGAAAAGAAGAAAATGAGCAACGCAACGAATATTTCACGAAATTAGGCGTCCTTGGGAAGTAGTTTGAAAACTATTTTTCCTTTTTCAACACTAGAGTGGGACCAGACACAAGTTTTGGGGGTTAAAAATCATTTCGAGTCCCCTTTATCAAGACAAGGACTTGACATATGACTTTTGTTTTGCAACAAGATTGTACAAAATGCGAAGAAAATACGTTTCTATGACTCAAATGTGTGCCTTTCCATCAGGGAGGCCGATTATAGGCTCAAAAAGCGAGCCTTCTCCATGAAAAGCTCCAAAAATAGCTCTTAATATGAATTTTCACTTTATTTTGCGACGAAATTGTAAAAAAAATGCATTGCTCTATTGAGGTGAAATATTCTTTGGAATATACGTCTTCTTTTTCTTCTAATGGCCATACGTTTGTTGCGTTCAAGGTTTATTTATTCGGTTTATATGAAATACGAAGTATTACTTGGGGACAAATTAGTGTTGAGACAAATTTCCCAACGGACTTCTTGACTTTTTAAATTCTTTGCTTCTGCATTGCAAGCGTGACATTAAAATCAAGGGAAAACATATTAGTCTAAATTTGGCTTTCCTATCAACAGGTTAATTAAGCTGGTTATGCTCCCTCGTGAATTTTAGAGAGAGAAAACGGATATAGTTTAAATATAAATATAACAGTGGAACATATAACAGTGAACATAGAACATATAACAGAGAGGGAACAAAGAACATATAACAGTAGGAACATATAACATATTAAATATAACAGTGGAAAAAACAACAGCACCAAACTTTAAATAATGAAAATCTGAATATTTCGGTTCGCGTCCTGGAGCCTTTATCAA
This sequence comes from Artemia sinica, assembly GCA_027921565.1. Classification (NCBI taxonomy): domain Eukaryota; kingdom Metazoa; phylum Arthropoda; class Branchiopoda; order Anostraca; family Artemiidae; genus Artemia; species Artemia sinica. The sequence goes on along the minus strand of CM051276.1, from coordinate 46,047,120 downwards.
CAGGAAAGAAAGTTAAACTAAGCTAAACGCAACATATAAACAAGCTACTCCAAAATACTGCAATCACTGTAAATAGCCTGAATAACGAGACAGAAATGACAAAAGGTCGTCTCTGGTACTCCAGATTGTCTCTATTATAATATCAGTTTGGCCATGAGATCTCTTAATAACCTCCAAAATACTGCAATCACTGTAAATAGTCTGAATAATGGTCTAAGAAATTATTTACTCTCTTAGGAATTTTTAATTATTTAATGAAGTTCAGTCAATCGATTAGTAAAATTTATATACCAACCGCTTGATTTAGGATTTTTTGTCCGAGAGGGCGAGGGTTCGAATCCTAGTGTAGCCAATTATTTGGTTTGGGACGGGGGTAAGTGGTGTGACTCTGTAAGCTCAGCCAGAGTCAACACAGCTCTAAATGGGTACCTGGAGAAATTTGGGGAAGGTAAACAGGAAGGGTGTGCGAAGGCACAGGATGGTTGGCCCCCAACCCTCCATTGCACTTCCTGGCTGAAGGGCCAAGAAATGGAGATCAGCACCGTCGGTAGGGACTGTAAAGTCCAATGCCGTATTCTTTACCTTTTTTTTTTAATAAACTAAATTTTTAAAGTTAAATATGATAAGTTAATTAACTTTAGTCAATAAGTCTGTTAATGTTAAATATTTATGTGTTGTATCAAAGAGTTTGGCCAACTGATAGGAAACTCAGTGGTGAGGTTAAAGGGGAAATTTCTGAAGTTTATTTTTGAAATTTTTTGAAATTTTTGAAGCTAAACCAATTCAGTTTAGTGGTCATTTTATTATAAACTATTTATTATTATAAACTATTACTTTATAAACTATTTAATTACAAACTATTACTTTAAACTATTTAATTATAAACTATTAATTATAAATTATTACCGAAGAATTTCGTGAAGTTTCGTGTTAAAGAGATGTAGGAACCCCGTATCTGCTTTTTGTTTCCTAAATCACTTTAGTGCATTATTGTATGTCTTACAGCAAGTTATGCATGTTAATCCAAAAATAACTGCGATGGATTAACACCGATGGATTAACAGGCCCTGAGCAATTAACCCCAGAAAGATTGCAATTTGAAAGGTGCTGTGACGCCAAGAATAGACGGACTATATCCAAAATATTCTGGGTGTAGATCGGGTTGTAGAACAGATCAAAATTTTGGGAGGGGGCATAGGAATCACACAGGTGTCGATTCATGTGTGTTTTTTACAGCATTTTGTGAAGCACGGGATTTTCGAAAATAGCGGATTAAAACTAAAATCTTAGCACTGAATTATGTTTTTCCTCAACCCAATATGAATTTCACCAAATGCCGTTGATTTTCATATTAAATGTCTATTTGGATATATTATGAATGTTTTTTTCTTTCGAACTTCTACATTCAGTTTCATAAGGGTTTTTTCCATTCTACTGGAAAAAAATCTAGATAAGTATGGGCGTAGGGAGGGGAGGCTGGGGGGGGCAGTTGCCCTCCCCCCCCCCTAGACCTTCAAATTTACAGTAGACATGGATGAAAAAGCAGATGGTTGGAAAAGCAGTTGATAAAAGGCCCTCCATCACACTATCGACTGCCCCCCCCCCCTAGACAATATACTGCCTACGTCCATGTAGATAAGTGAGTTTTTTTCTGTCACTGCCATGTGTTTTACATTTGTGCACGCAGGATGGACTGAGATTCAAATAAATTCTATTTTCTATATATAAAAATTAGACTTGGGCGTCAACTCAATTTGAGTTTTGGAACTGTAACGATTCTTGAAGGTTGCCAATAAGAGCAGCATTTTCCAGATTTTTAATCAGAATGAACTAGGCATAGGCTCAATTAGAGTTTTTATATTGTAGTAAGTTCTAACGATGGTAAAGGGGAGTAGCACTGTCCTGGTTGCTATCGGAATAAACTAAGGTATAAGTTGTTATTTTAAGCTTATTTTTTGCTGAATTTTCTCCCATGTTTCTGCTTTTTTGGGTTTTTGCACCCGCTACTAGCAACAAGTTGCAGAACTTTATATGAGAGTCTTAACATTAGATTGTAATAATCATAGCTTAGCATAATTAGATTATGAAGAAGAGTAGGTTTTATCTGATGTTCTAAGTCGTTTTAATTCGTATTCCTTAATTCATTTCTAAATTTCATTTTGAAGTTTATCTCAAACATCAGTGTGGAAACTCAGCCTGGGCCAAGAGAAGAAAACGATCAGTAGCCTTATTTTCCGTAATGAATCATTGAAAGACTTTTTTTTTCTAAAATTCCTAAAATTCAACCGAAACATCAAAAAATAACTATTACAAAATCTGTGGGAACTAAAGAGAACAAACGTGTTATTTTTTTTAATTCAGCTGGGCGAACCGCATTTGGAAGTACTTCTAAACAACTAAAAGGATATGTCAATAGAAGCTGATAAATCAATAAAAGTCATGTTTCTCAAATTTTGCAAGAAAAGATTTTTTCTGTTTTTAAATTAATCTAAAACCGGGGCAAGAATGTGAAAGAAGAAATGTGTTTTAGTAATGTTGTTCAACCCTTCTCCTCAACCTTCTCATTTGACCGTTGTTTCTTCCGGTTGATACATCATTCTAAATTTCCAAGGACAAAACTTCAAGAAAGCATTCAGAATGTAAGAGAGGATGGAGTTGTTCCAAAGAAATCAAGGATATTACAGCCATAGACTTATTACCAGAAAACTGGAAAAACATATACTGATATCAAGGCCGCATCCGGGCGGTGGTGGTGGTTTGACCCCCCCCCCCCCCTCCTGAATGTTCCTCCGACTCGTAAAAATGTAACAAAAATGAATATAAACAGATTTTGATGCGGTTTTTAAAGTTTTTTGTAACCCCCCCCCCCCCGAAAAAAATTCTGGATATGACCCTGACTGACATGTTCCCATATAGTACTGGAAAAATGTTGCAATATGCAGGCAAGTTAGGAATCCTCAGGCCCTTAAAAAGGATAATATCAGCAATGCTGGACTACAGAAGAGTTCAAAGAAACAAACCTCCACCATACACTGTGTTTGTCTGGATTCTGGAGAAAATCTTTGTTGATGTCACGACAGAAAAAGTGCAAGGAGCTTGCCAAAACAAATGCTGCCTCTGGTCTATAAGAAATTAATATTACATCCTTAAGTTTACATCCTATTGGGTATATTGTACACTGTGAAACATTCTATTCCGATAAATAAAAGTTCAAATAGGGATAAAATCCTTTTAATAGACAGTGATGATGATAACAGTGATAGAAATTCACAAAAATACCAGATATTTCGGTCACATATACAGTGGCCGTCATCAGCAGTAAAACTAAAAAGTTTTACTACTTTTGTGAATTTCTATCACTGTTATCATCATCACTGTCTATTAAAAGGATTTTATCCCTATTTGAACTTTTATTTATCGTCATGGAAAGGCAGTGTGGTCTCCGAAATTATCAACATTCTATTCCGATTTCAAACTTACCGTCATTAATGGCCCGGCTAGGACAGAGCCGTCCTAGCCGAGTGGTTAGCAATCCTTTGTTTTTGAGGACAGGGGCTCGAGTCCTGGTGTCGTTGATTATTTAGATTGGAACGGGGGCTAGTGGAATGACTCTGTAAGCTCAACCAGAGTCGGCCTAGCTCTAAATGGGTATGTGGAGAAATTTGGGGAAGGTAAGCAGAAAGGGTGTGAGAAAGCACAGGATGTCTAGTCCCCCACCCCCCATTGCACTTCCTGGCTGAAGGGCCATGAAACGGGGATCAGCACCGCCGGTAGGGGCTGTTAAGTTCAATGCCCTATTCTTTGTCTTATTGTCATTAATAATTAGATAGTTTATTTGTTTTACATCATAATTAGCGAAAAGCTATACGACGAAGTCTAAATCAAAAAAGAAAAATTAAGACACATCCGCTAAACATTTGAATCAAAATCAGACTAGCCTATAATAGGCTGATGCATATTGTGGCGAGGAGTAAACAACTTCATTCGCCATTCTCATTTTTTTTCATCTCAAGTAATGAGAAGCCTTGAGACAAAGTATATATATATATATATATATATATATATATATATATATATATATATATATATATATATATATATATATATATATATATATATATATATTATATATATATATATATATATATATATATATATATATATATATACATATATATATAATATATAAATATATAAACTGAAAAGGAAACACTGGCACTAAACACTATAATTAAAGTCAAACTAGCCTGCAATAGTTCAGTTCATGTCGTGATGAGGAGCGAGTGAAGAACCTGGACCGGACAAGCCGGTTAAATATGAAAATCTTCAGTCTCAAACTCACATATTTGAAACTTTTCATATAACAACTAACTAAAAAAAAGTACTAAAGAAACTATTGGTCGAATCCGATGTTTCTCAAAGCCGTATCTCCGCTCCACGATGGCCTAAATTAGGCCTATTACTAGACATAAAGAAGTCTAGTGCCATTTTAGTACGGAGGCTAAGCTTATTTTCCAAGACACCTGTCACAGGCTGATAGGGGGTTTTAAAAGTGAGTCTGAACTCATCATTAAAGTTCGTTCAATGTTAACTATACAAATATAAGTACTGTATTTGCCATCTACAGAAGAGTGACGGTATAGCTGTGGTATATTGACAAAATAAGCTCAGGTACTTTTGAATGATTTAAACAATGAAAAAGATATGCTAAATCATGATTTTACAATATTCTTTCCTATTTTGATTCTTTTTTTTTTATCATTTTAATCGTTTTTCGAAAATTAGCCCAAGTGTTATAGAAAAAAGATTGTTACGATAAGAATCAGATACACTGAAAACCTGCCTTTCATCTTAAAAAAACGGTTAGTGATAAATTATAATGATGGTTTATCTAAGATCAGTATGGGATATATCATAGAAACAGGCACATTTGCCACTGTAAAAATGAATCCTAATATATTTGTATTGTTTACTCCTAGGGCCCATTTTATTTTTTATTAGAAAAGGTTTTCCCCATGAGTGTAGAAACAGGAAAGATTAACGACCAAGCTAGACGTTTTTCTACTTGGGATAAAAGGGTCAACAAAATTAAGTAAGAAAAAAACTACTACTACTACTAACAACTCATCGCAGCACCAAGCCGGCTGAGGCCAACACAGCTACGCACACTCCTCCTCCACCCCAATCTATTCAAAGCCTCCCTTTTTACACCCGCCCACGAAGTTCCCATTTCCTTTAAATCTTTCTTTATGACGTCCTCCCACCCCAGACGGGGACGACTTGCTTTCCGTTTAGCCCTAGATGGTTGGCCGAAAAGAACAATCTTCGGCAATCTGTCATCCTTCATCCGCAAAACATGCCCTAACCACTTCAACCTTTCTTTCATTATAGACCTAGAAAGCAGTATTGAACCACATTTTTCGTATAGCCTATTGTTTGAAATACGGTCAGTCAGCCGGGTACCCAGAACAATGTGAAACAAAAATAATAAAAAAATTAATACTTTAATTAAAAAAATATTCCGAATATTTCGGCCCCACGTCCGGGAGCCTTTCTCAGCGGGGAAAAAAACAGCGAAAAAACGAAAAAAGAAGTTTTTAAAAAACTAACACACATAAAAAAAAATAAGACAACTAAACACACGAAGAACAAAAAAAAATATAAATAAATAAATAAGAAACAACTCACATTATAAACCAACTTCCAGCACTGACCTTATAACACAAGAACTAAAGCGAATGTCCATAGTGAGACCATGGGTCACTCTTCTCTTAACATTCAATGTATAAATGAAAATATTATAAACAAACTTCCAGTACTGACGTTATAACACAAGAACAAATGCAAATGTCTATAGTGAAACCATGGGTCACTCTTTTCTTTCTCACTCTTTCTTCATGGGCCAGAAAAAAAAGAAGAAGGAAGTAAATTTAATAATGTAAAACAATTTCTAATATGCTTGGACAGCTTGCAACAGATCCCATCTAGTACAAACATCTTACTCATGATTGTGTTTCGCCATCTACATTTTTTGCATTCAATAGTTTATTAATTAAACTTATTTATAGGAAATAGATGGTAGCGCCACTTCAGCGTCTATTGATGGTCTAACACCGGGCGAGTTATACACTTTTGAACTTCTGACAATAGCCCATGATGTTCCCAGCCAAAAGGTTACTATTGACACTCGGACAAGTGAGAAACTTTTTTTTTCTTCTCTATATTGTATATCTATATTTCTGCATATATTTCTCTATATCTACTGTATCTGTATTTCTCTATAAATACTTTCTATAACGTCGTCTGCTTACATCTGCTTACGTACGCTAAAAGTCCCTTATTGGTGTTGCCAAGGTCTTCCCAACTTCAGGCCCATCATCTCTTTCAGGCTTCTTTGGATGGTGCCAAGTGAGTTTTGGGTGCCCCACCATAAAGCGAGCAGCCGAATCTTACAAATATCTAATGCAGGGCTTATAAAGAAAAAGAGTTTAGCTAGAAGCAGGGAGGCTTCTGGAGCAAAGAATTACTTACTGCTTTCTAGATTAGAAAGATTGGATCTTGGTAAGAAAAGTTTGCTGAGAAATGAATTTCCTAGAGATGAAGTACATCAACTCTATGGGTGGGTTTATTTTTGAAAATAAAGTCGCGATGGTGGAGTGAGTTCTCTGACCCGGAGATAGGGGACACGTTTTTTATTATATTAAAGTTGACTTTCTAAGCATTAATCAACTTCAGCTTACTTAACCAACTAAACTTCCTAATCATTAACCACTTACCTTAAGGGACTGGTTGAGTGATTGAAGAGTGTGCAAGTAATTATAGGGTCATCTTTCTTTGATGTAGATACTTCGGTTGCTGAGTCGTCGACAAAGTGGTGTAGAGGGTCCAAACAAGATATTTTGCCTTGAAAATTCGCTGAGAATATGTTAGTGCTAAGATTACCTCATGTTTATGCTCATGCTTTGCTACCTTTACTGTTTTTGATACTTCCATTAACTGAAGTTATCAATGGTAGACAGAGTTCTAAAAAGGGGTAAAGCGGACGAGAAGAATGCTGCAATGATCATAAAATGATCATCGGGACTGATATGTTTGAGCCGAGCATTGCAAAAAAACGCCCATTTTGCAACATGACAATGCTCGGCCACACGTTTTAGCGTCCATTAAAACATAGTTAGAAACGCTGAAATGGGAAGTCTTATTTGACCCCCCATATAGCCCAGGAATTGTTTCTTCTGATTACTATATCTTTAGGTCAATGCAGTATGATATGGTAGACCAGTACTTCTCCAATTATGATGAAGTCAAAAATTAGATCACTTGAAAAGGTGCGGAAGAAATTATACGATTTCCTTTCTTTGACGTAGCTACTTCGGTTGTTGAATCGTCGACAAAGTGGTGTAGAGGGTCCAAACAATGTATTTTGCCTTGAGATTCGCTGAGACTATTATGAGACTATTTAGAGTTAGTGCTCTAAGATTTCCTCGTGTGTGCGCTCATGCCTTGCTTCCTTTCCTGTATTTGGATACTTTCGTTACTTGAAGTTAGCAACGATAGATGGAGTTCTAAGAAGAGAAAGCAGCCAAACCGATCGAGTTTTTTAGAGATGATGTCCGTGAATTGCCAGAAAGATGGGAAGAAGTTGTGGATAGCGATGGAGAATACTTCGAACATTGACTTGTAACCAATTTTTCATTAATCGACGCTTATATGCTAGAGTTCAACGTTTTCTGCTAATTGTGCGGCTCTCGCAATTTCGCCTTGCTAATCCCCAAGCCCGACGTTTTCTAGCCCTTGTAGCCAACTCAGTAGTTAACACCGGGAACAAGAACAAATTAGTGCCAGCAGGGCCGTATCCAGGATTTTTGTTCAGGGGGGGGGTTACTAATTTTTGACTTTTTTTTGGGGGGGGGGTTACTAATTTTTGACTCAGTTTTCGACTAATTTTACTGATTTTTACCTAGGTTTTACTAATTTTCGACTTATTTTCGAAAACTTACTGGCACTGTGCCAGTGCCTTGCAGAAATAACCAGTTTAACAATTCATTTGCGATATTTTTTACTAATGCCTTAGATAAAATCCCATATCTTTAGGATTGTAAAAGATAGTGATATTTAGTTTGCGATTGTTATCAAAGACTACAAAAGCTGTTTTTAAATGTACGATTCTGATTCTATATGAAGGCAAAGAGGTACTTATCTGTTATAGCACCTGCGTTAAGTTCTACATCCATTAACGCACTGTAGAACCGGTTTCTTCGTCAGTTTCTTTCAGCTAAGCGTGAGACAAGAAAAAGACAAGTGACAGAATAGATGGGAAATATATAATATGGGCTTTATATTTGCAAATTAGGGGGGAGGGGTGGGTAAAGTATTAGGACTGTGTGAAGTTAGAAAACAATTTTTACTTCATAATATTCAGAATAATTGTACCTAACTCATTTTGCATGCAGACCCGCTACACTTTACCCCCCCCCCCCCCTCCCCCACCTAATGTGCAAATATATAGGCCAAAATTTGCTTCTTAAGTATTATATTTTCATCATATTTTGTAATATTTTATTAGGATTAGTCAGAGAAACAGGTTCTACTTAGATGAAGAACTTAACATAGGCGCTATAACAGATAAGTACCGCAAAAATATTGTAAGGCACATGACAATGTTTATAACAGTTCTTTCTTTTGTTTATCATCTTAGTTCGTTTGCCAATTAGAATAAACAGTGATCGGAAGGCAACTAACTATTCTAGCCACTCCCACGAATTAATCCTAATTGATTCTATTTTTCAGTGCCATTAATGACTTCTGTCGTATCTATTGCAAACAATCGTGAAGAAAATAGCCTGACGGTAGTATATACAGCAACACCATCTAGCATATCCAAGTTCGACAGTTACCGATTTCTTCTCTCCGATCCTGCAATTCCGGCTAAGGAAAAATCAGCTGATGACACGGAGCGTAAGGTTGTGTTTGAACAGCTTGTCCCAGGGCGACTTTATAATATAACAATTTGGACGGTTTCAGGAGGTGTTACAAGTAAACCTCTTCATCGACAGGAGAGGTTGCGTAAGTATATTGATAAGCTAATTTCTACAATTTATTATATCAATTTAAATATAATATTTTCATATAAATATAATTTTGTATAATTATATATCTGGTTTGTAATTAATATTATAATAATAAAAACTACTAGTGTAATTTTATTAATACTATTTAGTAATAATGTGTCGATTTATTTATATTCGATATCTAAGTCAGCGGATTTTGACTTTATAATATAATAGTTTGGACGGTTAAGGGGATGCAAGTATTAATCCTAATCCTTGACAAGAGAAGCTGCGTGAGCATTATCATAATTGTTTTATTCTATTTGAATAGTAGTTTTATGCAGTAGTTATAATATTAACTTACTATTAATCTCTTTTTTAAATATATTTTTTTATCATTAGCCATATTTACGATTAAATCTTTAAATAAAAAAATTTAAAACTGTCGGAAATTTGATATTTTGTATTACCACATTGACATTTTGGACGTTTAAACTTCTTCTGAAAAACCACACTACCTGAGTGTATGGTTTAACATGTAATATGAAAATACTTAGATATACCTTATCGAGTTAATCTGTCATTAGTTAATTAATTTTTTAACTGTCTTAATCCAGTGGCGGATCCAGATTTTTTAGGGGGGGGGGGCGCAAAATAGGTTGATCCGACAAACTTGCGTTAGGAGCAAGTTTAATTAACGCAAACTTGCGTTAATTAAGTAAGTTACACTACTTTAGACTTTTAGGGGGGCGCGCGCCCCCCTCGCCCCTCCCCTGGATCCGCCACCGATCCAATCTCATCTTTTATTTTGGTGAAAGACAAAGAAGACCTACAAGAAGAAAGACCCTGCGGGGTAATTTTTGGTGAACCGCCTTCTATCCAGTGTACTAGCTAGAACTCTGCCGGATGTGTGAACTGCATAGAGTGGCCTGGCCCCTTATCCCGACTGATCAGGCCACATAGAATAGCCTGATCCTAGCCATAAATATTAATAGTTACTTCTGAAAACGTACAATATCAGTATGAGTAGTATATCAGGAAACATAGAATGTAAATATCAAAATCACAAGAAAGATTAATCAATTTTAATTCTTGCGAGCGATGTACTAATGCTAATTCTAAAATTTGAAAAACTTTTTTTCTTATGAAAATAAAATCGTATTGAAAAATCCTTCTCTACCATCTTGTTTTCGTTCCTGTGAAATATAAAAGATTGGTATACTAGTTTTTTTTTTTTATTATTATTAATTTATTTTATCTCGCTGTACTCAGGACAAAATGATTTTGATACCTGAGTTTCAGTTTTCGATTTTAACATATTTCGCTTTCGAAAATAAGTCCGACCATAAGGATTCCTCTAGTGGACGTTCGCCCAGGATGACTTAGCTGCGGCCATTTTCTTTTATCTCTAGCTCAAAGATGCATAAAATGATTTTTATATACCATATACAAAAGTAAAACGACAATATTTCAATACATTTTTACATAATAGCAATATTAAAATATTAGCTATACATTTTAGCGAGATTTTCTTCTCATCTAAATCATCAAACCCTGGCTGTTCCTGCGGGAAGCTTAAAAAACTAATTTTCTCTCTCCCTTGGAGAGCTTTCTGCGCTTCTCCCTTTCTCCCTCTCTCCCTCTCTCTTTCTCCCTCTCTCACTTTCTGCGCTTCTCCTAATTCTTATCTCCCCTACTCTTCTTCTCGCTCTTACGGCAGTCTGAATTACGTTGTTTAGCCGTGAAGACGACAATATTTATGTTTTTAAGGGGATTCGATACCATAACGAATCAGCCTATCTCGTCCATTATAAACTTTTTTAGTTTGTGTGGCCTAACTATTTAAAATTGGAAGGGTGGTCTTGCCATAACTTTTAGAACTTGGATAAGAGATCCGAATAATTAATTGGCAGAAAACTAAAAGCCGACATCTTAAAGCTATTGCCATAACTTTTAGAGCTCTTACCAGAGTCTGAATTACGTTGTTTAGCCGTGAAGACGACAATATTTATGTTTTTAAGGGGATTCGATACCATAACGAATCAGCCTATCTCGTCCATTATAAACTTTTTTAGTTTGTGTGGCCTAACTATTTAAAATTGGTTGGGTGGTCTTGCCATAACTTTTAGAACTTGGATAAGAGATCCGAATAATTAATTCGCAGAAAACTAAAAGCCGACATCTAAAAGCTATTGCCATAACTTTTAGAGCACTTACCAGAGTCTGAATTACGTTGTTTAGCCGTGAAGACGACAATATTTATGTTTTTAAGGGGATTCGATACCATAACGAATCAGCCTATCTCGTCCATTATAAACTTTTTTAGTTTGTGTGGCCTAACTATTTAAAATTGGTTGGGTGGTCTTGCCATAACTTTTAGAACTTGGATAAGAGATCCGAATAATTAATTCGCAGAAAACTAAAAGCCGACATCTAAAAGCTACTGCCATAACTTTTAGAGCTCTTACCAGAGTCTGAATTACGTTGTTTAGCCGTGAAGACGACAATATTTATGTTTTTAAGGGGATTCGATACCATAAAGAATCAGCCTATCTCGTCCATTATAAACTTTTTTAGTTTGTGTGGCCTAACTATTTAAAATTGGTTGGGTGGTCTTGCCATAACTTTTAGAACTTGGAAATGAGATCCGAATAATTAATTGGCAGAAAACTAAAAGCCGACATCTTAAAGCTACTGCCATAACTTTTAGAGCTCTTACCAGAGTCTGAATTACGTTGTTTAGCCGTGAAGACGACAATATTTATGTTTTTAAGGGGATTCGATACCATAAAGAATCAGCCTATCTCGTCCATTATAAACTTTTTTAGTTTGTGTGGCCTAACTATTTAAAATTGGTTGGGTGGTCTTGCCATAACTTTTAGAACTTGGATATGAGATCCGAATAATTAATTGGCAGAAAACTAAAAGCCGACATCTTAAAGCTACTGCCATAACTTTTAGAGCTCTTACCAGAGTCTGAATTACGTTGTTTAGCCGTGAAGACGACAATATTTATGTTTTTAAGGGGATTCGATACCATAAAGAATCAGCCTATCTCGTCCATTATAAACTTTTTTAGTTTGTGTGGCCTAACTATTTAAAATTGGTTGGGTGGTCTTGCCATAACTTTTAGAACTTGGATAAGAGATCCGAATAATTAATTGGCAGAAAACTAAAAGCCGACATCTAAAAGCTACTGCCATAACTTTTAGAGCTCTTACCAGAGTCTGAATTACGTTGTTTAGCCGTGAAGACGACAATATTTATGTTTTTAAGGGGATTCGATACCATAAAGAATCAGCCTATCTCGTCCATTATAAACTTTTTTAGTTTGTGTGGCCTAACTATTTAAAATTGGTTGGGTGGTCTTGCCATAACTTTTAGAACTTGGATAAGAGATCCGAATAATTAATTGGCAGAAAACTAAAAGCCGACATCTAAAAGCTACTGCCATAACTTTTAGAGCTCTTACCAGAGTCTGAATTACGTTGTTTAGCCGTGAAGACGACAATATTTATGTTTTTAAGGGGATTCGATACCATAAAGAATCAGCCTATCTCGTCCATTATAAACTTTTTTAGTTTGTGTGGCCTAACTATTTAAAATTGGTTGGGTGGTCTTGCCATAACTTTTAGAACTTGGATAAGAGATCCGAATAATTAATTGGCAGAAAACTAAAAGCCGACATCTAAAAGCTACTGCCATAACTTTTAGAGCTCTTACCAGAGTCTGAATTACGTTGTTTAGCCGTGAAGACGACAATATTTATGTTTTTAAGGGGATTCGATACCATAAAGAATCAGCCTATCTCGTCCATTATAAACTTTTTTAGTTTGTGTGGCCTAACTATTTAAAATTGGTTGGGTGGTCTTGCCATAACTTTTAGAACTTGGATAAGAGATCCGAATAATTAATTGGCAGAAAACTAAAAGCCGACATCTAAAAGCTACTGCCATAACTTTTAGAGCTCTTACCAGAGTCTGAATTACGTTGTTTAGCCGTGAAGACGACAATATTTATGTTTTTAAGGGGATTCGATACCATAAAGAATCAGCCTATCTCGTCCATTATAAACTTTTTTAGTTTGTGTGGCCTAACTATTTAAAATTGGTTGGGTGGTCTTGCCATAACTTTTAGAACTTGGATAAGAGATCCGAATAATTAATTGGCAGAAAACTAAAAGCCGACATCTAAAAGCTACTGCCATAACTTTTAGAGCTCTTACCAGAGTCTGAATTACGTTGTTTAGCCGTGAAGACGACAATATTTATGTTTTTAAGGGATTCGATACCATAAAGAATCAGCCTATCTCGTCCATTATAAACTTTTTTAGTTTGTGTGGCCTAACTATTTAAAATTGGTTGGGTGGTCTTGCCATAACTTTTAGAACTTGGATAAGAGATCCGAATAATTAATTGGCAGAAAACTAAAAGCCGACATCTAAAAGCTACTGCCATAACTTTTAGAGCTCTTACCAGAGTCTGAATTACGTTGTTTAGCCGTGAAGACGACAATATTTATGTTTTTAAGGGGATTCGATACCATAAAGAATCAGCCTATCTCGTCCATTATAAACTTTTTTAGTTTGTGTGGCCTAACTATTTAAAATTGGTTGGGTGGTCTTGCCATAACTTTTAGAACTTGGATAAGAGATCCGAATAATTAATTGGCAGAAAACTAAAAGCCGACATCTAAAAGCTACTGCCATAACTTTTAGAGCTCTTACCAGAGTCTGAATTACGTTGTTTAGCCGTGAAGACGACAATATTTATGTTTTTAAGGGGATTCGATACCATAAAGAATCAGCCTATCTCGTCCATTATAAACTTTTTTAGTTTGTGTGGCCTAACTATTTAAAATTGGTTGGGTGGTCTTGCCATAACTTTTAGAACTTGGATAAGAGATCCGAATAATTAATTGGCAGAAAACTAAAAGCCGACATCTAAAAGCTACTGCCATAACTTTTAGAGCTCTTACCAGAGTCTGAATTACGTTGTTTAGCCGTGAAGACGACAATATTTATGTTTTTAAGGGGATTCGATACCATAAAGAATCAGCCTATCTCGTCCATTATAAACTTTTTTAGTTTGTGTGGCCTAACTATTTAAAATTGGTTGGGTGGTCTTGCCATAACTTTTAGAACTTGGATAAGAGATCCGAATAATTAATTGGCAGAAAACTAAAAGCCGACATCTAAAAGCTACTGCCATAACTTTTAGAGCACTTACCAGAGTCTGAATTACGTTGTTTAGCCGTGAAGACGACAATATTTATGTTTTTAAGGGGATTCGATACCATAAAGAATCAGCCTATCTCGTCCATTATAAACTTTTTTAGTTTGTGTGGCCTAACTATTTAAAATTGGTTGGGTGGTCTTGCCATAACTTTTAGAACTTGGATAAGAGATCCGAATAATTAATTGGCAGAAAACTAAAAGCCGACATCTAAAAGCTATGCCATAACTTTTAGAGCTCTTACCAGAGTCTGAATTACGTTGTTTAGCCGTGAAGACGACAATGTATATGTTTTTAAGGGGATTCGATACCATAAAGAATCAGCCTATCTCGTCCATTATAAACTTTTTTAGTTTGTGTGGCCTAACTATTTAAAATTGGTTGGGTGGTCTTGCCATAACTTTTAGAACTTGGATAAGAGATCCGAATAATTATTGGCAGAAAACTAAAAGCCGACATCTAAAAGCTATGCCATAACTTTTAGAGCTCTTACCAGAGTCTGAATTACGTTGTTTAGCCGTGAAGACGACAATGTTTATGTTTTTAAGGGGATTCGATACCATAAAGAATCAGCCTATCTCGTCCATTATAAACTTTTTTAGTTTGTGTGGCCTAACTATTTAAAATTGGTTGGGTGGTCTTGCCATAACTTTTAGAACTTGGATAAGAGATCCGAATAATTAATTGGCAGAAAACTAAAAGCCGACATCTAAAAGCTATGCCATAACTTTTAGAGCTCTTACCAGAGTCTGAATTACGTTGTTTAGCCGTGAAGACGACAATGTTTATGTTTTTAAGGGGATTCGATACCATAAAGAATCAGCCTATCTCGTCCATTATAAACTTTTTTAGTTTGTGTGGCCTAACTATTTAAAATTGGTTGGGTGGTCTTGCCATAACTTTTAGAACTTGGATAAGAGATCCGAATAATTAATTGGCAGAAAACTAAAAGCCGACATCTAAAAGCTACTGCCATAACTTTTAGAGCTCTTACCAGAGTCTGAATTACGTTGTTTAGCCGTGAAGACGACAATGTATATGTTTTTAAGGGGATTCGATACCATAAAGAATCAGCCTATCTCGTCCATTATAAACTTTTTTAGTTTGTGTGGCCTAACTATTTAAAATTGGTTGGGTGGTCTTGCCTTAACTTTTAGAACTTGGATAAGAGATCCGAATAATTAATTGGCAGAAAACTAAAAGCCGACATCTAAAAGCTACTGCCATAACTTTTAGAGCTCTTACCAGAGTCTGAATTACGTTGTTTAGCCGTGAAGACGACAATGTTTATGTTTTTAAGGGGATTCGATACCATAAAGAATCAGCCTATCTCGTCCATTATAAACTTTTTTAGTTTGTGTGGCCTAACTATTTAAAATTGGTTGGGTGGTCTTGCCTTAACTTTTAGAACTTGGATAAGAGATACGAATAATTAATTGGCAGAAAACTAAAAGCCGACATCTAAAAGCTACTGCCATAACTTTTAGAGCTCTTACCAGAGTCTGAATTACGTTATTTAGCCGTGAAGACGACAATGTTTATGTTTTTAAGGGGATTCGATACCATAAAGAATCAGCCTATCTCGTCCATTATAAACTTTTTTAGTTTGTGTGGCCTAACTATTTAAAATTGGTTGGGTGGTCTTGCCTTAACTTTTAGAACTTGGATAAGAGATACGAATAATTAATTGGCAGAAAACTAAAAGCCGACATCTAAAAGCTACTGCCATAACTTTTAGAGCTCTTACCAGAGTCTGAATTACGTTTTTAGCCGTGAAGACGACAATATTTATGTTTTTAAGGGGATTCGATACCATAACGAATCAGCCTATCTCGTCCATTATAAACTTTTTTAGTTTGTGTGGCCTAACTATTTAAAATTGGTTGGGTGGTCTTGCCTTAACTTTTAGAACTTGGATAAGAGATCCGAATAATTAATTGGCAGAAAACTAAAAGCCGACATCTAAAAGCTACTGCCATAACTTTTAGAGCTCTTACCAGAGTCTGAATTACGTTATTTAGCCGTGAAGACGACAATGTTTATGTTTTTAAGGGGATTCGATACCATAAAGAATCAGCCTATCTCGTCCATTATAAACTTTTTTAGTTTGTGTGGCCTAACTATTTAAATTGGTTGGGTGGTCTTGCCATAACTTTTAGAACTTGGATAAGAGATACGAATAATTAATTGGCAGAAAACTAAAAGCCGACATCTAAAAGCTACTGCCATAACTTTTAGAGCTCTTACCAGAGTCTGAATTACGTTATTTAGCCGTGAAGACGACAATGTTTATGTTTTTAAGGGGATTCGATACCATAAAGAATCAGCCTATCTCGTCCATTATAAACTTTTTTAGTTTGTGTGGCCTAACTATTTAAAATTGGTTGGGTGGTCTTGCCTAACTTTTAGAACTTGGATAAGAGATACGAATAAGTAATTGGCAGAAAACTAAAAGCCGACATCTAAAAGCTACTGCCATAACTTTTAGAGCTCTTACCAGAGTCTGAATTACGTTATTTAGCCGTGAAGACGACAATGTTTATGTTTTTAAGGGGATTCGATACCATAAAGAATCAGCCTATCTCGTCCATTATAAACTTTTTTAGTTTGTGTGGCCTAACTATTTAAAATTGGTTGGGTGGTCTTGCCATAACTTTTAGAACTTGGATAAGAGATACGAATAATTAATTGGCAGAAAACTAAAAGCCGACATCTAAAAGCTATTGCCATAACTTTTAGAGCTCTTACCAGAGTCTGAATTACGTTATTTAGCCGTGAAGACGACAATGTTTATGTTTTTAAGGGGATTCGATACCATAAAGAATCAGCCTATCTCGTCCATTATAAACTTTTTTAGTTTGTGTGGCCTAACTATTTAAAATTAGTTGGGTGGTCTTGCCATTACTTTTAGAACTTGGATAAGAGATCCGAATAATTATGGCAGAAAACTAAAAGCCGACATCTAAAAGCTACTGCCATAACTTTTAGAGCTCTTACCAGAGTCTGAATTACGTTGTTTAGCCGTGAAGACGACAATGTTTATGTTTTTAAGGGGATTCGATACCATAAAGAATCAGCCTATCTCGTCCATTATAAACTTTTTTAGTTTGTGTGGCCTAACTATTTAAAATTGGTTGGGTGGTCTTGCCATAACTTTTAGAACTTGGATAAGAGATACGAATAATTAATTGGCAGAAAACTAAAAGCCGACATCTAAAAGCTACTGCCATAACTTTTAGAGCTCTTACCAGAGTCTGAATTACGTTATTTAGCCGTGAAGACGACAATGTTTATGTTTTTAAGGGGATTCGATACCATAAAGAATCAGCCTATCTCGTCCATTATAAACTTTTTTAGTTTGTGTGGCCTAACTATTTAAAATTGGTTGGGTGGTCTTGCCTTAACTTTTAGAACTTGGATAAGAGATACGAATAATTAATTGGCAGAAAACTAAAAGCCGACATCTAAAAGCTATTGCCATAACTTTTAGAGCTCTTACCAGAGTCTGAATTACGTTATTTAGCCGTGAAGACGACAATGTTTATGTTTTTAAGGGGATTCGATACCATAAAGAATCAGCCTATCTCGTCCATTATAAACTTTTTTAGTTTGTGTGGCCTAACTATTTAAAATTAGTTGGGTGGTCTTGCCATAACTTTTAGAACTTGGACAAGAGATCCGAATAATTGGCAGAAAACTAAAAGCCGACATCTTAAAGCTACTGCCATAACTTTTAGAGCTCTTACCAGAGTCTGAATTACGTTATTTAGCCGTGAAGACGACAATGTTTATGTTTTTAAGGGGATTCGATACCATAAAGAATCAGCCTATCTCGTCCATTATAAACTTTTTTAGTTTGTGTGGCCTAACTATTTAAAATTAGTTGGGTGGTCTTGCCATAACTTTTAGAACTTGGATAAGAGATCCGAATAATTAATTGGCAGAAAGTAAAAGCCGACATCTAAAAGCTACTGCCATAACTTTTAGAGCTCTTACCAGAGTCTGAATTACGTTGTTTAGCCGTGAAGACGACAATATTTATGTTCTTAAGGGGATTCGATACCATAAAGAATCAGCCTATCTCGTCCATTATAAACTTTTTTTAGTTTGTGTGGCCTAACTATTTAAAATTAGTTGGGTGGTCTTGCCATTACTTTTAGAACTTTGATAAGAGATCCGAATAATTAATTGGCAGAAAGTTAAAAGCCGACATCTAAAAGCTACTGCCATAACTTTTAGAGCTCTTACCAGAGTCTGAATTACGTTGTTTAGCCGTGAAGACGACAATATTTATGTTTTTAAGGGGATTCGATACCATAAAGAATCAGCCTATCTCGTCCATTATAAACTTTTTTATTTTGTGTGGCCTAACTATTTAAAATTAGTTGGGTGGTCTTGCCATAACTTTTAGAACTTGGATAAGAGATCCGAATAATTAATTGGCAGAAAGTTAAAAGCCGACATCTAAAAGCTACTGCCATAACTTTTAGAGCTCTTACCAGAGTCTGATTACATTTTTTAGCCGTGAAGACGACAATATTTATGTTTTTAAGGAGATTCGATACCATAAAGAATAAGCCTATCTCGTCCATTATAAATTTTTTTTTGTTTGTGTGGCCGAACTGTTTAGTATTGATTGGGTGTTCTTGCTATAACTTTTAGAACTTGGATAAGAGATCCGAATAAACGGCAGAAAGCTTAAAGCTGACATCTACTTTCCCTGAAATCTTAGAAAAACCTTATAACTTCTCTTGTTTTGTGCAGGAGATAGAGATATTTAGTTTTAGGGAAACTTGTATCATTAGGAAGTGTAAATTTAGTTTCTTGCGATGAAACGGAGGACAATTTATTTCTAAATTCAGGAAAGGGTTGTGTCTAAAAACATTCCAGCGTACTTGCTATGAAAATGCCAAAAATAACCTCAGAAGAAATGTCATTTAATCAATTTGACAGCTCTTTGAATTGTCTGTGGTGCAACCTGCTTTGATTGAAAACTTTGCCGACACAATTCCATTGTCTTTTCTATCAAGTTTCATAGTTGAATAACTGTCAGTAGGTTTCGATGATAAGTAGTCCCCTGAGAGAATTCGTTAATGGCACCTTTGGCTTTGAGCTGTCAGCCGACGTTGAGGCTCACAAAATGATGTTTAAGGTATCAAATCCTCCTAAACGAAGTTTTTTATCTTTCCCTCCTTCTCTAGAGCTGTCTCATATTTTGTTTCCCATCGTCCAACCGAAAAGACAGACACGAAGGTACACAGCTTGATCCAACTATCGTGAGGTTGGCACGTGGAGAACAGAATATGGCATTTGACGTTGCACTTCGACCGGGAATGGTCTTTCTGGGGAAGTTATTCCTTAAAGTTTTTCTGCTGATTCTTTCAAAAGAAGATTCAATAACCATCTAAAGCCTCAACATAAAACTAGGGGCAAATCAAATATTGAATAATACCTGGCACCGCGAATTTAGGAATAAAAAAACTTCAATGAGCTGAAATTTTTCTTGTATATGTGAATTATATAAAGTTTCGATTAAAGAAATGATTTTTCCGATTTAGCTTCGCACATGGCAGATATTTTAATCCCACCCTGGGTGGCTGAATTTCTACAGGGTGTCCACAACGTCTGGATACATACAATACTGGTCTCAAGACAATCCACAGTGAAAGATTCCGTCCAAACAGCAAGGCTGCAAAAAGCTGATGGTATGGTGTGTTTTGCGGAAGGCTCATGAGCTAGGACCAAGGCCGTATCCATGGAGGGAGGGGTAGGGGGTTTGACCCCCCCCCCCTGAAATGTTTGTCTGACTTGTAAAAACGTCACAAAATGGATATAGTTAAATTTTGTATGCATTCTTGACGTTTTTTTTGTGTACCCTCTCCCCCAAAAAATCCTGGATACGGCCCTGGCTAGGACCCTTCCTCTTTGATAAACATATAGTGTGTGAGAATTATTTGAGCATGTTGAGAGACAAAATAATACCTCAAATTGAGCACCTAGACGAAGGACTTTCGGACTGGTTTCAGCAGGCTGTAGCCCCTGCCCATTTTGCTACGACTGTTAGAGATTGGCTGAATGGCACTTCTCCTCAGTGGATCGGAATAAGATGTTATTTGGAGTGGTCCTCTCGTTCACTTCGTTCTTTTTCTAGGATATGTTAAAAGAAAAAGTTTACTCAATTAAGATTGCAAATCTAAACCATTTGAAAGAACGCATTATCAGTCAGCATACTGAAATTGACGGCGATCCTATAAACATTATAATTAAAAAAAATGGTTTTGTTCTACTGCTACTACTACTTTACTTAAGGCTCCTGCTGGTGGTCCAGCGTAGAGAGAGATGAAACTCTTTGCCTCCATTCCAAACGGTCCTGCGCAAGCGTGACTGCTTCATGGAGATCAGTACCGATCATGGAGAAGTACTGGGTAAAGTTGTCCCTCCATCTGAACCGGGGTCTTCCACGGGGGCGCTTCCAGCCATGTTGAGGGGGATCAAAATTGAAAAGTACGCTGGCGGGTGCTTCTTCTGGCATACGAATTAAGTGGCCAAACCATCGTAGAGTTCTTAGGGCGAGCTGACGAGAGTTGGGTGTCTGATCCGTTAGTGTCAGCAATCGGGTGTTTGAGACGAAGTCGTACCACTCCCTTCGATTCGTCTTAGGAAGTTTGTTTGGGCCACATCTATGGCATCACGAACAGAAGCAGCTGTCGGCCAAGTTTCAGCACCGTACATAAGGACTTGCGTTACGGTGGTGTTGTAGATCCGCATTTTTGTTTTTCGGCTAATGTTGGGCTTTGACCACAAGGAACGGCATAATCGAGCCATAATAGACGCAGCTTTCGCGATGCGCGACTGGACTTCCATTTCAATTGAGCCGTTATCCGAGACGACAGATCCAAGGTAAGTAAAAGACTTGACAGCTTCGATAGTGTACCCTAATACGTTGAATGATGGTGAGTTGGGGGAATCTCCTGCCGGGTCGATGATCATTATTTTGTTTTCTGCCAGCTAATATGTAGTCCCACTTTCAGGGCTTCTTCCGACAGTGTATTGAGAGCTGCCTCGAGTTCAACTGCAGAAGTGCATATCAGGGCAATATCATCTGCGAAGTCGCAATCGGCTTGGACTCTATCGCCATATTTCAGTCCGAATTGGAGTCGATTCGTGGTTCGGTTCATGACATAATCAATCACCGCATTGAAAAGTTCAGGAGCAGCAACACAGCCTTGCCTTACACCAGTATCTATCTCGAATAGTGGGCTTCGGCGACCATTAACCTGGACGGAGCTTTTTGTACTAGTGTAGAGCGCCTTGAACAGGTGGCAATATTTATCAGGGAGTCCCGTTCGTTTTAGTATCAGCCAAAGGACTCACGGTCGATCGAGTCGAAAGCTGCTTTAAAGTCAACAAATGCAATATATGCTGTACGCTGGAACTCGCGGGATTTCTCGTTGACCTGTCGAATAGTGTATATCTGCTCGGTCGTGGATCTGTTGGGCATGAAACCTGCTTGCTGAATCCGTCGGCACTTACGAATGAACTGGATACTCTTATCAAGCAATGTCATGGTGAATAGTTTGCCAGGCACTGACAGGAGGGTGATTCCTCTGTAATTCGAGCAATCGCTACGGCTACCTTTCCGCTTCCAAAGAGGAAGGATTACCCCTTCCTTCCATTCTTCAGGTATCAATTAGGTTGACCAGACGAGGGAGAACAGCATGTGCAGCCAAAGTAGCATTGCCAGTCCTCCAAACTTTAGCAGCTAGACGGTGATCCCGCAGGCTCCTGGTGCTTTGTTGTTCTTCATTCTCCGCAGGGCATTTTGTATGTCTTCTACCGAGGGAGGATCAGGCTCTGGTAGATTTTTAAATGTTGTTAGCAGATTGGATGTAGTTAGGTTGGGGTCAACGACGTTTCTTTCGGCGTTTAGTAGCTCTGCGAAGTGCTCCCTCCATCGATCAAATTTGCACGTTTTCATCTTCTAGCGTTTCGCCAGAGAAGGGGGGGGGCAGAAAGGTGGTGAACCCCTCACCCTTTTTTGACAAATTTTAAAATTGTAGCTTAAAAACCATTTTGAGAGTTATAATATAAGTGAAACTTGTAAAACTTATCGGGCCCTCTATTTGTGCTCTAATCGGGCCCTCTGCTCTCGCTGTGGATCTTGCGATCACAACTCAAACAGTGCCTCTGCGTGTTCGGAAAAAATGTTCTGTCTAGAATGTAAAGTTATCAGCCATACTTGTTACAGTGTAAAGTGTCCTAATAACAACAGTCAACTAGCAAAGCCCATGGTATGACATGGATGTGTCTACTACTACGCAAGCTGTACTTTCGTGGAGAATTAATGGTGGACTTTTAGTCAAAATTCCTGTGATAAAAGGTTTGCTTTCGAATTGTGACGTATTGTGCTTGCAAGAGCATTTTTTGACGAGTCATAGTTTAGGCCTTCTGAAAATTGACAATAGTTTTACTAGCTATTCGGTGCCCTCTAAACGATCCGCTTCCAGTGGCCGCCGCTCGGGTGGTATTGCGGTGCTTGTTAGGACCTCGTGCCGGTCGAGTATTTTTGATTCATGTGATTTTTTTCTTGCTGTCCGTGTAAAAGAGTATGTTATTGTAAACGTCTATCTCCCGACAGATTATCGCAATGACCGATCGGAATTTTTATTTAATTCTGCGTGTGAGAAACTAGGGTCTTGCCCTTCAAAGATTCACCTGTTAGGTAAGTGTTGTATTATTATAGGAGATTCTAACTGTAATTGGACCGATGCCTCGTTATTGCGTACTTCTATTTTGTTTGGTATTTTTGACGATTGGCTTAGGATATTGCCGAAAGATCTCGATTACACTTACACACACCATTCAAGTCACGTGTCAAACCTTGACCATGCAGTTTCTTCTATAAATCTCCAAGTGTCACCTGTCCACGTCGTTACTGATTTCCGACTATCAGACCACCTTCCAATATCTGCATCTATTTAATGTCCCTCTGCTCAGTCTACTCCCTCCACAGAACCCCATCAGCCTCACGCCCAATTTTACAGGGATTGGGAAAATATCCAAGATGATCTTTTTGCTGCAGTTACTAATTCTGTCCTACATAAAATTCATGTTCCGTTCCAGCTGCTCATGGAGAATGTGCAAGTTGATACAAATGAAATACGGATGTTGCTAGATATCTATCTTGCACAAATTTGCCATGCTCTGCGATGCGCAGAAAAAGCGAGTATACCTCTTAAACATATACGTCGGGGTGTCACAAAGCACTGGTCTAGCAATCCGAGCCTAGTTGAGGCTTGGAGAAAATCCAAATTTTAGTTCCATTTGTGTCTCCAGTGTGACCGTCCTCGCTCTGGCTGGGTTTCTGACATTCGTCTTTCTACCAAAAGAAAGTTTGAAAGAGAACTATCTATCCACATGAACCAGATAGTTGAAGAGACATCCCAGCAAGCTTCTCTGTCCCAACCTTCCTTATGGAGAAATGTATCAAGAGATCCTCCTAGGGCCCGCTTATCTGCTCAAGTTATTCCTGATTCCGAATGGAATTCATACTTCTCTGCTGAATTCTCCCCACCAGATGCCGCCCTACAGTCCGAATATGAAGATAAACTTGATAAACTTCTGTCTAGTTGTCCAACCGACAATTTTGTTGTTTCATTTGATTCTGTACTGCGAGCAATCCAACGCTTAAAGCGTAAGAAATCTTCTGGCATCGATAAAATAAGCGCTCTTCACATTCTGCATGGAAGCGAGCTGCTGGTAAACCATATTGCTCTTTTGATGCAGATGATTGTTACCCAAGGAGTTGTACCGTCTTCTTTCTCAATTGGAGATCTCACTCCAATTCCAAAGAAAGGTAAACTCGCTACCCAGTGCTCGTCCTTCCGCCCTATAACAGTGGCTACTACCTTCTGTAAGCTTTTTGAACTTCTGTTCATTGACCATCTGAACGCAAAATTCTATGTTGTACCTTACCAATTTGGATTCCAGCCACGTCTTGGTTGTGCCCACGCTTTGTCGGTTGTCGCGAACGCATTGATCGATGCTGATGCATCAGGTGAAACTCTCGTGTTGGCTGGGCATGATGTTTTTAAAGCGTTCGACTCTCTCATTCACGCCACTATGCTACTCCATGCAGCAAAACGGGGAGTGAGCCCCTCATATATCAGAGCCCTTCGAGACATGTATTATCGTCTTAAAGTTCGCCTAATACTTCACCCATTCGCTAAAGTTGACGGCTCTCAAGTCTACGCACCAACCCCTAATATTTTCGTCAGTGTTGAAAAAGGTAACCGTCAAGGTGCTGTTTCTTCCCCTTCACTCTTCAATAATGGAGTTCTTGATGCACAATCAGCTGTTCCCACATCATTCATCTTTGCCGGTATTGATTTATCTCTCGTATGTTATGCAGACGAGATTCTGAATTTGAGCCGCACTATCCAGCGTATAAGCGAGATTTTTGTAACGCTACAATCTGAGTATGCAAAACTAGGTCTTCAGTTCAATGCTGAAAAGTCCGAAGTTGTATTCTTCAACTGGAAGCAAGCGTCGCCTAGGGATATTCCTCTCGGAAATAGTAGGATTAAGCCAGTAGATCATATCACCTACCTCGGTCTTCCCATTGGTTCGTCAGTAATGCACACGCGACAATTATTAATTGCTCACATTGAGCGCAGAGTTGGGTTATCATATGCTTCTTTTGTGTCTAACATGGAGTGTTAGGTTAGGTTAGGTTCAACCGCCATCTTCTCTCGAAACTTTTTAGCTCTGTCCCTCTACCACATTATCTGTACATATCGCCGTTTTGGAAAATTCTCACAAATTCTGACAAGTCAGAAATTCGTTCAGTTTTCTTCCGGTTCGCAAAATGTGTCTTATCTAATTAGAAAATTCAGCATTGCTGACCCCATTATAGCTGTGGAAAAGCAAATTCGTGCTTATAATTCCCGTTTAATGAAGTTGAACCATCCCTGGTCGTCAGTACTGGCCCAGTAGTTAAGATGTATTTGTCGTGTTTTTTTTTTTTTTTTTTTTTTTTTTTTTTTTTTTTTTTTTTTTTTTTTTTTTTTTTTTTTTTTTGCGCTTAGTGTAATTGTTGCAGTTTTTAAACTGATTGATGATTTAGTCTCTTTTCGTATGAGTCCAGTTTAAGTGACGCTGGTTATTCTCAATTTTGGTGTCAATTTTTTTTTTTTTATAGTATATTGCGTATATTATTAATAATTTAATTGTTTATTAATTATCGGTTTTTTTAAGCATATTGCTTTAAGTAAAGCTGTAAAAGGATTCGTGATTGAATTATTTCCTTGTTTCTGTTATTTATGTATATCGGAGTAAATGAATCATTTGTTGAGAGTGATCTGATTTCAAGACCAGCGGGCGAAAGTGTCGTTTAATTGTTTTTACCGTTTCTTGTCATATTTACACTAGTTAATATGATTATCTACTGTATATCTTTTTTAATTCACTGATGATTATTTGGGTTATTTTTTTTACCAATTGCGGCTTGATGCACTGATGTTCATATTATTTATGTTTGTTCAGTATTTAGGAGCCTAAAAAAAGAAAAGAAACATGTCGCGTACCTACAGAGGAGTTTATAATTGAGTTTTTCGTTCTCGTTTTGTGCAATTTGTTCAAAGAGCTGATTTAGATCTTAGCTCCAGCGTTTGTCACTAAAAACCATCATGTATAACTCCTAAGTTTATGTGTATTGCTTTTTTTTGTTTTGCTTATTGCTCCGTCTTTTCCTTTTTTGTATGACGGGTTTTCCAATAAATAATAATAATATGTACATAGGTACCTGTGTCCCCACTTTTCATTCACAGAATTCTGAAAACAAGCCGGAAATTCTGCAGATTCTTGTGAAGTCAATACTTGAATAATACTGAATAATGAAAACCGGTAATATACAGTTACAAAAGGATTACTTTTTTTTAATGGCATCACTGGCAAACACATATGTAATAACTTATAAAGGGGGGGAGAGGAATTTGAAAAACAACCCCAAAAATGATGGAATTGAATGAAAAATGCAAGAACTTATTGGGAGAATTGTATAAAATTCGACTTGTGGGGATTCCCTTCTCCCATCCTTCGCGTACCAACCTGACTGGGGGCTAATTCTTACATTTTGTCTGTTTGTAGATCCAGAACCTATTACCATCATCAGAGCCACAAAAATTGAAGACACTGAGATTACAATAACTTGGGATATTCCACCCGGTGATTATGATGCGTTTGAAGTTCAGTATAATGACGAAAGACTCTACCAGTCAATCACTACAGAGGATTCTATTTCATTTACTAGTTTGAAACCGCACAAGAACTATACCTTTACCATTGTTGTCCGTTCAGGAGCGAATAACAATGTTTTGAGGAAGTCGGTTCCTGTTTCGGAGTCTTTCACTACGTTAGAATCTACGCCTGGGAAAGTGAGTCGTTTTAATTTCTATTTAGTTTCAACATTTTTACTTTAATTTCTATCTAGATTAAAAACAAGTTAGGTTTGGTCATCCATATTGGGCCAAACGGCATTTCATTAAAATGCCATTAAAAGCATTTCATTTAAACTGGTGGCAACGTAGTCCCCCCCCAAAAAAAAATCACGCTCTGGTGATTGAAACACCATTTGCCCAATACCGTTTTTTTCCTAGTTGCAGTTCGTAGTCTTAGCTGATTAGTAACAGTTCGGCCTTTTTTCACTTTACTAATTTCTTTTAACTAGTCACTGGATAATCCCTTCTCAAAAAAATGACACTTCTTTGTTTAAATCCAGTTACTAGTATATATATATAATATATATATAATATATATATATATTATATATATATATATATATATATATATATATATTGATATATATATATATATATATATATATAATATATATATATATATATGTTCTATATATTATAATTATATATATATATATATTATATGTATATATATATGCATATATATATATATATATAGTATATTATGCATATATATATATATATATATATATATATATGCATATATATATATATGCATATATATATATATCATATATATATATATGCATATATATATATAATATATGCATATATTATATATGCATATATATATATATATATATGCATATATATATATATGTATATATGCATATATATATTATATATATATATATATATAGATATATATATATATATATATATATATTATATATATATATATATATATATATATATATTATATATATATATATATTATATATATATATATATATCATATATATATATATATATTATATTGAATTGAAGTTATCAAGTATTTTGCAAGTATTTTATCAAGTATTTATCAAGTATATATATATCATATATATATATATATTGTAATAAACCATGATAGGCGCGATGAAAATAGAAAGAATAAAGGAATGCCATAAGAGAAGACTGACCTGAGGTGGCAGTCTTGGTCTGGATAGCGGATATGTCACCCCTATAAAACTAGTTGAGAGGCCACCGAGCTTGACATAGCGAAAGACAGGTAACTGCAAAAAGAGCTCCCTTAGCCCAGACAGTTGACTGAAAAACGCCCAACACTCGAGAAATCTGGTTATGATGTCTTCTAGCGTATGCTTCTAATGTTTAACGTCTGGTTTAGTGTTTTAGTTTCGAAACAGACTTTTATGGCCTTTTTTTACTTTACTAATTCCTTTTAGCTAGTCACTGGATAATCCCTTTTCAAAAAAATGATACTTCTTATTTAATATCCAGTTACTATATTGAGAAAAATTCAGTACATTGTTAAAACAGAAAATTCAATGTGTGAGTAATAAAATGGAGTTTTTTTTAGGCTTGATTTAAAACGTACAAAACACAATATGAACTATAAACTGACAATTTGTGAAAAATACTTCGTTTTTCAGAAGTATCATTTCAATTATTTATTTCAAGAAGTGTCATATCTTTTCAAAAAGTATCATTTTTTGAAAATGGATTATCCAGTGACTAGTTAAAAGGTATTAGTAAAGTAAAAAAAGGCTAGACTTTTATATTTTCATAAGTCCGACTTCAGAAATATTATGGACCCTATTGCTAAAATGCTTATATTCCAGAGTTTCATTCGTACATCTTCAATCAGTTTTCAGGGGTGCCAATTGGACATTCAACCCTAGATATTTCCCCCTCTAGATTTATATACATACCTGTCCTGATATTTTCATCAAAGCAAATGAAAAAAAATGACTTTTCATTTGCCCCAATTTTTTGAAAATATCTTTTGTGTATCTTCATTTAAAAAACTGATACTTTATTTTCGTGAATTGGTCCCCTGTAAACTTTACTAAGATTAATTTTTGAGCATTTTAAACAATTTGATTTTTAACTAAAATTTTTAAAAAATTGTTTGTTAAATTTAATGCTGGCAAATGTCATATAAGCCAGATGATCTCAAAAAAAGGTTTGTGGTCGGACGTATGCAATTAAACATTTTAATTACTGTTATAATTTTTTGGGACCACCCATAATAAATTAAATCTATTTCCTGTACTAATAGGTTTAAATGGTCATTTGGAACTTCTCCTAAAATAGGATTCAATTATGCTGCCAAGTTCTTAGAAATGTTATATTTCTAAACAGAAATGATTTAGTGTTCTATGTCTGAAATCAGATATTTTTTCCAGGTTACTAATTTCAGGCCTGTAGATGTACAGCCTCAAGAAATCAAATTTGAGTGGGCGTTACCCTCTGATGATCAAAACGGCATTCTAGTGGGATATAGGATTACATACAGTCTTAAGGTAATTTAAGTACTTTATTTTACTTTTGGTAGAAACCGGAAGATGAATTTTTCTACTTGGTACTAAAGGACTTTGGAATTACTTACCACTTTACAATTACTCACCACTTAATTACTTACCACTTTACAATTACTTACCACTTTAAGTTATCGGCTTAAGCTTACTCGACGATTTTAAGCCGGCCATACCACTTCGGAATTACTTACCACTTTAAGTTGTTACTTACCACTTATTTACCACTTTAAGTTGTCGACTTAAGCTCACTCAACGATTTTAAGGCGGTCTTTGTCCCATCTCTGATAATGTCTTGAATTTCCTCCATGGTTCAATGTACTCCTTTTTTTTGTTTCTCCGCCTTTCTTCAGATTACCTTGTGATCTTTAATCAATGTGTGTCTCCCCTTCGACGTGTCTTTGAAGCCCTCTCTTTTGCTCCAAGTCCTCCTTAAGGTTTCGCTTCTTTAGCGATATAATTCTTGTCTCCAATCTCCCATCTCCAATATGTCTATAGTCTTCCCTAAGGCCCTAACTCCTTGGATTTGGCTTTTCTAGCTTTCCAGCGTGCAGGGGATCTTTAGTTAGTCTGTGTCTTATCTCAGACATTTGGAGTCCTTTATTGATTATAATTCCTCCTTGAGTAAGGAGGAGTAAAGGCGTAAAGGCAAAGTAAAGGAGGAGGAAGGAGTAAGGAGTAAGCTGGACAAGAAATTTTGAATTGGGTATTATTCTGTCCTCATTTATCATTTTTTT
Source organism: Artemia sinica (assembly GCA_027921565.1). Lineage (NCBI taxonomy): Eukaryota > Metazoa > Arthropoda > Branchiopoda > Anostraca > Artemiidae > Artemia > Artemia sinica. The sequence goes on along the minus strand of CM051276.1, from coordinate 46,017,302 downwards.
TTTTTGTTTCTTCATTTTTTTTTTTTGTTTCTTCATTTCTATATTTTGGATGTTTCTTTTATCCTCAAATGTCTTTTTTATACGCGGTTTATTGATTGTTTGTTTCTAGTTGGTCGTATAAATGTTAAATGGTTTAATAATTCTGGTCGCTGATTTCCTACGCTTTAATTTCTAACCTTCTGTTTTTTTTTTTTTTTTTTTTTTTTTTTTTTTTTTTTTTTTTTTTTTTTTTTTTTTTTTTTTTTTTTTTTTTTTTTTTTTTTTTTTTTTTTTTTTATCTGTGCAGTCATACATCTTCTGATTTCAGTGTCATATTTGAATGAAGTCCCTTTCCTTCTGTCATATCTTCTCTTGTCTGTTTTTCTTTCTGTTCTCTATTTTGTGGGAAGGTGTTCTTTTTTGCATTTTATGTGCTTAAATGATTAGCAGTTTAATTTCTGATAGTCTTGTTTTACAGGTTGTGGAACATTTGTGGGGGATTTATTATCGTGCTATTGAATTGTTTTTTTTTTTTTTTTTTTTTTTTTTTTTTTTTTTTTTTTTAATATATGGCTAATTTAGCTCCAATAGGTGCGATAAGTTCTATTGAAATTACTAACACTACTATTACTAATAACTCATCGCAGCACCAAGCCGCCTGAGGCCAACAAAGCTACGCACGCTCCTCCTCCATCCCAATCGATTCAAAGCCTCCCTCTTGCACCCTCCCAGGAAGTTTCCACTTGCCCTAAATCTTTCTTTATGACATCCTCTCACCCCAACCGCAGACGACATGCTTTCCGTTTAGCCATTGACGGTTGGCCAACAAGGTCAATCTCCGGCAATCTGTCATCCTTCATCTGCAGAACATGCCCAAGCCATCTCAACCTTTCTCTCATTATAGCCCAGAAAGCGGGATAGAACCGTGTTTTTCGTACAGCCTACTGTTTGAAATACGGTCAGTCAGCCGGGTACCCAGCTGAGGCTAATTAATTGCTAATTAAAATACAGAAAATTGATTTTTCGGGTCAAGATAACCTGATATATAAACTGAAGATGTAAACACACATTATATTTTGGTATGCATCTATGATCATCTTTAGTTTGATTTTTTTTTTATTATTTATAACGTCTATATATAACGTATATATTATTTATAACGTGATTTTATTTTTTATAGATTTTCTCATAATATTTATTTTAATTATTTATAATATTATTATAATTATTTTTTTTATTGTTTATTATTCATTTTTTATTATTTTTTTATTATATTATATAAAAAAATTCTACGCAGGGGTCCAACTTGTCGTTTGCAAAAGAGTTTGGACCTGGCGAAGGATATGGTGTCATCACTAAACTTATTCCTGGCAAAACGTATATCTTCCGAATGCAAGCTCGCACTAAAGTAGGATATGGTGCAGCCACAGAGTGGGAAGAAAGTATGCCGATCTGGGCGCCACCTCGACCACTTTCATCACACGTACCTGTTCAACTTGCAAAAACAACAACGACGATCAGTATAAAATTCGATAGGAAATTCTTCAACGATGCCCATGGACAGGTTAGTGCTTAAACTTTCCGCATTCCCTCTTTTATACTCTTCTATTTGCTCCCTCTTTCTTATGCTCTTTTTATACTTTTTAGCAGCTTTTATGCTTTTTTCTTTATACATTTTTAGCTGCTTTTATACTTTTAATCTTCATACCTTTTTAGCAGCTTTTATGCTCTTGTTCTTTATATTTTTTTCAGCAGCTTTTATACTTTTTTTCTTTATATTTTTTTTAGCAGCTTTCATACTTTTTTTCTTTACACTTTTTTAGCAGCTTTTATACTTTTTTCTCTATACTTTTTGGTAGCTTTTTTACTTTTTTTCTTTATACTTTTTTAGCATATTATATACTTTTTTTTAATACTTTTTTTTAGCAGCTTTTATACTTTTTTTTTATACTTTTTTAGCAGCTTTTATACTTTTTTTCTTTATACTTTTTTTGCAGCTTCTATACTTTTTTCTTTATGCTTTTTTAGCAGCTTTTATTGCCAAATATAAAGTTTAGAACCTACTTCAAAAAAATCTCTTTTTGACAATTTTCTGGATAAAATAAACTACAAAATTTTTCAGTTACTAGTTCATTACTTACACATTCCCTTTTTTGCCAATGCGATGAGATGGTTGCAAATATTTATTTTTTCATTGACATAACGAATTCTTGTAAATGCTCTCAAGTTTAGTAAGGATGTGCCGAGTCTTTTTTAGGGAAACTTGATGCTAAAAGGGGGGAATCTTGCACATTTTGACGTGTTTGTTTCGCAGAATTTTTTAAGGAAGTCCTTAGAAAGGTGTTAAGGAGATGGGATTTTGAGATGGAGATGGGAAAGGAAATTTTGGCCGACACCTCTTTCTGTATATATCACAGCAGGTTCATTGCAGTAGTACCTTTTTTTCAAAAATGGGAAGGAAGAATTGAATATAAATTCGAAAAATATTTCATAGAGAGTTATTCTTTTCGCATATCATTCATCTCGCAAATAACTACCCTTTTGAGCTGCAATGGAAACCCATTGGAAAATGGGAAACCCATTGGAAAAAGTCTACAAAATTGTTTATACTTTCTCTCTTTTTTGTTCATTTAATTCTTTATTTTCTGCTTCAGTTTTTTATTCCCCTTCTTGCTTCTAAGTGTCAAAATTCATTTAAAAAACAACTACTAAGTGAAGATGTGTACGTGGGAATTTAGCTGGTGAAAGCTTTCCAGTTCCAGAAAATTTCTGGATACACCAGAGTATATGAGATTAAGAAAATAAAGTCGTACTTCTTTAGTTTTCTAGAAGCTTTTTTCTAAGGAAAATTTTCTTTCGGAGCAACAGTAAACCATATCAACTTTCTTTTATACTACTTTACTATTCTTAAATTTACTAGTACATTATCTCTTTAAATTGTTTTATAATTGTTTACTAGTCCTGAAAAAATATATCTTTTAATAACTCTTCAGGATTTCAGTCACTAAATCGACCTTATTGGATACTACAAAGCCATTATAATATTCCTTTTACCCTTGTATTATGTATGTGAACAGATATTTTTTTTTCTTCATCTTTTTTTTCTAAGTTAAATTATTCCTTTAATTGTTCCTTGTGGAACACTTCACAGCTAACTCTTTATTTAGTGGCTTCTTTATGTTCTTTAGATGTTTGCGTATCCCTACAGGGGTGCCAATTCATGAAAATGTAGAGGGGTGTGGGTGAGTTTATTTTTTTAATGAAGACAAAAAATGACACTTCAAAATCAAGGGGGGGGGGTCTTGTTTTTTTTTTATTTTTCAGTGAAAATGTCAAGAAAGCTATTTTAAATGTCTAGGGAGGGAATAAAATCTAGGGGGACACCTAACCTCCTGCCCCTTCCCCCGAATTGGCGGCCCAGTGCTCTTGTGCACTCTTTATTGCATGATCATGTGCATTTTTAGACCTAATGTGTAGTATGTCTAAAAGAAAAAATGTGATTGTGGTAACAAATCAAGGAGAGCTAAACCCCACGTCCGTATTATTGCCACTCTCCCCCACCGAATCTATCCTCGTTAAGCTCCCTCTTTTATTTTAGTCTTTCTTTCGCTATCTTCTCTCTCACTCTCCACACACACCCTCTTTTCCCAAGATACATCCAATAGAAACTTTGAG
>CM051276.1:45843648-46011148 GCA_027921565.1 Artemia sinica | reverse complement strand
GTAGTTGACCTGACTACAGTCAAGTGAAACGTAGCTCTAATTGTAATTTTGTCAAGGTCTGGATGAGAAAAGCTCTCTTCTTTCTATGTATGGCAAACTGTTTATTATTGAATTAAAAACATGACCCCTCAAAATCAATGTATTTGTTAAAAAAAAACTCGTAAAAAAAAGCAATTCTGAAAGTTATCAAGAAGCTCAAATTGCGTCCTTTTCAAATACTCAGAGACCGCATTTGTTAAAATTACCGAATTCCGTTAACGAGGTTAATTACGCCCAGGGTTTTTTTTACAGTTGGAAAAAGTTTGGAAAAACAGGAAGGTAAGTATGCGAACCAAAATTAGAATACTGGAAGATACAGTGATGAGAGTGGTCAAGTCTTGGCTCTGAAGCATGAACGCTCCAAAAACGGAGGAAGTTTTAATATATGTTTTCCAGAGAAATTACCTATGGATCGTCTTGGGTACACGACTGACTGACCGTATCTCAAACAGTAGGCTGTACGAAAAGTGTGGTTCAATCCCGCTTTCTAGGGCTAAAGTGAGAGAAAGGTTGAGATGGCTAGGGAACGTTCTGCGGATGAAGGATGACAGATTACCGAAGATTGTCCTTTTCGGCTAACCCTCTTGGGTCAAACGAAATGCAGGTCGTCCCTGGTTGGGAGGATGTCGTAAGGAAAGATTTAAGGAAAATGGGAACTTCTTGAGAGGGTGTAAAGAGAGGCTTTGAATAGATTTGGATGGAGGCAGAGTTTCCGTAGCTGTGCTGACCTAAGGCGGCTTGGTACTGCATTAGCAGTTAGTAGTAGTAGTTGTAGTTAAGTGACTATATAGCCTAGTCATATGCGTTACGAAAATTCAACTAGAATTGAAAATAATTCAATATAAAATAATCAAAATTAAAATAGTTATCATTATACAAAATTAGTAATAATTAAGATTATCCTTATTCTCTGGTGTACGTGTAGTTTCTTTTTCCTGTTCTGCTTTGCCCCTCTTTTACCTAGTCGAATAACTTATATTTGGGATTTGATCAGAATTATACAAAGTAGAAACAGAAATAAAGTGGCCAGGAGACGGTATAGTTTTTATTATCTTTTTTTTCTAGAGAAATATAGAAGGGACTCGGAACGTCATAAAAGTCGATAAGATGAATTTATTCTCAACAACCTTAAATGGTACAAAGGGATAAATAAACATAGACGTCTCTTAAATGGCTTATGTCTTAGGCTATAGGAAGAGAAAAGCACGCATTGCCGCTATCAGGCCTTAAAGCCGTATCTGAAATTTTCATGCTTCCAATGTAATAGGTAAACCATTTAACAAACTTTTTTTTTCCAAAGGAGGATCAGCGGGGCATGTTCAATGCATTTCTGATCCTCCTGATCTATGTTGCCCTACGGATCCTTCCTTTGAGATCAGTTTGGCAACTGGTTTTTGACAATAATCTCAGAAAGAGGGCTAGTTATGATCGATGAAATTTTTATTCGCCTGATCTATGTCCCCTACTGATCCTCTCTTTGAAATCAGAATTTTTGGCAGTTATCTCAGACGTGTGGAATATCATATACGGTACTTCTTTTAAGTTTGTCAGCGGCGATATGCATTTTTTATTACAACAAAATTAAACTTTGTAGTTTGTATAGAGAAGTAAAACACACATTTACTTATCTACAAATATAGCATCAAACAGTTGGCCTAGGGAAAAGAAAGAGAAAAAAAAAACAGAAGAAAAAAAGGAAAGATAAAGAAATCAGACTGATATCAAATTATGTTTTTTTTTTTTGCAGATTCCGATAACACAGCTGTTGTGCTTGGTATTCTGATTCCGTTGATGCTTCTAATCATGCTGGCAGTATTTGTTGTGCTCATTCGTCAGAGGCAGTGCCCAGCTGGCTGTTTGAGTAAAAACAAGTCTGTGAGGCATGCCGATGGATTATCAATGGCAGATAGTATTATACCTTCATCGTAAGTACTGTTCTACCAATCAAAGGTGTCACAGTTGGTGATAGGGAGGAAACATGCTAGTTTTAAAACAACTTCTAGTAGACACTTAAACTAACTACTTCTAGTAGACACTTCTAGTAGACACTACTTCTAGTAGACACTTAGTAGACACTTAAACTACTAGACACTTAAGACACTTAAACTTCTAGACACTTAAGACACTTAAACTTCTAGTAGACACTTAAACTACTTCTAGTAGACACTTAGAACCATCAATAAGTAATAGAAAGTATTTCTGTCTATCACTCTCTCCAGATTATTCAGTTGTAACGTCATTATGAACATTCTAGGTTATATGCATTATCAACAAGCGGCTGTCTTTAAACTCCAATTTTCTCCAATTAAAAATCAATGCCCTTAGACTAGTCTTTAATACTACTGCAACTAACAACTCACTGCAGCAACAAGCCACCTTAGGCCAACACAGCAACTGACACCCTTCGTCCATCTCAATCTATTCAAAGCCTGCCTCTAACACCCTCCCGAGAAATTCCCATTTCTCTTCAATCCTCCCTTACGACCTCTTCCAGACACTTACGCCTTTTTACTCTTGATTTTTTATAGTTGAGCTTATAAGTTGCTATGAGCAATTTTTGCCAAAAAAGGGGGATGTCGAGTCAAGATTTTTGGGGATAGACGCTGTCAAACAAGCGACCCGTGGGGTCTATGCTGCCTCAAATTGGCATTGGTATCTCAAAGTACGTTATGCTATACAAAATCAGTTTTGTAGGATAGTGGTAAAACGAAAAACTTTTTTTTAAGATCTTTGACTGTATGTAGGGGCCAGTGCTATTAACAGTAAGGTTTTATCCAGGCACTCAATATGTAAGAAAACTTGAAAATCTCAAAAATTTCTCAAATGTTTATGCCAGTGAGAAATAATTTGAAAAAAAGTACAAAATCTTGTGCTTTTTTTTGCACAAAAGCATAAAAAAGACGAATTTTCTATATACCTAGGGAATTCAATAAAATTGGATAAAATAGTCGAAGATTGATCAGGACTTTTTGACAGATCGACACCCCCCGGTGTCGATGGTGTAAAAACCCCCTGGGTTTTTATTAGTATTAAAATAGTCAAAGATTGATCAGGACTTTTTGACAGATCGACACCCCCAGGTGTCGATGGTGTAAAAACTCCCTGGGTTTTTATTAGTATTAAAATAGTCAAAGATTGATCAGGACTTTTTGACAGATCGACACCCCCCGGTGTCGATGGTGTAAAAACCCCCTGGGTTTTTATTAGTATTAAAATAGTCAAAGATTGATCAGGACTTTTTTATAGACGGGTGAGACTATGGTGCGGGTTGAGCACAAGAAATTAATTGTGGCCGGTTCTGTCCAAAAGATAACTCCAATGCAAAGGCTAAGAAGTGACCTTATCAGCTATTAAATTCAAACTAACACTAAACCACAATTATTTCGTATCTTCAAAAGTGGATTTGCAGAAGTCAATGAGCTTTGATTACTTTATCTTAGTACTTTGAAAAAATGTTATTAAAATAACGTATAAAGTAAAATCAATCAAGTGCTCTAATACAAAAATGTAGAAGTTGAATTTGATCCATTTTATGTCATAGAGGTTCGTTTATTGCAGCAAACGCTTCTCAATGCTTAACCATAATTTGTCTTTATTCATAATTTGTCACAAAATTTCTTTTTTGCACAAAAAAGACGAAATTTCTATATATGTAAAATAGTAATTGGATAAAATAGTAGAAGCTTAATTAATTGGAGCTCGATGGAGCTTGCTTATTCTAATGGGTGGACTTTAAATCATAGTGGCACAAAGGCCACAAAAGACCTATGCCACCGTGAGGGTGGTCTAGTCCTCGATAACATTTTATTTTAAGTAATATGAAACTGTGCCATAGTTTTTGGGATTTTTGACTCGATATAAGGACCAGCTGTTTAACCAGCTGTTGGACCAGATGTTTTATTTATGCAGAGTGAAAATTAATTGGTGAGGCTCTATATCTCAACTGTGTCAGTGAGTGAGAAAAAATGTGTATATATACATTTTGCACGTTTGGACACCAATGGATATTTGGAAACAGCGTGGGGATTTCTGCATATCTTGAAAACAGAATAAAATAGGAAAAAAATCTTTTGGACTAGTTGAAGGATCTTGCTTGGTTTTGAACGAGTGGACAATAAATCTCAGGTTCTCACGCAATGTACGCGTATACGCAAACTCAGTACTCACGCAATGCTTCTTGAAGAACATCAGTTGAAATGGTCCTCAGGTTACAGTCTCCAATAACACTTTACTTTAAGTGACATTATATACATACATACTGTTTCTCGTTTTTCAAGCCAATAGATTTTCCTTGTTGTTCAAGTCAAGTGACTGTAAGTTTCCTTTATAGGGTTTTCAGACAAGGTGATTCTAATGGTGTACTTTGTGTTTCAATATGACACCATTTTTAGGGGGTTTTTTGAGCTATTTTTGTTACTATGGGACGTGTTCGTCTCTTCTAGGCTGTAGCTACCGCTACAACCACGATGCTACGATTGATAGTCCAGCGGTTAGCACTGTTGCGATACTGCTTTTGAATTCCAAATAATCACCAGGCCACTTTGAGGATATCTAGCCTCCGATAACACTTTATCTGATAACGTATTATAAGGACCAGTTGCTTAACCAATAAAAGTTTTATTTAGGCACTCAAGGTGAGGTGAAAAAATTTAATCCTGCGACGTGTTCAAAGTTAAATAAGACGTATATAAACGAATTGACCTGTTTAACTTAATGATACTGCTGGTGGTCCAACATAAAGGGAAATTCAACTTTTCGTCTCCAGTCTGTACTATCTTAAACCATTGGCACAGCTTCGTATAGTTCGCTACCATTACCATTAAAACATCATTAAAATGAACTGATTGAGGGAGGGAACTGAATGAGGGAACTGACTGATCTGGAGCGAGGGTTTTCATTTGGGTGCTTCCAGCCTTTGTAGAGTGATCAAGCTTAAAAAAAAAATATTTCGGTGAATTTTAGGTCCGCTTTAATGTAAATGAGAAATTTTAGTATTAAACTGTTTTAATCCAGACCTTTAATTTCAATTTTAAAAACATTCTAAGACCACACTGGCTGTACCTGACGTATGGCAAACAAGGAAAAAATAATAAATGAGAAAAAAATGGGTAGTGTCGGCCAGTGGACAGAAAGAAGGAGGAAGAATTCGATTTCTTTTGCAATTTTGTAGAAATACGGACAAATACGATTTGCTTTATTTGCATTTTCTCGGCTATTAATTTTATTAGTCAATTATTATTTGTTTTTGTTTAAAGTTTTTCAAATTTTTTATATGCCTTATTGAGCCTAGAGAGGTTAAACAATTATTTGCTGTATTATAGCAAGCACTTGCTACTTCTATGAAACAAAAGTTGCAAAAGAAAGTTGAGAGGAGCATTTAAGAATCTTAGAATTTTTTTTTCTCCCGAACCTTATTAAAGCGATCAAAGGAATAAAGCTAGTTTTGTTACTTCATATTTAAATAAAATTATAATACTATAATCTATACTTAATTAGTTTATATTAAAGGGCTAGGCCAAGTTCCAAGTTGGAGATCAAATGTGGTAAGTAATGCCCGGTAACAGCTAATGAAACGGCTGTTGGTTTTGGTCATTTAATTGAAGGTTTAATGTCGTGATGAAGTGATTAGAAGGTTTCTGGCTAGTGATGAACGTGATTGGAACCAATAGAAGTTCTTATAGTCAATGAAAGGAAAAAATAATCTGGGGAGTATGTCTACTCACCAATTAAGTTAGACCCCAGCAGGGGGCCGAGAGCAAGCTGACAAAAGTTGAAATTGTGGCTCATAATTAGCAGCAGTTGGGATTTAGTAACGATGTCACGCCACTTCATCCGCTTGATTTATCTCAGGAGCTTTGGCTGTATGTCTATGGCACTGCCCACAGAAACAACAACCACATCGCTCTAAGACATACTAATAAAATTAAGCATAATGTAATTTTTTTCAAAAATTTCCTGGTCAGCCCAATAGTATACGAAGTGATGGGTTTTCCTAGATGGTGGGCTCAGAAATTTCTTTGATCTTTGGATTACAGAAAACATAATCCGTTAAGAATAGGCTAATATGTTTAATGTACAAATGTATGTTAATGTAAGTAATGCATGACATAAATGGTTTCACTTATATTGTAGCAAACTTTTTTCAGTTGTTTTCGTATATTGGATCCTTTCAGTTGTGGAGTAAACTATAATTTCCGAACACCGTCAAATATCGTCTGCTGACCTAGAGTTCAGTTTCTCTCAGACTCAAAGTCTCAGTTTCAGTCAAATGTATTATCTATTTCCTAATCAGTGCTCTAATTTAATTAATATTCTGATTATTTGTATCAGAGCTAATTTAGATATAAACCAAGGGCGCCCGCAGAAAATTTTCAAGAGGGGGGGGGGGGGGGGTCAGATACCAGGATAGCGGAGATAAAAAAAAACTCAAAATAAAATTCTCAAATTTGGAAAGCCTTTTTTTTCCACGGGGGAGGGGGGGGGTATTTTCCAAGGGGTAAACGCCGGCCACCAGACTGACCATGATACCTTTAGACTGATCTCATTTCAAATAGTGAGTGGTACAAAAATGTGATTCTACACCGGTATAGAAAAACCAAGAGTTTTACTATAAAAAAAGAATGGTTACTATTTTACTAATATTTTTACTAATTACTATTAATTTTACTATTCAATTTAAGCCATTTATTTGTAATTTATTTAGAAATATTTGCCAATTAATAGCTTGACAAAATATGAGCAAAAACTAAGACCAAACTGACTCCTGGTAGGGCACGACGCTGTATATATATAAAACTTTCTTTGTTTATTAATTCCAAAATGCGGTAAGCTTTATCAAGCTTGTTGCAGTATGTTGCGCTATTGCTAGGGCATAAGAATGCCGTTGAAAGTATTTACTCTAGACCCAAAATCGGGCTCCGGTTACGATCTCCTTTAGATGGATAAATAATGACCCATATTGAGTTAATTTAAGATCTAAGAATTGAATTAAATTCTGAATTGATTCTTAACAAGTTTCATAGCAGTTCTTAAGGGCAAAACAAAAATAAGGATTTTTATTTCTTTGATTAGTTGTTACACTTAGATTTTCTTTCTACTCTGGTCTAAATTCCAGGGGGGGCATGCCCCTCCCCAGCGGGTGCCCATGATATAAACAAATGAAAAATTTGTTTATGTCAACTCGACTTCGTCATTCCTTTATTCTTTTTTCTCAATTTTAGATATGCCCCTCCCGGCTTTTTTTTTTAAATATTCTATTGATTTTCTAATCAGTTTTCTAATTAATTGAAATATCTGATAATTTGCTGTATGGCTATTGTAGATATCAACAGGTATAAAAAAATTATGCTTTAGAACTTCCATCGGTTTTTAAATATTTTTCATTTAAGCTGAGAGTTGGGCCGAAACGCTAGGGATATGTATTTCCAAATCAGATTTTTTTTTTTTTTTTTACGATTTTTTTGCTTTTTATATCAAATATATCCATTTTCTTATTAGTCTTCTAGTTCAATTGCCAATCTGATTAGTTGCATCTAAGGCAACTCAGATATCAACAAATATAAATATCAAAACATGAATTATATGTTGATTTATTACATGAATCATATTAAATTTAAATATCAACTAATACTCCTTTTTCAGACGTCCAGTGAAGCTGAAGGATTTTGCTGAACATTATCGAATAATGTCCGCCGATTCAGACTTCAGGTTCTCTATTGAATATGAAGAACTTAAGAACGTTGGCCGTGACCAACCGTGCATAGCGGCTGATTTGCCGTGCAATAGACCGAAAAATCGGTTCACAAACATTCTTCCATACGATCATTCCCGTCTTAAGCTACAGCCAACTGATGATGAAGAAGGCAGCGACTATATTAACGCTAATTATGTACCGGTACGTTATATATTTAACTAGTAATTATATTATTATTTATACTGTTGTATTAAACATTAACTTTTACATTATTAATATTTATTAATATTAACTATTTATAAATATTAATTATTAATAATTAAAATTTATTAATTAAATTAAATATTAACTATTATAGTACATTTATTATACTAACTACTAATTATAGTTGATTATATTATTTATGTTTTTATGAGTTATTATTCAATCAATGTTTGCTTCTGGTACCTTTTTCAAAGAAAAAGGCAAATTATTTGGGAAAAAATACCAATAATAATAATTTGGGAAATTTGTCCCAAGATTTTAATATTTTTTTAATGGGGGGGGGCTATGGGAATTATGCCCTCTATTTTCACTGTTCATTTTTATTTGGTTAACCTTGTTATTTCGTTTCAGCTAGATTTGAACTCAAGTCTTATATTATTACTTGCATGAATTATGCTGCATATTTTTGCTTCTTTTTTTTGAGGGGGGGGGGGTTATAGGACTGAAGTCTTATATTTCCATTGTTCAATTTATTATTGTCTTTTTAGTATAGTTGTGCCTAAGTCTTGAATTATTGCTTGCTGGAATTATATTCCATTTTTTTTTGGGGGGGGGGGCTGTGGCATGGGATATTGGCTTTCTAAACATGGAGCGTTTAACAACCTTATGCTGGAGTCTTAATAGAAGATCAGTACTCTTGCGGTATTCAGTTTGCACCACAAACTAAGGTTGTTGTTGTTATATTTATTATATATTAACCGTTTGTTTAGAAATATTTGTTGATTAATTTATTTCACGACTTTATATATCAAATTATGTTTGTAAGAATATTGGAATCGTCACTTAGATTTTTTCAGTTTAATGTGTTAAGATTCGATGTAACAATCCAAAAGATGTTGTGTAAGACATTTTGTCAAGCTGAGATCCATTGAAAGACACTTCACCTTAGATTAATACGCATTTCTGAAAAATGTTGAATTTAACGTAAATAATTTATGAGACGATAGAGTTGAGCCATTTTACATCTGTGGATAGATTTTCAAGGTAATTTTTATTACAAAATTGGCCTATTATGATGAATAAGAAAATTGTAAGATTTCAAAATAGACAAAAATGGATTTTTTATGTTCAAGAGGTGTCTCATTTGTAAACTTAGTAATTTTTTAATTAATTCTTTTTTAATAGCTAGTTTTCAATTAATTAGTTTTTTAATAAAGTATTTAATTATTTACGCTTTCATTTAGATTTGTTATAAAAATTAGCTGATTGTAACGGATAAGGTAAATCTAAGATTTTTAAATGGAGAAAGATGGAATAATGATTAGTTTTTTTTATTTTTCAAAGGTTTCTCAATTTAAAATCTAATTATTTCATTTATTTTTGTCAATTAATTCGTTTTAATTAGTTAGTTCGTAATTAATTAGTTGATCAATTATTTAATTACATTGTAAATTTTTACTTGTAGTACCAATTCGGCCGATCTAACTTCACCTTAGATTAGTTAGAGTCTAAACTGATTAGAGACATGTTCCATCACCCTAAACTGAGCCAGGAAGTATAGGTGAAACTGGTGCTAGTATCGAAAAGAACATCTCCAACGCCATCTGATGTTTAACGGTTTGTTCAACCCTTTCTAAGGGCTCAAGGCTTTCAAAGGGTTCAAGCCCTTTCAGGTTTTTTTTTGTGTGTTTGTGTCTAAAAATCTCAGGCTTGTTTTATTCCTTAAACTGCTTATTTTTTTGTATTATGTGCCAATAGGTCTTCCTGACATTTGGAGAGCCTTATGTATTGGCGGATAAGTTTTTTTTGCGTTTTAGTTTTACCACACATAGCTGATTGTCCTTGTCGGCCAGCTGTCTAGGGCCAAATGAACAACAAGTCGTCCTCGGTTGGGATGGGACAATGTCCTAAGGAACGATTGAAGGGAAATGGGAACTTTCTGGCGTAAAGAGGGAGGCTTTGATTAGATTAGGATGGAAAAGGAGCATGCGTAGCTGTGTTGGCCTCAGACAGCTTAATGCTGCAGTGATTTGTTAGTAGTAGTAGTAGTAGACAGATGAAACACAATTTGCACCACAAACCACAATTTGAAAAACACCACAATTTGAAAAACAATTGATTTGCATTTGTAGCCATAGCAAACTAGCAGTGAGCTTTTTTGTATAGAGGGTTGTCATCCATTGTCATCCATGACAACTTCATCTTCTTTTCTCTCATACATCTTAACATCTCTCAATTTAAACCTTCAAGAATCTATATTCTTTCTATAGTAAGATTCTACATAGGACAGTGAAAATGAAACCTAATTTTTTGAGTTGGTTTAGGGGAAATTTACGCATGTTGAAATTATCTGTATATTAAATTATATTTATTAAATTAGAATATATGGAAAAATTAGAAAAATCAAGGAAAATCTTTTTAGCGTAAAACACTTTATGCAGTTTGGGCAGTTTCGGGTGCTATTAAAAAAAAAGGAAACGTGGCAGAAAAATCAGTAAAAAGCTAGAAAAATATGGCACCAAAGACCGTACGAAGGACCAGCTTTCCATTGAAAACGAGTTGTCTTTTCAGACAGAATACGTTGTCAAGATAAAAAAATTGGTTAATTTTCACGGTTCAATCCGGCAACACTGACGAAAATTTGGTACTGTCCTAAAAACTTCATAATTTTGAAAAAAAACTGAAAGAATTATTTTGACGTTTTTGTCGCTTTAAAATGGACCCTAACTTGAGATATTTTTAGGGTTTCAACTCCAAAAGGGAATTTATCGTAACCCAAGGCCCCCTTCACTCTACTCGTGATGATTTTTGGAGGATGTGTTGGGAGTCAGGGACCAGGGCCATCGTGATGCTTACAAGATGTGTTGAAAAGGGCAGAGAAAAATGTGACAGGTTAGTCTTTTGTACAAGTGCAAAATCAAATTCAAAGTCCAACAGACACAGCTCTGGGAATGGTTGACTAGTAGTATATCAGGTCGCTCTTAGCTTTTAGCAGCCTGATGCCATGAATTGTATTTTTCAAAATCTAAGAGTTAGTAAATTTGTCTTCTTTTTTTTGAAAATATAGAAAAAAGCCTTTTTTTCAATGGAAATACCTCAAAGAGAATTTTTCAAAATCTTAGGAGAGGTCAAAAATCTATGGGGCATACTCCATCCACTGCCTCCCTCCCTCAATTGACGCCACTGTGTTGACCCATTCCTTAAAGTTCCATTCAATTAGTTAAACATCTCTCCAAGATTTGGTCATCCACAAGGATTAAAAAAAAAAAAAAACTAGATATTTGATCAAATCACTAATTTATCTTACTGCAACATTTACTATATCCGTGGTGAATCTTATCATAGAAAAAAAATAAATTAACTTGGTTGAAATTCTGACATTGCCTTTTATCTAGCAAATTTTCTTTGAACTATGCAATCGAATCTAGAGCAAGAGGGGGATTTCTATCGAAATATTAACTATAAAGATGCTTTCTATCTCCCCCCTTCCTGTTACTACCTTTTCTAGTATTTGTCATATCCAACGATTTGTTTTATATATGTTCTAAAGTTTTGTTTTTGTGGATCTGACATGAGAATCAACATGCGGTTTCCTTTTTTTCCGTATTCGGAGTCTAGCGTAAGAACCTACATTTATCTGCATCCTAGTAAACGGGCTATAGAAATATAAAAGATTTACTCTGCTTTAAGACCTATATTCCCACCCTCCTCTCATGCGACCTTTCAATGTTTAGCTTGATTTACTATCTGCTTTAATCCTTGATGAAAACAATGCTCTTGCAAGTTTGATAGCCTAAATTAGTTATTATTTTTAGCTGTATAATGAAAAAAATGTTTGTATTTAAAAATTAAAAAAATTTGTTAATTGTATTAAAAATTGTAAAATTTTTTTGCTACCCCTCATATTTTGACCCTGTAACTCTTCTGACCAATCTTTCATCCCTTAGTTCTATGACTATCTACCTTAGTCCTGCCCTAGGAGAGACATATGGACGGATGATAGATAGACTTATCTATCAACAAATGAAATAATATCATTTTTATACAATCCTGAAAAGGGCTTATGCCAGATTTGCCTCTCACTCACTCGGACTATCTGTCTTGATTTTTCTACAATTAGCCATGGCTTGATGCCCATAACTACTTGATTTTAATAAAAAATCAACGGATTCGGCCGAGGCCTTTGACCTTGGACTCGGAGTCTTTGGTTTGAATGCAGACAAGGAAGCAAACCCTAGTACGTATTATAAGTTTGTAGCAAACTGTTTTTGATAGTGTTAGCTGTAACACAAACCAAAATTTGGCAATTCTTATATAATGAATGAATTAGTAGCCATTGATAGTTTTGAAAAAAAATAGAGCGAGAAAAGGGCTAACCTTAATTATTTAAAATAAGGATGGCTAACCCTGAATTATAATAAATTTACAATATATCTTTGTTTCATCTTTACAAATATTTCAAATTTGTTGAATGTGTAAAAATTTTATTTTTTAGGTATTGGCCTTATGACATGGAGCCTGTTTTGTATGGAGATATACAAGTTGTAATCCTTAATGAATCCCACTTCCCTGATTGGACTATCAGTGAATTCAGGATGTCTAGGGTAAGATTTTCTCTCTACTATTTTGTATTTATTACTTTTTCCCTCTTGAGGAGGGAGGAAAGGCTTAATCCAGCCCGAGCCCAACTTTAAAAACGTTACCCTATTCATTACTTTTTCTGAATATTGCTTTTTATAATGGATAAACTTATAATAGAAATAGAGTCGTATTATTGGTAATTAGTCGCGTTCAAAACTTTGAAAACTAATGGGTTTCTTTATGCCTGGACCTGAAGACCCTACAGTGCTCGTTTTTCCCTAGAGTTCATTGCTCTGCTCATTTTTTTGAGCAGCCATCTTTGTAAGGAGCCAGTGTAATGCGACTAGTCTTTTAACAGGAGTTTTCATTATGACACACTTTATCCCGATGTTTCTTAAAGAGCTCAGTTTTTTCTCTCCTTCTTAGAAATTTCGAAGAGGTTCTCAAACTTATTCCTAAACAGGGAAATAAACTTATTATCCGTAATAAACATATTTAAATTACGGATAATATCGAAATAAACATATTATCCGTAATTACCAATCAAATAGAACCTAAATTATTTAGATGTGGGAAAACTTATAAAGTACTATTTTCACTGCCAAATGTTTAGATATTTTGAGTAAAGCAATTTATCCAGTATTGTACAGATCAATTTTCCCAGTTCTTAGAGATATTTATTTAGATATCAAAATTATTATCCTAATTACCAATTAAATAAGACCTAAATTAATTAGATGTGGGAAAATTCATAAGGTAGTATTTTCACTTCTAAATATTTCGATATTTTGACTAAAGCCAGATATCCTTTATTGGCCAGTAATTTCTTAGACAACACTGTCTTTCAATTTACAATTTACATGAAAATATATTAAAATGGGTATTTTTTTTTAATAAGACAGAAAATAAAATGGAAAACGTATTTGTACAAAATAATAATAAAAGTTAAAATATTTTGGATTAAATGTGAGTTTCCATTCGTTTTTCTTTTTTTTTATAGCATTTGTATGTTTTTCTTTTTTTCATATTTTTGATTTAGGCTAATTTTTGTTTATATTTTTTTCCTTTGGCAAAGACTTCCGGGTGTGAAGCTAGACAAATGAAATTCAGAGAGGAAAGAAAATAACAAAATGAAAAATAAAATAAAAAAAGGTGAAAAACGAGGATTTTGTCAGCCAGTGGCGAAACCATGAAGAAGAACAAATAAGAAAATATTTCGACAAGGACCTCCGCCGAGTCGTCCTCAGTGCTAAACAAAAAAGAAAGAAAAGAAAAAGAAACCAACGAAAGTCGAACCTTTCGAAGTTTACTTGACAACGACAGAACAAAAACTAAATAAGAACCAGGTTTGAATCAATGAAAAAGAAATCTACCAAGATGATTGTTTTGCTATAGCTTTAGCTGGTATACAAAATTCGTTCATCATTTGATGTGCAAGTAGGTTCTCTCAAGTTATATCGGGCGAAAATATTGATTGAGTCCTTCAAAATTAAACTGTCATAAATTGGGCTTAATGAAATATCTCCAGTATATCTATTTATTGCTAAATTTTGGTTTATGCATTTTTTAATACGTAAACCAAATAGAATATTTGGACTTTTTATTATTACTCTTTTATAAATACGTTTTTGTTTAATTTTAACTGTCTTATAAAATAAGATTACCCTGTATATAAAAACATCATAAACAAAAAAAAAAACATCTATATGTATTTTTGTCTCAATTGTGAACAGAAAGCCTGTAGTAAATACGTACTAAAGATTCTATGAAGTAGGAAGATGGGACACCCATAAGAAAAATTCACAATTGAAAATTGTTTATAGTAGAACATCAGAGATAGGACAAGAAAAAGAAATAGAAAGTCAAAAATAGGTAGAAAAAAGATAGAAAATAGAAAAAATGAAATGGAAAAAGAAGATAGGAGGTTACAAGACAAAATTTCCTGGACACGTAAAAAAAATCTCTACATAAACTGTTTACTAGACGTTTTAGCTTATAAAACTCCGGAGAAGATTAAGAGAATGAATCAAGAAAGTGGGAAGAAAAGAATACCCTGAACATTTTGCCTGCGTAATTAACAAGACATTCTCAATGCGAATGAAGAAGAAAGAGTATAATAACCAAATATTAGGATATAAATCACAACAATATAATTAATAATAATACATTTATAATATAATTAATATAATTGACAGTAATATAAATCATAATCAAACATTTCGTGGTATCGACCTGTAAGTAAGGAGGGACTCAGCCCAATGGTAACTGAAACTCTAAAAAAAGGTTCTTCGATAACACTAGATACACAAGAATTGGATTTTATGCTTATACCAAATATATAAAGTCAATTAAGTTTAATGTTACCCATCAAAAGCTACGAGCCTGAGAAAATTTGCCCAATTTTGGAAAAAGGGGAAAACACCCCCAAAAAGACAAGCAATCTTAACGAAAACTACACCATCAGATTCAACACATCAGAGAACTCTACTGTATAAGCTTCAAGCTCCTATCTGCAGTTTGACTTTTTGTCCTGATTCTTTAGGAAACCCTACTCAAACACAAGGGCCCTTCATTTTGACCGAGAAGAATGTCAAAGAGTTTTAAGACTAGCGTAAAGAGCGAGGGTTGAGGAAGGGGCAACTCCCATCATATATAGAATAATTTCTGTTCGTTTTAAATTTTGATGGTGCTCCTTACTTTTTGATGAAAAAATACTTTTTTATTTAATCACAGAAATGAAACCATAGAAATCATGAACAAATTATTATAGAAATATTTCTATCATAGACGAAGATATGGCATCATATAAAAAAGCTTTTGTGCGAAATCTTCACTAAATGCTCTTCACTAATGTCTACGAGGGTGTAATTCTACCCTCTTATCGGTGTTGGTCTTTAGAAAAGGGGCTAGAAATCTGATTTGCGATTGAATTGACCCCTCCCCAACTTTCTAAGAGCATCTGTTCTATAATGGCCCCTGGAAAAACAGACATAGAAGATCTATTTTACTCTACTCAGTCAACGTTATTGTGTTGACTATAATTTGCAATAATTCAACTTGAATATAATAATATTACTTGTAATAATTTGAATGATTTTTTCTTATATTTTTTAAGAAATTGTAATGTACATTATTACTTTTAGAATTTGTTTATTATTGCACGCAAAAGTGCGAAATCTCTATTTAAATCATTTAGTAAATATTTTAAGCTTTTACCATTTAGCCCTGCATTAGGTTTCGCCCTTGGAAAGGCAAGTTCACCATTGAGTGAGCCTTCCCCAACTTTCTGTCACTATGTGCTATATATGAGTGAAAAAAGCACTATGCATAAAAAGCTATATGTGCTAAAAAGCTCATATATAGCACTATATGCTATATATGAGTGAAAAAAGCACTATGCATAAAAAGCTATATGTGCTAAAAAGCACATATATAGCACTATGTGCTATATATGAGTGAAAAAAGACAAAAATAAATAGAAGACAAGACACGCTTTACATAGTCAGTGTCAATGTATTTTTGTTTATTTATTTTTTAATTTAATAGAAAGGCAGTTATTCTGTTTTTTTCTCATTTTTCTCAAAAAAAGTTAATTGAGACACTTGCAGTTTTTGCGGACAAAAATCTCTTTTATTGTCGTTCGGTAAGAAGTTCAGTATTTTTTAGGTCATGAATGGAATAAATTAATACAAAACAATTAAGGAAACAAAAAAGAACAGGGTTACCTAATTCTGTAACAGCTCCCTGTTTTCCAGTTCCTCATTGCTGCTTCTCTGGAACTATCCCTAAAATTAGTGCATTTACGTAAACAAAGCGGTAAACCTTGAGACCTTTTTGTTCTCATAGATAGGCTAACGATGGCCGAAACCAGCTTACATTCCCTGCAGGGTTTTTTTTTTTTTACGCCGTCTCATCGGCGGCGTGGCGTCGGTTGCAGTATAGTAGTGTCCACGAAATTTGTTTTTTTGGTGAAAAAGTTGTCATTCGAAGAAGCATCATTTTTGTAGACGCATGCGAAATTTGTATTGTAGATTTCCGTTTTGATTTTCGAAATGATAGTTTCATTCGCAGGGGGACGTAAGTCGAGTGATACGACACTTCCACTTTACAACTTGGCCAGATTTTGGGGTTCCAGAGCCCCCAACAACATTAGTCCGTTTTGTGAGAGCATTCCGAGACAGGGTTGGCCCTGAATCTAAACCGATTGTTGTACATTGCAGGTAATGCTTATCTTCTTTTGTGATAGTCTCTGCTTCCTGTTTTTTTAGTTATTAATTTCTTATCTTTTACTAATTTTATTGTTTTTTTTACCATTTTACTAGTTGGTTAGACTTTTCACTTATTTTTCACTTTTCACTTACCCTAAAATATGTCCTAAGAGGATATTACCAATAAGGGTGCCAAATTCCTCTTTTCCTACCTCTCCTAATTGATTTCCATAGAGAGAGATTGTCTAATTTCTTTTAAGGTAGTTTACAACTTATCAACAACTAGGAAGAGTCATTCTGTTTTCCAATCAACTTTCGCCTTACCCTTCTTATCTTTCGCCTTACCCTTCCACAGCGGCTTCCGCAGCTGTGCAAAGACAGCGGAAGCTGATGCAATGCGGCATTGGATTTCTTCCCTACATCCGCCGTTAATGTTAATGTGTGATCCGAGATACTTGAATTTATTGACAACTTCAATCTGCCTATGGTTAAGGGTTATAGGGGTAGAGTTTATATCCGGGGCATTAGACATAGCTTTAGTCTTGTCAATATTAATCTTGAGCCCCACCGGGGCAGCAACTTCGGAGACTTTCAGAAGCATTTTCTGGGCTTCTAATCTTTCGCCTTACCCTCCTTATCTTTCGCCTTACCCTTCCAATCTTTCACCTTACCCTCCTTATCTTTCGCCTTACCCTCCTTATCTTTCGCCTTGCCCTTCCAATCTTTCGCCTTACCACCTTATCTTTCGCCTTGCCCTTCCAATCTTTCGCTTTACCCTTCCGATCTTTCGCCTTGCCCCCTTATCTTTCGCCTTACCCTTCTTATCTTTCGCCATACCCTTCCAATCGTTCCCCTTACCCTCCTTTTCGATCCAGCTCTTCTTTCCTGTTACAGGCATTTAATTATGTAAATTTTGCTCAGTAAAGCTGCTCAAATCCTACTTCTATAATTTAAATTATTTTTTTCTGGCTGCCTTTTATTGCACCCGGAGCCAAAGACTATTTGAAACTGATTAGTGATAAATTTAACTTTTTCACGTAAGTTTAAGAGGAATAAAAAAAAACTTAAAGTTTGACTGATAGTTTGATGTTTCATAGCAGGATTAGAAAAGTCTAAACTAATCCTGCATCTAAACTAAGTTTATTTTGTTGAAAACTTGCATGGTTTCTGCTGGGCCTAAATTGGCCCTGAATATTGCAACTTTTATTTTATAGTTCCATTGGGCTGGTTTGCTCAGTTGACATTGGTTGGCGAAAGAGGCGAGTTTATTTCTTTTGTGTATATTTATATTTTTAGTTAGGTCGTCCCAGAGAATTTGAGTTTACCTTAGACTTCAGAAAAGTTAAAATAAGTTTACCGTGTTGGAATAAAATCGATTAAATGATCCAATCTAAAAAAAATAAGGTTTTTAATTGAATTAAACAATAAGGTTTTTTAATTGGAATTAAACGCTACTAGTTGGACGGACACTTCAGTGTTGTCCAGCAATATTAGAAAAATGCGAAATAAGGCTAATTTATTGAAATTTGCTTTTCAGTTAAAGGTCTAAGTTCATTTGGATCCAATCTAAAAGCCCTGAAACCAGACAGCTTCTTTTTGAACCATGTTTTACTGATGAGAAAAAAATTGTTTGGGCTAGGCTATGGCACAGGAAAGAAATACGTGCACAAAAATACCTTCTGCACATATTATATCCAAGTTAGGATACAAAAGTAAAAAAAGATTTAACTTGAAAATTTTCTTGATAATGTCATATGTTTTTTTTCCTACTCTGAGACTTACTTGATTTTCCTTTCTTGTCACGTTCCCTTCCTCTTTCTTTGTCATGGTTCTCAAGCAAGAATAAAAAAACAGCAAACTCTCTTGTCATCTACTTGCTTAGCATCAAGCAGGAAAGCAAACTCTTTAAAAAAGTAACTTTAAAAGAAGAAGAATACAACATTAATCTGTTAAGAAAAAGACAGGTGGTAGCTCTGATTTGGATCATATTCCCCACAAAAAAGTTTAAGTGGCACTATGTTGCCCGATGCAATCACTGCTGTACTTGCTCTTCGTCCTCCCCTATCTGTTTGAAGCTCCACTCTTCCTCTCTCCCTTATGAACCTCCTTTGAATGGTTTCTTATGACTCCTTCCCTGCCCATTAGAGAATTTTCTGCTTTTTTTGTTTATCAAAAATCGATTGACGCATGAAGTAAATTCTACTCAGAGGCGTAATTTGATTCTTCGAAAATCTTGTCAAAACTAAGATAAGCCTGCATAATTCAGGCATTACAGAAATGGGTGAGTTTGCTTTAGGATATTTTTACCTGTATGGTACTATATGGCTTATTTATCAGTTTTCACTGTCATTTTCAATTGATTTACGATAATTGGCTCCAACTTTGCCTCCTCCCCAGGATTTTGACAAAATTACGACACTGATTCTGCTCTCTCAGAACTTGTGACGGCCTTTTGGAAATGAATATGATGTTTATCCCCTGTCTCCTATGAAGTGTTGAGATCCCCTCGGGGGCTCCTTTGAGCTAAATAATGAATTTTTTTTTGTCCTTTTTGTGGTATTTTGTCCTCAAATCCTCTGGAGACTAAATTAGACACAAAAAGTGTGGGAATATCCTCTTTTGTCTTGGAGACAATGCTGTAGAAATTTTGTTTTTAATTTAGCCAGATTATCGCTCTACTATTTACGCTATGGTTACCGGATTTGGTTTGTTATTTATTGTCTAATGTGTTTATGGTTTAAAATATTATAGTTTTTACTGAGTGTGAGGTATTGTGTTTAATAACCTTAGAATGGTTAGTGTTTGTAATTGACTCCTAATCGTTATTCTCGTTTTCCTTTTTTCTTGTTTTTTTTTTTTTCCTTTTCCTTTTCTTGTTTTTCTTGTCCTCTTTAGTTTTTGGCGAACTTTTGAATTCCTAAATAAGGTAGACCATGTATACTAAATGCAAGTCACATTTGAGTTAAAAATAGTCGCACGATAGATAATAAGAATATTTTTAAAAAGTTAAAAAAAAACAGTATTGTTGCTATTTTTTAAAAATGAAAAAAAAAGTTATTTTGCATAGCGTGGAAAAAATCTGAAGCACAAATTTTGTCCAGCGTGTTTCTTCCCGTAAGTTTAAAAAATTACGAGGGTAAATTCCTAGGATTTTCTTATTTTTTTGACTACTGTGATTTTATATGCTGGGTCCCTGGACATTGATTGTTAAGAAGAAACATAAGATCTAAGTCTAAAAGGAGAGGAATGGCAACAATTTTCGTTATAGAAATATATGTAATATCAGGTTCGGGGGGATATCTATGTCTTATTTCAGGCATGATTCAATTCATTGGGATGGAAAGGTTGGCTCAACTGATAAAATGTATTTGCATAGTATTTTTATCTTATGCTCTAAAGGATATTTACATATACTTCTTCATCTAGGGGGGGGGGGGGGGTCCCGAAATCGAAACTATTTTTATAGTTCATATTACGCGATCATAAATGTGTTTTTGTATACATAAGTGTTAACATACGAGGGTTTAGTAATTGCCTTCTATAAGTGTATTTACTCAACCCCTTGTGAGGAGGTTTCTCTTTAGCTTGTAATGGAATTTCGCTACAGAGAATTTGCCATCGGTGGGAGTTGAACCCACAGTCTCCATCTAACTTGGCAAGTGACTACAACTGAGGTATGACGGCCCACCGATGAATTTTACTTAGTTTTTTTTTTTTTTTTTTTTTTTTTTTTATCTAACTTTACCGCTCGTTGCAGTAATTAATTATATTATAATTAATTAATTATATGAAGTTATAATAATTAATTAATTAATAATTAATTAATTAATTATATGATATATATAAATTAATTATGAAGTCGGGTAAAGGACTAACAGCACATTGGGTAGTCATGATGTGTTTGATGTATCGAGATCTGGTATAGAAAAAAAAAATGTTGATCCGATGTTTTGAATAATCCAATCTTGAATTGTAGTGCTGGTGTTGGTCGATCGGGCACCCTGATTGCCTTAGACCGTGGCCTTCAACACATTCGAGTCCATGACTATTTAGATATCTATGGAGTAGTGTATGAAATGCGACTAGAAAGAGGATATATGGTTCAAACAGAGCAGCAGTATGTTTGTATTTATCAGTGTATACTCAGCGTCCTTGAAGGAAGAGTGAATGACCAAGAACCTCCATTACAGCCATTGACTCCAAGGGAGTTGCATGATAACCATGCATATGAAGGTAAATCTTTTTTTTTATCATGTTAGAAGGTCGGGCAACAAGGATCATTCACTACCATCTTCAGTTTCAGAACAAATTTCCTTACAGTGGTATCTACAGTGGTCTTTTTTTCAGAGCATATTTATAGGATAAAAAAAGGATTCCTTATATTTCCCATACCGGGAATCGAACTTAACCCAAGTGGGTGAGAGTCAGCTATCCCAACCACTAGACTATTTGAAGCATATATATAATATTGAAAATGTCGAAAGACAAGCACTTAGAATCATAAATGGCGAAGGGAAGGTTCCGTATCATTATCTACTAGGTAAGTTCAAGCTTACCACGTTGGCCGAGAGAAGCAACCTCCTGTGCCTTCGGTTCGGTACCAAGACCCTGTCTCTTCCCCGATTACGTTCCATCATCCCCAAACCCTACCTTCCCGCCCGCAACAGCCCATACCGTGTAAAATCCCAAAAAGTCCCCAAGCTGACTCCCATCCTCGCTAAACCTGAAAGATATTACAAGAGTTTGTTCCGAGTTTTGTTGAGTTGTATAATAGCCAGGAAAACTAGTCATTAATTTTATCGCTATCTATTTATTTTCTCTTTTTGACTAAGTTTTGACTCGTCAAAAATTATGTTGGACGTGAAGGTCAAATTCTTACGATATGATATATATATATATATATAATATATATATATATATATATATATATATATATATATATATATATATATATATATAATATATATATATATATATATAATATATATATATATATATATATATATATATATATATATATATATATATACTAGTCGCTATTTTGTAATGTAAAATTCGGCAACCATGCTGTGAAAGAAATTTTTAAATTCTACTCTATTCTACACTCTCCCTTAGCCCCCTTCGATGGAAAGAATACTAATTATTATATTATTTAAAAAATATTGTAACGTCTAAAGATAGTTTGATTGTTGTACATGCTGGGAGTGATGTTTTAACTCATCTTTACCTATGGATGTATCATGAAAAGTCAAACAGGTCTGATAATTAGCTCTTCCACTACTTCTGAAATTCCCGCTAATCTCCTAGAATGAAAATTAAGTTCTCCGAAATCTACCCGGAAATTCAAACGGGTAAAAGTCGTCCTTCGCTCCTATCTTCATTTAGAAACAAAATTTACATTAACAAAATTCTGAATTTCGTATTGTTTAAGAAATGTTGCTAAGGCTAAAGACAGGTTAGTTGTCCATGTTGGGTTAGTTGTCCATGGTTATTGTCCATGTTGGGGGAGGGGATGTTGTTGCACATCTTTACGGAGATATAAATATATTAGGCAATGTTTATCTTCCAGCGATCATTTTAGCTGTTTTTTGTGCTGGACATCATCAGGCAAATTAAAACAGGCCTGATAATTGGTGCTTTCATTCAGGGTCGTATCTGGGATTTCTGTTCGGATGGAAGGGGGAGCAACAAAATTCAAGGGGGGTTTACAAAAAATGAGTGACTGTTGAGGTTTCTTTATTCAAAATTTGTTTATACTCATTTTTGTTACTTTTGAACGAGTTACACAGATTGCTTGTCCCCCCCCCCTCTAGATGCGGCTATGCTTCTGTTATACAGGTTTTCAGGATTTTATCGGGATGAAAATTTGATTCTTCGAAATCTCCCTGAAAGTTAACATTCGTAAATACGCAGATACTTACAGAACTCAAATCGTTAACTTTCATTAATGTTAACTTCGGTGATACTTTGGAGAACTGAATTTTCTTTTAAGGAAAATTTAAGTATATTAGCAGCGTGGGCAAACGACCTGCTGAAATTATCGCAAGAAGAGCAATGCTACCAGAATTTTCGTGAAAATCGCGCCGTGAGATTTACAGTGGAAATATTACGCGGGGGGGGGGGGGGATTTGAAGGAATTCCTATAGGAAATTATTTTTATTTGTCTTACTTTCTCTTTGCCAACTCAATTTTGCATGTAGAGATGTTCTGGGGGAAATTTTCTGCGTGTTTTGATTTCCAGGAAAAAATTTCCATGGAAGAGGGGATTTCCGGGGTGATCAGAAAAACGATTAGAGCTTCAAGTCTTTTCTCAAATGGAAGTATGCTAAGGATAATTTTTCAGGCTAAATCGTCTGCAAGAACTTTCGTGGAGGGGGAGGAATTTTCAGCGAATATGAAATTGTACAGAATAGATTTTAAGGAGGAGGTGTATTTTTCGTTGGATTATAGCTTGCAGCATGTTGTAACTGGGTTGCATTTTTAATCTCGTTTCTTTCTCTCCTTTACTCTTTCTTCGTTTTTTGACTGCGTTTCACTTACTTTCACATTTTATTTCGGTTATTTTATCTGTTCGTTCCTAATCTTCATTCTTATTCACCTGCTCTAGAAAGTTTGAAAGTAATCCTGCTAAATTTGAATGGCCAGAATTGTAATATTGTAGAGGTTCCTGGGTCTGCGCAAAATCTTGTATTAAACAAAAATTAAATTGAACTAGTAATCAGTAATTAAACAGACTATTCTTGTCATCTATTGTGTTTATATTACAATTTATCTCCTGATCTCTTTTTATCCCTCTATCCTTGACTGTGCTTCATTTATATGCTAGACTTGCAATATTATAATATCCTTCAAGAAGGATATAATATCCTTCAAGATTTGAAGGATATTTGAAGGATATAATATCCTTCAAGATGCGGGCTCGAGTAATCGTGCTAATTTGGGTTCAAAACATGGAAGCAGCCCCTAGGCCAACCTTAGCAGTATAAGCACCTCCTTTATATCATAAATGGCAAAAATATAGCAAAATGGCAAAAAGTACCAGTAAACAGCAATAATAGTAAAAAAAAACCGCCGCCATTAAAAAGTGACACAAATTTAGAAGTTCACCTGGTCAGAACCATGATTTTTACAGCTTATTTTACTAGACTAATCTATTTGTTTTGTGTATTTTATTTTCTTTTGCTTAATAATCAAAAACAAGAAGAACAATAGGGGATTCTATTCGTAAGACAGTGGAATAAAATTTTTGACTGAATATTTTGGCCCTATGTCCAAAGGCCAAAATATTCGTCCTCAGCAAGACATAAATACATAAAAGAAGAAAGACTTACAACAACGTACGACCAATAAAACTAAAAAAAAAATTAAAACAGTCCTAGCGTCCTTACTTCAGCGAAGTTCAACCAGGAATGATAAATAAAGTGAGATGATTGAAGGCAATTCATTGAAATGAAAGAAGAATAATTAAAAACAGGTTTTTATAGCTAATCTTGCCTTTTTGGCAGCTAACCTTAAAGGTCTATTTGTGACTGGTTCTGTGTTAATGTCTACTGGCTTTTTAAATATTTTGTAAGATCGTTTTTAATTAAATTTGTGTATAGAGCATTTAGTGAATATTTCCCCAAGTCCCTATTTAAGGAAATATTATTATTAGTCTTAAGTCTGGTTTCAATTGCTTCTCGAGCTACCTGCTTTATGCCTAGGTCATTGTTAATAAGGGTGGATTCTCCAAAAAGTATTTTGTGGCTAGGATTTTCAAATAAATGGCTGCTTAAAGCAGAATCAAAAGAAGCAGTAGCCATATTAGAATTTAGAGGTTTGGTAGTATCATCTTTATGCTGTTGTAGGCGTTTCTCTAAATTCTGGGGGGTTCTACCTACATAGTATTTGCCACAGTCGCATTGTATTTGATTGACCCCTCTTAGGGGAGTAACTGGGGTTTTATACCAGAATTTAGTAAATTTATGATTTTGAAATAATGGGTAATTACTACAAACAGATTATTTTGTGTGCAGACTTTTTTAAGATTTGTAGTGATTTTTGGGATGTATGGGAGGTAAATTATGTTTTAGGGCCTATCGGGATTCTCACATGATAAACTACCATTGATTTATGGGAGGGTCTTTCCAGTCTACGGTTAATTGTATAATAAATAAATAAATTAAAAACATTCTTCAGATTTTTATTATATTATATTATAAATCATTATATATATATATATATTATTTATTTATTTATTTATTTTTTAATCTAGATGATGAAGGTATAGCTGAATCTGGAATGTAAGAAAACAACCTGCCTTATAGTTTTGCCGATCCTGTGATAATTCTACAACGTCCAATGTCTTCCAGTTATCGAGTGCCTCTAACTAACTTAGTATTAAGTTCATACTTACTAAAAAGGCATTGTTCTTCTGTGCCAAGTTATTTGGTTGTAGTTAAAATCTTATTGTTTAAAGTACCTTTTAAATTAGATAGTGTTTAAAGAATAAAGACACCCCAGCTTCCCCAGACTTCAATATTATTCGTGTAAATTTTCATATTTTTTCTTATAATTCGGCTGTTTATAATCGTTGTTTTTAGTGTTTAATTTTAATTTAATCTCCCCCTTCGTTCCCAGAAACGCTGACCCCCTCCTTGGAGTAAAATTCTATGCACGCTGCTGGTTTGATTTAAGTATGCCAAATTCAATTCGGCTTATTCTTTTTAAGTATGAAGTAGTTCAACTACTGTTGTTTATAGGACATAATTGAATTAGGAAATTATTTATCAAAATGATTTGTCTCTTTAATGGAGATGAGGCCTCATTTTTGGCATTTCAAGAAAAAAAACTATGTGGCTTAAGCCTATATTGACCTCAGAAAACCCAACACCTGTCACAGAGTAAATAAGTATGTAAGCACTTTTTCAATTTTGCGACATTCAGTTCATTTACTAATACGTCTTCCAAGCCGAGTGGCTGGCGCGCTGGATTTGGAATCCTTTGTCCGAAGGGTTAGGGTTCGATTCCTGGTGTGACCAGTTATTTGGTTTGGTACGGAGGTCAGAGGCGTGACTCTGTAAGCTCAGCCAGATTCGACTCAGCTCTAAATGGGTACCTGGAGAAACCTGAGGAAGGTAAGCAGGAAGGGTGTGGGAAAGCACAGGATGGCCGCCCCTCCCCATTGCACTTTCTGGCTGAACGATCTTGCAACACAAATCAGCACCACCGGTTTGGATTTTAAGGGTCTAGTGCTGCATCTTTTACCTTTATTTTACCATTTACTAATAGTATGGTGTAAAAAAATAGAAGTAATTGAATGCACTTTTCACAATTCATGGCCTCAATTATATGATGGCAAAAGACATAGGCCTTAAAAAGAAATGTGTGGCTTAAGCCTCTATGGCCCTCAGGACAGTTGTAACCTGTCAATCAGTATATGTCTATGTATGCACTATTTCGATTAGTGACACCTTGTTCGTTTACTGACAGTATAGCCGCAAAAGCTAAAGTCCGAATTTCTTGTTTTCATAATTCTGAGAATTATGACTCGAAATGTATGATG
This sequence comes from Artemia sinica, assembly GCA_027921565.1. Taxonomy (NCBI): domain Eukaryota; kingdom Metazoa; phylum Arthropoda; class Branchiopoda; order Anostraca; family Artemiidae; genus Artemia; species Artemia sinica. Next base: position 45,984,879 of record CM051276.1, on the reverse strand, counting down.
GTAGATGTCATTGGTTATTAAGGAAAAGTGTGTTTGTTAAAATTCTGTTGACAAAGCTGTCACTTGTCAAACAGTAATCTAGTGAGATTTAATTGGTTAACTGACAGTGTAGTCGAACCTGACCAAAGTGCGTATATGCATTTTTCATAATTCTGAGAAATTATGACTCAAGTCTCATGATAGTAAAAGTCATAGTCTCATTTTTGGCACTACTAGGCCTCTATGGACCTCAGAAAGACTATTAAGGAATAAATTTATGCCCTTTTTTAATTTTTCTATGAACATTTATTTTGTTTTTGTTTCACATTAGGCTTACGGTGGAACAAACGCTCAAACATTTAGGTAGTCTATTGAGTAGACAAACCAAAGTGGTTATCAAGTGCTCTAGTTTTTTGGGGGAGGGGGATATATAAGACTAATACTCCTCGATCTGTTGAATGCAATAGACTATGTAAAAAGTAAGTTACTATGCTTGAAAGGAGATTGGTTCAACTTTGCGTACCCTTCTTCTGAAAAGGCTAGACGTGTCAAACTTCTAAAAATCCTTCTTGTTGCACCCTAATGCTTTCAATTATTTGAGTTATTTCATCCCTAATTGCTTCAAGCCAGTGTTACTAGATACTATGTATGAGGACACTAGATGTCAGGTATGTGATTTTAAAAAAGATCCGCTTAGAAAAATTAGCTGATATGAATGTGCAACAACCTCAAAAAGTGCCAAAATGGTACAAATATGTTTCATCTGGCAACACTGACTGACGTAAATGTGGAAAGAAAAATCCTTAAGCAGCTGCAGGGTCTAGATGGTCCCAGAGTCTTTGCATACTTATTGGACCTATTTATATGTTATATCAAAAAGGACTTCGTCAATAATCAAACAATTTGATTTTTAATATACTTCCGGTATCTGCTTAATGCTTTAGAAAATGGGTCTGTGGTCAGGGGTGGATCCAGGATTTTTTTAGGGGAGGGGGGGCGCAAATAGGTTGACCCGATAAAAAAAAATTTAGGGGGGGCGCAAATTAGGTTGGTCTGGTAAACTTGCGTTAGGAGCAAGTTTAATTAACGCAAACTTGAGTTAATTAAGTAAATTACAATACTTTAGACTATGCTAGAGGGGGGCGCGTACCCCCCTCGCCCCTCCCCTGGATCCGCCACTGTCTGTGGTAAACTATATATTTGTTAGACCATTGTTTATTTTGCTACTGTTCCCAGTTCTATAGCTCTCAAAGCCTTTAACTTGAGCAAAAATTTTGTTTAAGGTTATAATTTCATCAATATAGTAGACAAGAGAATGATCATAAGTTACTAGTGTCTTAAATTGATTTTAATTTTTAAAAAATGAATTAAAGACAAGGCCCTACTCAAGGGGTTTAGGGGGTTTGAACCACCTCCCTCCGAAATGTTTCTCCTACTCGTAAAAAACGTAACAAAAATGAATATAAACAAACTTTTGATGCGTTTTTAATTGTTTTTTGTAACCCTCCCCCCTGAAATTTTTTTAACACCCTCCCCCCCCCAGCTCCGAAAAAAAAATCCTGGATACGGTCCTGTATTAAAGTCTTACGTTTCTTGATATTTAGCCGAAAATCCTCTGAAAGTTGCCAGATTGATTCATTTTTCAGTCTTTTTCTGGCTTATAAAGAAATTAGGGCTGGATTTTTCGACAGAACATGGTCTAGTTAAAAGCATCTAAAAATATACTACTTTAAAAGGTCCGGACGACATGCCCCCCATTCCACTTACCTGGTCAAAACATTAGAAATATGTTTTAAAGTTAATACATTCCCAAGATACCCTGAATGTATTTCTTGTAAATGTCTTTAGATTCAAAACCCATTTGGCCCCACCCTGAAATGGCTCCAATTCATTTAATTTCTTAATTAGATCATGTTTTCAAAAGGTACTTTAAGCAATTTTTAGGCATTATTTATTATAGTTATTATTTTTATTATTATTATTATTATTATTTTTATTATTATTTTATTATTATTTTATTATTATTATTTTATTATTATTATTATTTTTATTATAGTTATTATTTTTATTATTATAGTTATTATTTATTATAGGCATTATTTATCATTTTCCGAATCTCTGTTTTAATCTTGAACATTATTTTATTCTGATTTTAATTGTGCCGTTTTTTTTGTGACTTCTTTTAATTTTCTATATTTTATATTTTGATAGTTCACAATCCATACCCGTTCATTTTCTTTTAATGTATCAAAATGTTGTTTCAAATATATGCCTTTTAAATTTTTATTTTAAGTTTCTTAGAGATTAGTGAACCTCTTAGGGCTAATTTAAGTAAAGCCGTAGACATAATTTTGTTACTTTATGTGTCATTTCTATAATCATGATTGACGAAAGAATACAAGATCTTAAATTCGTCTGTTTTATTCGTTTTTTCTCCTTTTTGTTTTAGTTGAAAAAAAAAAATCTAAAACTATACAAGGGTGCTAATCGGGGAGGGATAATTGGCCCCTCCAGATTTGAAAACATTTTTTTTTTGGTATTTTCATTAAAAGCTTGAAAAAAACTAAATTGCCCGCCCCCCTAGGCTTAAAAAAAATCATGTATCTTCAGTTGAAAAAATCTGACTATTCTAGTAGAAATGTAATCTGAAAATGATTTTATTAAATTGTTGTAAATAGGACTTATAAATCTTTTTTTTTTTTTTTTTTTTGACGGTTGAAAATCAACTTCTTTTTTTTCGGAAATAAATACTTTTGTATTTTGTACTGCCAAGTAGTTGATAGGTTAATATGTGGGGATCTAAATTTCTGTGGAATTTATGAATGAGTACAGAATCTAAGAGAGAGAAAATGAACATAATTTGAATAAAACAGTGAAACAAATCACCAATTTTTCCTCTTTTAAGTTCTGTAAATGGAAAAGCAGTGTGGTCTTAGAATTTATTTATGAATGAGTACGCTTCAAAGTCTTCTAGGATTATATATTCAACAAAGGCTCTAGGAAAACAGTAATATTGACCTTGTGCTCCCAAGTGTAAAATATACGGCTGTAGACATAATTATCAAATTGATAAGATTCGTTTTTTCATTTTTAGATAGTAACTGCTTAAAAATCTTTGGTTAGGGAGAGAACCAAAGAATTTGGAAACATAGAAGAGAATAAATTCAATTTAGGTCTTTAGAAAGATAAACAAACGCTGTCTAGCCTTACCCAGCAAAATCTAAATAAAAAACTAAATAAATAAAAATCTAAATAAAAAGCTAAATAAAAATATTGATTTTTTTTATCTTGCTTTCCATCGTAGATAAGGGCCATTTTATTCTAAAGGCTACAAGGGGTCCATTTATTACTATCAACCATTTATTAGAAACCCCGTCTACAACAATATAAAAAGAATAACGCAATAAATAAGAAAAAGACAAAAACGAAAGTTAGTAAAAGATCGGCAGCAATGTGCAAAGTAGAAACATAAATAAGGCAGAAGGAAACATAAAAAGGTTATGTAGTCATAAGGATATTGAAAATGAAGTCCGAATGCTTTAGTTGGTTAAGTGGAAACTTACACAGCCATATATGTTTTAAAGCTTAGAAGAAATGAAAAAAACAATATTTTTTCAATTAAAAAAAATCCAAGTGCAGTTGTGTAGTTTTTGGCAGTAGCGGACGCCAAATTAAAAAAAAAGAAACGTGGAAGAAAAAACAGCTAAAAACCTACTTAGAAAAGCGTACAGTTGTACGCTTAGAACTGCACCTTTGAAGGTGCAGTTGTCTTTGTGATTCAACAGATGGTTGATCTTGAATTTTTACGGACGAACAGCGTTGTCAGCTCTGACTAATTAGTTTTGCTTATTTATTTTGACTGTTCAACTTGGCAATACTGAATAAAACGTGGTACTGGCCATGTAATAATTTTGAAAAATCAAATCAAAGAGAAATATTATAAAATAGCGGTTTTCAGGTATTAAGAAGGACCAAAGGGGCGAAAGAATTTTAATATTTCGATGTCTATAGTACATTAAAGAAAAAAGAGCAGATTCTAGAAGATTTTAGGTTTAATTTCAATCCAGGTTGGATCTTCAGTCAAAATCAAAATTTAGATATTTTAAAATTGAGCTTGTTTTGTACTTTTGAATTATGCTACTTCTACTACTTCTAACAACTCACCGCGGCACCAAGCCGCCTGAAGCCAACACAGCTACGCACGCTCCTCATCCATCCCAGTCTATTCAAAGCCTCTCTCTTTACACCCTCTTAAGAAGTTCTCATTTCCTTTAAATCTTTCTTTATGACATCCTCCTACCCCAGAAGAGGACGACCTGCTTTTCGTTTAGCCCTAGAAAGCGGGATTTGAAACACCTTTTTTGTACAGCCTACTGTTTGAAATACGGTCAGTCAGCCGGGTACCCAGAACAATCCGTAGGCAATTTCTCTGGAAAACATCTAGCAAATTTTCATCCAGTTTTCGGAGCGCCCATGCTTCAGAGCCATGCCCTGACCACTGTCATCACTGTAGCTTCCAACATTCTAATCGTTTCTAGACTTATCTTCCTATTCTTCCAAACTTTTTTTTTACTGTGAAAAAAAAACACTCTGAGCCTTGGCTATTCTACTTTTAACATCTTCACTACTCCCACCGTCTTTACTAATAATACTACCACGGTAAGTGAAGCTGCCCACCTGATCAATCTTTTCGTTACCCAACGTCACCTTTTCATCTTCACTTAAATCTAGCCTTAGTGACTTAGTCCTCTTAACATCAATCCTCAAGCCTATTCTAGCACCCTGAACTCGCAAAATCTCTAAAAGTTCATTCATTTTGCTTACACTTTCATCTAGGATGCTTAAATCATCAGCATAATCCAAGTCCAGGAGACTTTTTCCTCTCCGTTGATTCCGTGGTCTCATATTGCCTCTCCTGTGCTCCTTAAAACAAAGTCCATCAAAATGGTCCATATAAAGGGGGATAGAACACAACCCTGCTTAACTCCTGATTTAATACAAAATCAGCTGCTAACCTCATTTCCTACCTTAACCGCAGCAGTGTTATTCTCGTATATAGCACTAATCACTTTAATGTATTTATGCAGTGGATTAATTGAGGTTTTCCTAAAATCATTAGGTACTTCCCCTTTTTCAAAAATCATATTCATAATCTTCAATAACTTATTTCTAACCTCAGAGCCACCATATTTAAGAAACTCATTTACCACCCTATCAGCACCTGGAGCCTTATTATTCTTTAATCCTTTTATTACTGTCGCTAATTCTTCCTCACAAACCAGATCTTCCTTCACAACCAAGGTATAACAAACTTTTTCATTTTCCTCTATATCTTTTCCTGCAACTGTATCTCGATTTAGCACATTCTCAAAATGTTCTGCCCATCTCTCTTTAACTCTTTTTTTATCCCTAATTGTGGTCCCGTTCCTATCTTTAACTGGGACAAGTCCGGATTGACTACTCCCTCTCAATTTATTAACATGCCCGTACAATATTTTACTATTATGCCGTCTAGCTGCATCTTCCAAATCCTCGGCATTTTATCCATGGCCTTCACTTCACACCTCCTAAGTTCATATTTTAATGCTTTCTCCACTTTCTTTACATTCCTTTTGTTTTCATATGATCTATCACTCACATAATTCTTGTACAAGCCCCTTCTCCTCTCTATTAAGCATAAAGCTTTTTCATTAATATTCCTAGCTACAGTCCTAACTTTCTTCCCTAAGACACCATCAGTAACTTCACAAATTATTTTTCTAAAATTATTCCAACCATCTTCCACGTTGTCAAATTTTAAACTCTCAAGTTTTCAACTGTACCTGGAAACTACTACTGCTACTAATAACTCACTGCAGCACCAAGCCGCCTGAGGCCAACACAGCTAAGCACGCTCCTCCTCCATCCCAATCTATTCAAAGCCTCCCTTTTACACCCTCCCAGGTAGTTCCCTTCATCTTTAAATCTGTCTTTGTGACGTCCTCCCACCCCAGACGAGTACGACCTGCTTTCCGTTTAGCCCTTGACGGTTGGCCGAAAAGGACAATCTTCGGCAATCTGTCATCTGCACAACGTGCGCTAGCCATCTCAACCTTTCTTTCACTATAGCCCTAGAAAGCGGGATTGAACCATATTTTTCGTACAGCCTACTGTTTGAAATACGGTTAGTCAGCCGGGTACCGAGAACAATCCGTGGGCAATTTCTCTGGAAAACATCTAGCATATCTTCATCCGCTTTTCGGGGCGCCCATGCTTCAGAGCCATATTTGACCAAAGTCATCACTGTAGCTTCTAATATTCTAATCTTGGTTTGCAGACATCTTCCTATTCTTCCAAACTTTTTTTAACTGTGAAAAAAAACACCCTGAGCCTATTCTCATCCTAGAGTCTAATAACATCATAACTTCCCGGGAGGTAGTTACCCTTCCGAAATTTCAGCTTTAAATTAACCCTAGACACTACTAGATAGTGATCTTGCCAGTCTTCGGTATACTGTAACATAATCAATAAGGTTTGCTGTCTTAGTATCACATGAATACCATGTCAACTTATGGGCCATTTTATGACCAAACACCGTATTAGTTATAACTAGATTGTTATACCTACAACATTGCAAAAGTCTGTAGCCATTACTGTTTTCTTTTCCTACACCAAGTTTACCTAGGCCAGGATATCATCTATCCCTATTTCTACCGACATGGGCATTAAAATCTCTTAGTAAAAACACATATTTCTACCTGGGACCCTGTCTATTTGCTCCTGTAATTGTAAGTAAAATTCATCTGAGTCACCAGTATCTCCGTCAGTCGGTTCTACAGGGGCATATACTACTATAACTGATACCCTGAACTTTTTAGTCATAAAATGAGTAGTTAGTATTCTATTATTACTACCTTCCCAGCCTAAACAAGACTTAGCTGCTTCCTTATGCATCATGAGACCTACTCACTGTCGATTTACCCCATCCTTCCTGCCTGAGTAAACAAATTCTATATCACCAAATTTTATGCTTCCTGCCCCTGGGATATTCGCTTCTGAAGCCTCTAAGAAGTCCATTTCGAGTCGTCTGAATTTGTCAGTCAAAATGTCGATACGATAGCCATTGTTTAGCGTCGTAACATTCCAAGTTTCGTTACCTAGCGTTACTTCCTGGGTAACGTTAAACTTTCGTTGATGAAAGTAGCTTTAAATTCCAGTTGAAACATAGCGCCAATGTTCCCTCTCTCATCAGTTTCTGATGCTCTTTAGGGAAATTAATTAAAAAAAAAACTTTTTCCACTAAATAAGTTTTTCAAAGAAAAGTAAAGAACTCCATTAAACAAAAAATGAGCAAAAATAAAATCAAATAATCTACCAAGCGTGAAACTACCACAGATCAGCATTGATAAATAAATGAAACCCGAAACGAATAGAAATTACAATAAATAACCGAGTCAAACTCAAAACGAGCAGAAATTAACATAAATTGGGCGCAAAAGCCCTATGCCTTCCCAAGGCCAGAACAAAATTTGCACTTCACTAAAAAAAAATATAAATGTTTTTACTTTTATAACTTTTATTACTTTATTACTTTTATAAATAAATCAAATAATATTAACATTTTGATTACTAAATATCAGTATATGTATATTAAACTGACAATGCACATTCATTTGTATTTTTTCATTAAAGTGCAAATTTTGTTCTGGCCTTGAAAAGGCATAGGGGTTTTGCATCAGCCCTTTCTATTTTCAATCGAATGAGCCCTTTTCGAAGTTCCCACGACAACTCCTTCGATACGAAGTGCCCTGGTCTAAACAACAACAACGAAAAATAATACATTATACCCACATCGATCTTTACTATAAAAATGTCAAGCCTTCCAATAACTTTTGACTATTAAAAAGGCACTAGGTCTTTCGATTTCCAATCGAATGAGCCCTTTTTGAAACGACAACGCTTTCTGTAAACACCTTATATGCCCCCAGGGCAGAAATTACAACCCTTATCCTAAGGTCTGTTAGGGTGGTTGTCATTCTCTAAGACCGAATTTCCAGAACTTTCAACTAAGTTAAAAAAAATGGCTATCTCAAAATTTTGATTGGATGTGTTTGGGGAAATGGTGGGCGTGAGAGCAGCGGTAGTCGCTCTCCAATCACTTTCAACTATTAAAAATGGCGCTAGCCCTTTCAATTTCCAGTCAAATGAGCCGTTTTGAAGTTTACGAAAAAACTTTCAAGAAAAACTTTATATGCCCCCAGGTCATAACTTACAAATCTTGCCCTGAGGGCTGTGGGGGGAGGGGTTGTCATCCTTAAAGACCTAATTTCCAAAAATTTTAACTACGTTGAATAAAATGGCTATCTAAAAATTTCGATTGGGTGTGTTTGAGGAAAAGGTCGGAGTAAGAGGGGGGTTAGTTGCCCTCAAATCACTTTCGACTATTAAAAAGGGTACTAGCCCTTTGAATTTCCAATCGAATGAGCCCTTTTTCAAGTTTCTACGACAAATATTTCTATAAAAACCTTTAATGCCCCCAGGGCATAGCTTATAAACCTTGCCCTGAAGACTGTGGGGGGAGTGTCCTACTCTAAGGTATAATTTCCTGAACTTTGAACTTCGTGGGACAAATTGGCTCTCTCAAAATTTTTATTGGATGTGTTTGGGGAAATGGTGGGCGTCGAAGGGGTTTTAATTGCCTTGCAATCACTTTCGACTATTAAAAAGGGCACTAGCCATTTCGATTTCCAATCGAATGAGCCCTTTTTGAAGTTTCTACAACAACGCGTTCTATAAAAACCTTACATTCCCCAGGGCATAACTTACAACGCTTGCCCCGAGGGTTGTTGGGAAGTGTCCTCCTCAAAAACATATTTTCTACCTGGAAATCAACTACGCTGAACAAAATGGCTATCTCAAAATTTTGATTGGATGTGTTTGGGGGAATGATGGGCATGGGGGGGGGCTATTTGCCCTCCAATCACATTCAACTATTAAGAAGGGCACTAGCCCTTTGAATTTTCAATCAAATGAGCCTTTCTTGAAGTTTCTACGAAAAACGCCTTCAATAAAAACCTTACTTGCCCCTATGGCATAACTTACAACCCTTGCCCTGAAGGATGTGGGGGAGTGTCCTCCTCAAAAACATAATTTCTATCTGGAAACCAACTACGCAGAACAAAATGGCTAACTCAAAATTTTGATTGGATGTGTTTTAGAAAATGGTGGGCGTGGAAGGGGTGTTAGTTGCCTTCTAATCACTTTCGACTATTAAAAAGGGCACAAGCCACTCCAATTTCCAATTGAATGAGCCCTTTTCGAAGTTTCTACGACAAATTCTTCGATACAAAGTGCCCTGCTCTAAAGGAAAAAAATAACTTAAAACATTTGCCCCGAGGTTTGTGGGGGAGTGTCCTCCTCAAAATCATATTTTCTATCTGGAAATCAACTAAGCTGAACAAAATGGCTATCTCAAAATTTTGATTGGATATGTTTGGGTGAATGATCGGCGCGGGGGGGGGGGGGGGGGCTAGTTGCCCTCCAATCACTTTCGAGTATTAAAAAGGGCACTAGCCACTCCAATTTCCAATTGAATGAGCCCTTTTCGAAGTTTCTACAACAACTCCTTCGATACGAAGTGCCCGAGTATGGAGAAAAAAAAATAATGATATATTGTGCCAACATCGTTCTTTACTCAGGCAGCGCTATTGCGCTGCATTGCGCTGCCTATGATCATAAATAATATGATGTCCTGCTCTTCTTTTCTTTTTCTTCTTTTCTGCTCCACAGATTCAAAAGCAGAATTTTGAAGGTGATTTTTTCTCAACATGATTTGAAGTGGGCTTTCATAATTTACAATTTTTTCTTGACAGCCATATGCTGCCAACATTGATTTCTTTTTTCCTTAAAAGATTTTTTTACGTAAGTGAAAAATGCACCCAGGTTTAAAGACCCCCCCCCCTCCGGATCAGTCCCTGCTTGGCACTAACCACTGTAATCTGATACCACATTATTGTGGCTGAGACAGTCTAGAATACGTTAATTTTGTAAATTGGATAAGTAACTAAACACGCTTAATCACACTCAAAAGGAAAACATGGCAAATATCGCATAGAAACGTCTAGAATACATCAGATCTACTAATTGTATGAGGAAATTAAAGATGTCTAATCACATTTGGAAAGAAAGTGTGGTAAATTTCGCCAATGGTGGATTCAGGATTTTGTTTAGGGGGGAGGGGGGCGCAAAATATGCTTATCCGATAAACCTGCGTTAGGAGCAAGTCTATTAAACGCAAAATTGTGTTAACTAAGTAAATTACACTACTTTAGACTACGTTAGGGGAGGGGGGTGCGCGCCCCCCTGGATCCGCCACTGAATTTCGCATAGAAGTCAAGAATGCGTTAATGCTGCCAATTATATATGTATAGCCTCGTCTTGATTGACATCATTTCTCTGTAAGCAGCATTGTTTGCCGGTCTATCATTTTTGCGCAGTCGCTTATAGTTGGACAGCTTCCAAAAATTTTGAAGGCTATGACTGGCTGTCTGGTCTGAGCTGGCCCTGCTGCGAGCAGGGTTAATGATGTCTATCAAGACGAGGCTTAACCCTAAGATCCGCACTTAGCTTGGAAATGACTAGGATGCGTAAATGGAGTAGTAATAGTGTTAAAGGTACGAATTACACATAGAATTACACATGAATTGCGCAAGGAAAACCCACGCGTGTGTCATTACACTTACACGTGAACATTCTAAAAAGCTTGGCAAGGTTTTTGTTATTGATAAGAATTGCGCAATGAATGTATCGTTTGACGTAGACATTTTTTAGGTACCAATCAGAGACAGAACTCGAGAGTAGTTTGTTATTAAAAAAGAATTGGATGTTACAATCAGAATTGTTTGATTGACATTTGCAAAAAAGGGGTAAGGGATTCGCGAAAGGGACTATACGAACGTTCTTATTTGAATAATAGGGAAAAAGAAAAAAAAGGGTTAAAGTGATTAGTAGTTAAGGTAACCCCTCGGAGTTGTTAACTCAGGCAATTTGTTATAAATTTGAGACAACATCAATCTATGAAAAAGGTTAATGATGATAGAATGACATTTTGAGTTGACCTAGATTTACCTCTCCGATGTGTTCTGTATAATACACAAGTTGTGTTTGAACAGTGTTGTCAGTTTCAAATAGGGTCCAACGTTATAGTATACTAAAAAGTTGATACTAGAGAGATGTAGATGGCAAGAAAATAATTTTAATAATGAAATTCAGAACAAAAATTAGAAATCCTTGCAAATCAAGTAGTAAGGTGTATGTGAGTACGAACCATCAAGGATCATAAGCACCAATGACCCTAACCAGCAGAAAAATCAACCCCCCAAAGGTCCCCTATCCCCAAACTCGAAGGATGCCCCCCTCCCCTCCAAATTTTTGGCCCCTCCCCCCATTTTTTTTGATTTTTTTTTGGCAATTGACATTTCTTCTGATAACAAGTATCATTCATTACGATCGTAGCTTTCAAATGTGAAACTTAAGTCCATTTTTGGATCGAAAAATAAAACTATTTCCGTAAAATCTGAGCTAAAATGGTTTTTGACCGTAAACTCTAGTTTTATGTGAGAAAATTATGGAAAATACAATTCTCTGGTTCAAATGTGAAACTTAAGTCCATTTTTGGATCGAAAAAATAAACTGCTTCTGTAAAATCTGAGCTAATAAGGGTTTTTGACCGTAAACTCTAGTTTTTTGTAAGAAAATTATGGAAAATACAATTCTCTGGTTCAAATGTGAAACTCAAGTCCATTTTTGGATCGAAAAATAAAACTATTTCCGTAAAATATGAGCTAATAAGGGTTTTTGACCGTAAACTCTAGTTTTTTGTAAGAAAATTATGGAAAATACAATTCTCTGGTTCAAATGTGAAACTTAAGTCCATTTATGGATCGAAAAATAAAACTATTTCCGTAAAATCTGAGCTAATAAGGGTTTTTGACCGTAAACTCTAGTTTTTTGTAAGGAAATTATGGAAAACACAATTCTCTGATTCAAATGTGAAACTTAAGACCATTTATGGATCGAAAAAATAAACTATTTCCGTAAAATCTGAGCCAATAAGGGTTTTGACCGTAAACTAGTTTTTTGTAAGAAAATTATGGAAAATACAATTCTCTGGTTCAAATGTGAAACTTAAGTCCATTTATGGATCGAAAAATAAAACTATTTCCGTAAAATCTGAGCTAATAAGGGTTTTTGACCGTAAACTCTAGTTTTTTGAAAGAACATTATGGAAAATACAATTCTCTGGTCCAAATGCGAAACTTAAGTCCATTTTTGGATTGAAAAATAAAACTATTTCCGTAAAATCTGAGCTAATAATGGTTTTTGACCGTAAACTCTAGTTTTTTGTAAGAAAATTATGGAAAATACAATTCTCTGGTTCAAATGTGAAACTTAAGTCCATTTTTGGATCGAAAAAATAAACTATTTCCGTAAAATCTGAGCTAATAAGGGTTTTTGACCGTAAACTCTAGTTTTTTGTAAGAAAACTATGGAAAATACAATTCTCTGGTTCAAATGTTAAACTTAAGTCTATTTATGGATCGAAAAATAAAACTATTTCCGTAAAATCTGAGCTAATAATGGTTTTTGACCGTAAACTCTAGTTTTTTGTAAAAAATTATGAAAAATACAATTCTCTGGTTCAAATGTGAAACTTAAGTCCATTTTTGGATCGAAAAAATAAACTATTTCTGTAAAAATCTGAGCTAATAAGGGTTTTTGACCGTAAACTCTAGTTTTTTGTAAGAAAATTATGGAAAATACAATTTTCTGGTTCAATTGTGAAACTTAAGTCCTTTTTTGGATCGAAAAATAAAACGATTTCTACAAAATCTGAGTTAATAAGGGTTTTTGACTGTAAACTCGAGTTTTTTGTAAGAAAATTATGGAAAATACAATTCTCTGGTTCAAATGTGAAACTTAAGTCCATTTTTGGATCGAAAAATAAAACTATTTCCGTAAAATCTGAGCTAATAAGGGTTTTTGACCGTAAACTCTAGTTTTTTGTAGGAAAATTATGGAAAATACAACTCTCTGGTTCAGGTGTGAAACTTAAGTCTATTTTTGGATTAAAAAATAAAACTATATCCGTAAAATCTGAACTAATAATTCAATGTTTTTTCATAAAAACAAGCTATTTTTTTAAAACTTCGAAATTTTTCAACTTATTTATTTTTTTTCTTTTTGTATGTATCTTAAAATGTCAAAATATGCTTACGGTTCTAACAATTGTGCTCTATGATTGGTCAGAGACACGATGTGGCTTTCCTACTGGTATTCTATAACCGGTTATCGACACTACCTAGTCTATTGCATGAAATTAAGTCAGTATTTTTTACGCAGTGGAACGATAAACACATAAGTCATATCTTTAAAAAAAAAGTGAAGATGGAACATTTTAATAGAGTTTGTTCACATAACAAGGTTATTGTAGCATTGAATGCCGACAAGGAGAAGTATTTAAACTATGAAACAATTACAAGTGGTAGCACTATTGGAAATGTATGCATGCATTGTCATGACAGTAAGGAATTAAATTTCTTTGGAATACCGAAAAAATTCAACTCTTATGATGGTAGTTATGCGAGATTGAGATCTCCAGAGATGATTGCACTCAAAGAGAATGCTAACATAAAAATAATTGTTGATGATAGAGGACAACTCCTTGCTACTGTTGCAGGTAACACATTACCTACGGTTACATCCAATCATCAGCAATCGGGTATCAGCATTCAGCGGAAGGCTAATAAAATAAAGGCATACTCTGCTACTAATATCGTAAACCAGATCTTGTTTACGTGCCGAAACTGTTACCTGTGTAAAAATAATGTGTTAATAGACAATGAAATTGTCAGAAAATATCAATACGGAATATAAAGATGAAACGATGAAAAACAAAGCACCAGCAAACGTTACTGCCATTGATCAAACAGTCAATGAACCAAATAATACCAAAGACGAAAAGCATATTGAGCCTGTTCATGAGACACCAGTAAAAATTGTGTAAGATTCAAAATGGAATAATGATTATTCTACTGATTACGAACTAAGAGAAGACAATAACTACAATATCAAGAGAGAACATGGTGAACTATTTTATGGAACAGGTTCAAAATGTCCAAAGTTAATCATTGATATTAATAATAAAAAAAAATTAAATTTTTAATTTTTTTTTTTCATAATTTCCTGAGTTAAATTTCTTTATTGTGTATCCAAGAGGTGAATAATCCCGAAATAAGAGGCTGTTAGCTCCCTCCCTCAATACACATCTTTTGAAAAACTACACCAGAATGTATTTTCTGCCATTTTTGCAACTAAGTAACAAAACCAAGAGAATGGAAATTCCAAGATAGCCAATCGATTGTCTATGGTCTAAGCCCGAAATGAGAGGCTTTTAGCTCCCTCCTCCATACACAATTTTTAAAAACTACATCAGAGTGATATTTTCTGCCATTTTTCCCACTAAGTAACAAAACCAAGGGAATTGTCTCCGGTGCGCCGGAGACCAATGAAAAATCTCAAAATTCCTCTGGTCTTGATTTCACCTCCTAACTTAAACAGCGAGGCATTCAATGGTCGTTCTTTTCCATTCTATTAAAAAAAAATGTTTCATTGTTGCATCTCTAACCAATGAAAAATCTCAAAAATTCCTCTGATCTTGATTTAATCTCTTAACTTAAACTGCCCAGCCCCGCGCCGGAGGGGGGCATTAAATAGTGGAATTTGTGAAGAAATTGCTCTGCCTTGGAGACATTGAAAATTGTGTGTGATAAAAAAGAGAGAGAAAAAAGAATTGTCCGGTTATCGACACTAGCCAGTTTATTGCATGTGTTAAATCAGAAGACGTTTTCCGTGAAACTATTGCAGTTTCTATAAGAATGGATGGATTTTTATCCAAAATCAAATAGTCAACTTTTTTCTATGTATGCAAGAAAAGGATGTTGATATAGAATTTAATCACTCTTATACTTAGATTTTGTTAAATTGCTGTATTGACTGTCTAGGAAGCGACTTCAATCGATAATGAATGTTAATAGAAGTTTCTTCAATTTTTTTTCATAATTTCCTATAATAAAATTTCTGTATTGTGTATCCAAGAGATGAATTCAAGAAAGAATTTGTTACTTACTTACTTACTTACCTACTTACTTGCGATTTTTTCATAATGACATATCCAACAACGGATGTTGATAAAGAATTTATTCATTCTGATACCTTGATTTTGTCAATGTTACCCCATGTGTCTGACAATAGATGTATGCAAATTCCTTTTCTCACATCTCCGATGTTTTAATAGACATTCTAAACTTTTGATATGCTAGCTTACTCTAAAAATAATGAACACATAACAATGCGATGCATAAAATATTTTTAATGAAATAATGCTATGTAGAATATTAATACAAAAATATATTATGATACATAGTCATACACACGTTCACTCTTAAACATCCAGAAACGATGGTCTCATGATATAGAATAGTTTTTACTATGTCTTATGCATTTATCACGATCAGGTATGTCCTTCGGTATCCAGTGCGCGAAGAACCTTACCTCGTCTTCAGGACGGTGATAAACCCCTTCAAATTTAGGACGCTTAGATTCTTCTAGATTGAAAAGTGGAATCCTAGGGTCACACTTTTGAATTAAAACTTTATCTGGAGGTACATTACCCTTTACATAGAGTCAACCTCGAAAAAGCTGCAAATTTCACTGACTTCCTCCTGGACATTTCTCACTTCCTGACCAGGTTTTATGAAAAAAATAATATTGAATTAGAACCATCAGTCCTCATCATCATTATGAGTATCCAAAACTGGACTTAAGTTTCACATTTGAACTAGAAAATTGTATTTTCCATAATTTTTTTACAAGAAACTAGAGTTTACGGTCAAAAACCCTTATTAGCACTGATTTTACGGAAATAGTTTTATTTTTCGATCCAAAAATAGACTTAAGTTTCACATTTGAACGAGAGAATTTTATTTTCCAATAATTTTCTTACTAAAAACTAGAGTTTACGGTCAAAAACCCTTAATAGCTCAGATTTTACGGAAATAGTGTGTCTGACAATAGATGTACGATAGATAGTACGCAAATTCCTTTTCTTACATCTTCGATGTTTTAATAGACATTCTAAACGCTTGATATGCTAGCTTACTCTAAAAAATAATGAAGACATAACAATGTAATATTTTTAATGAAATAATGCTGTGTAGAATATTAATACAAAAATATATTATGATACATTATTAATATCAATGATTAACTTTGGACATTTTGGATCTGTTCCATAAAAAAGTTCACCATGTTCTCTCTTGATATTGTAGTTATTGTCTTCTCTTAGTTCGTAATCAGTAGAATAATCATTATTCCATTTTGAATCATACACAATTTTTACTGGTGTCTCATGAACAGGCTCAATATGCTTTTCGTCTTTCGTATTATTTGATTCATTGACTGTTTGATCAATGCCAGTAACGTTTACTGGTGCTTTGTTTTTCATCGTTTCACCTTTATATTCCGTAGTGATATTTTCTGACAATGCCATTTTTGTTTTTGTGACAATTTCACTGTCTATTAACACATTATTTTTACACAGGTAACAGTTTCGGCACGTAAACAAGATATGGTTTACGATATTAGTAGCAGAGTATGCCTTTCTTTTATTAGCCTTCCGCTGAATGCTAATACCCGAATGCTGATGATTGGATGTAACCGTAGGTAATGTGTTACCTGCAACAGTAGCTAGGAGTTGTCCTCTATCATCAACAATTATTTTTATGTTAGCATTCTCTTTGAGTGCAATCATCTCTGGAGATCTCAATCTCGCATAACCACCATCATAAGAGTTGAATTTTTTCGGTATTCCAAAGAAATTTAATTCCTTACTGTCATGACAATGCATACATACATTTCCAATAGTGCTACCACTTGTACTTGTTTCATAGTTTAAATACTTCTCCTTGTCGGCATTCAATGCAACAATAACCCTGTTATTTGAACACACTCTATTAAAATGTTCCATCTTCACTTTTTTTTAAAGATATGACTTATGTGTTTATCGTTCCACTGCGTAAAAAATACTGACTTAATACATGCAATAGACTAGGTATTGTCGATAACCGGTCATAGAATACCAGTAGGAAAGCCACATCGTGTCTCTGACCAATCATAGAGCACAATTGTTAGAACCGTAAGCATATTTTGACATTTTAAGATACATAAAAAAATAAAAAAAAATAAATAAAGTTGAAAAATTTCGAAGTTTTAAAAAATTAGTTTGTTTTTATGAAAAAAATATTGAATTATTAGTTCAGATTTTACGGATATAGTTTTATTTCTTAATCCAAAAATAGACTTAAGTTTCACACCTGAACCAGAGAATTGTATTTTCCATAATTTTCCTACAAAAAACTAGAGTTTACGGTCAAAAACCATTATTAGCTCAGATTTTACGGAAATAGTTTTATTTTTCGATCCAAAAATGGACTTAAGTTTAACATTTGAACCAGAGAATTGTATTTTCCATAGTTTTCTTACAAAAAAACTAGAGTTTACAGTCAAAAACCCTTATTCACTCAGATTTTACAGAAATCGTTTTATTTTTCGATCCAAAAAAGGACTTAAGTTTTACATTTGAACCAGCGAATTGTATTTTCCATAATTTTCTTACAAAAAACTAGAGATTACGGTCAAAAACCCTTATTAGCTCAGATTTTTACAGAAATAGTTTATTTTTTCGATCCAAAAATGGACTTAAGTTTAACATTTGAACCAGAGAATTGTATTTTCCATAGTTTTCTTACAAAAAACTAGAGTTTACGGTCAAAAACCATTATTAGCTCAGATTTTACGGAAATAGTTTTATTTTTCGATCCATAAATGGACTTAAGTTTAACATTTGAACCAGAGAATTTTATTTTCCATAATTTCTTACAAAAAACTAGAGTTTACGGTCAAAAACCCTTATTAGCTCAGATTTTTACAGAAATAGTTTATTTTTTCGATCCAAAAATGGACTTAAGTTTAACATTTGAACCAGAGAATTGTATTTTCCATAATTTTCTTACAAAAAACTAGAGTTTACGGTCAAAAACCATTATTAGCTCAGATTTTACGGAAATAGTTTTATTTTTCGATCCATAAATGGACTTAAGTTTCACATTTGAATCAGAGAATTGTATTTTCCATAATTTCCTTACAAAAAACTAGAGTTTACAGTCAAAAACCCTTATTAGCTCAGATTTTACGGGAATAGTTTTATTTTTCGATCCAAAAATGGACTTAAGTTTCACATTTGAACCAGAGAATTGTATTTTCCATAATTTTCTTACAAGAAACTAGAGTTTACGGTCAAAAACCCTTATTAGCTCAGATTTTACGGAAATAGTTTTATTTTTCAATCTAAAAATGGACTTAACTTTCACATTTGAACCAGAGAATTGTATTTTCCTTAATTTTCTTACAAAAAACTAGAGTTTATGGTCAAAAACCCTTATTAGCTCAGATTTTACGGAAATAGTTTATTTTTCGATCCATAAATGGTCTTAAGTTTCACATTTGAATCAGAGAATTGTATTTTCCATAATTTCCTTACAAAAAACTAAAGTTTACGGTCAAAAACCCTTATTAGCTCAGATTTTACGGAAATAGTTTTATTTTTCGATCCATAAATGGACTTAAGTTTCACATTTGAACCAGAGAATTGTATTTTCCATAATTTTCTTACAAAAAACTAGAGTTTACGGTCAAAAACCCTTATTAGCTCAGATTTTACGGAAATAGTTTTATTTTTCGATCCAAAAATGGACTTAAGTTTCACATTTGAACCAGAGAATTGTATTTTCCATAATTTTCTTACAAAAAACTAGAGTTTACGGTCAAAAACCCTTATTAACTCAGATTTTACAGAAATCATTTTATTTTTCGATCCAAAAAAGGACTTAAGTTTCACATTTGAACCAGAGAATTGTATTTTCCATAACTTTCTTACAAAAACTAGAGTTTACGGTCAAAAACCCTTATTAGCTCAGATTTTACAGAAACAGTTTATTTTTTCGATCCAAAAAAGGACTTAAGTTTCAAATTTGAACCAGAGAATTGCATTTTCCATAATTTTCTTACAAAAAACTAGAGTTTACGGTCAAAAACCCTTATTAGCTCAGATTTTACAGAAACATTTTATTTTTTCAATCCAAAAATGGACTTAAGTTTCACATTTGAACCAGAGAATTGTATTTTCCATAAATTTCTTACAAAAAACTAGAGTTTACGGTCAAAAACCCTTATTAGCTCAGATTTTACAGAAGCAGTTTATTTTTTCGATCCAAAAATGGACTTAAGTTTAACATTTGAACCAGAGAATTGTATTTTCCATAGTTTTCTTACATAAAACTAGAGTTTACGGTCAAAAACCCTTAATAGCTCAGATTTTACGGAAATAGTGTGTCTGACAATAGATGTAGGCAAATTCCTTTTCTTACATCTTCGATGTTTTAATAGACATTCTAAACGCTTGATATGCTAGCTTACTCTAAAAAATAATGAAGACATAACAATGTAATATTTTTAATGAAATAATGCTGTGTAGAATATTAATACAAAAATATATTATGATACATTATTAATATCAATGATTAACTTTGGACATTTTGGATCTGTTCCATAAAATAGTTCACCATGTTCTCTCTTGATATTGTAGTTATTGTCTTCTCTTAGTTCGTAATCAGTAGAATAATCATTATTCCATTTTGAATCATACACAATTTTTACTGGTGTCTCATGAACAGGCTCAATATGCTTTTCGTCTTTGGTATTATTTGATTCATTGACTGTTTGATCAATGCCAGTAACGTTTGCTGGTGCTTTGTTTTTCATCGTTTCATCTTTATATTCCGTAGTGATATTTTCTGACAATGCAATTTTTTTCTGACAATTTCACTGTCTATTAACACATTATTTTTACACAGGTAACAGTTTCGGCACGTAAACAAGATATGGTTTACGATATTAGTAGCAGAGTATGCCTTTCTTTTATTAGCCTTCCTCTGAATGCTAATACCCGAATGCTGATGATTGGATGTAACCGTAGGTAATGTGTTACCTACAACAGTAGCAAGGAGTTGTCCTCTATCATCAACAATTATTTTTATGTTAGCATTCTCTTTGAGTGCAATCATCTCTTGAGATCTCAATCTCGAGTAAACACCATCATAAGAGTTGAATTTTTTCGGTATTCCAAAGAAATTTAATTCCTTACTGTCATCACAATGCATGCATACATTTCCAATAGTGCTACCACTTGTACTTGTTTCATAGTTTAAATACTTCTCCTTGTCGGCATTCAATGCTACAATAACCTTGTTATGTGAACACACTCTATTAAAATGTTCCATCTTCACTTTTTTTTTAAAGATATGACTTATGTGTTTATCGTTCCACTGCGTAAAAAATACTGACTTAATACATGCAATAGACTAGGTATTGTCGATAACCGGTCATAGAATACCAGTAGGAAAACCACATCGTGTCTCTGACCAATCATCGAGCACAATTGTTAGAACCGTAAGCATATTTTGACATTTTAAGATACATACAAAAATAAAAAAAATAAATAAATTGAAAAATTTCGAAGTTTTAAAAAAATAGTTTGTTTTTATGAAAAAAATATTGAATTATTAGTTCACATTTTACGGATATAGTTTTATTTTTTAATCCAAAAATAGACTTAAGTTTCACACCTGAACCAGAGAATTGTATTTTCCATAATTTTCCTACAAAAAACTAGAGTTTACGGTCAAAAACCCTTTTTAGCTCAGATTTTACGGAAATAGTTTTATTTTTCCATCCAAAAATGGACTTAAGTTTCACATTTGAACCAGAGAATTGTATTTTCCATAATTTTCTTACAAAAAACTAGAGTTTACAGTCAAAAATCCTTATTCACTCAGATTTTACAGAAATCGTTTTATTTTTCGATCCAAAAAAGGACTTAAGTTTCACATTTGAACCAGCGAATTGTATTTTCCATAATTTTCTTACAAAAAACTAGAGTTTACGGTCAAAAACCCTTATTAGCTCAGATTTTTACAGAAATAGTTTATTTTTCGATCCAAAAATGGACTTAAGTTTAACATTTGAACCAGAGAATTGTATTTTTCATAGTTTTCTTACAAAAAACTAGAGTTTACGGTCAAAAACCATTATTAGCTCAGATTTTACGGAAATAGTTTTATTTTTCGATCCATAAATGGACTTAAGTTTAACAGTTGAACCAGAGAATTGTATTTTCCATAATTTCTTACAAAAAACTAGAGATTACGGTCAAAAACCCTTATTAGCTCAGATTCTTACAGAAATAGTTTATTTTTTCGATCCAAAAATGGACTTAAGTTTAACATTTGAACCAGAGAATTGTATTTTCCATAGTTTTCTTACAAAAAACTAGAGTTTACGGTCAAAAACCATTATTAGCTCAGATTTTACGGAAATAGTTTTATTTTTCGATCCATAAATGGACTTAAGTTTCACATTTGAATCAGAGAATTGTATTTTCCATAATTTCCTTACAAAAAACTAGAGTTTACGGTCAAAAACTCTTATTAGCTCAGATTTTACGGAAATAGTTTTATTTTTCGATCCAAAAATGGACTTAAGTTTCACATTTGAACCAAAGAATTGTATTTTCCATAATTTTCTTACAAAAAACTAGAGTTTACGGTCAAAAACCCTTATTAACTCAGATTTTACGGAAAAAGTTTTATTTTTCAATCTAAAAATGGACTTAAGTTTCACATTTGAACCAGAAAATTGTATTTTCCATAATTTTCTTACAAAAAAGTAGAGTTTATGGTCAAAAACCCTTATTAGCTCAGATTTTACGGAAATAGTTTTATTTTTCGATCCATAAATGGTCTTAAGTTTCACATTTGAATCAGAGAATTGTATTTTCCATAATTTCCTTACAAAAAACTAGAGTTTACGGTCAAAAACCCTTATTAGCTCAGATTTTACGGAAATAGTTTTATTTTTCGATCCATAAATGGACTTAAGTTTCACATTTGAACCAGAGAATTGTATTTTCCATAATTTTCTTACAAAAAACTAGAGTTTACGGTCAAAAACCCTTATTAGCTCAGATTTTACGGAAATAGTTTTATTTTTCGATCCAAAAATGGACTTAAGTTTCACATTTGAACCAGAGAATTGTATTTTCCATAATTTTCTTACATAAAACTAGAGTTTACGGTCAAAAACCCTTATTAACTCTGATTTTACAGAAATCATTTTATTTTTCGATCCAAAAAAGGACTTAAGTTTCACATTTGAACCGGAGAATTGCATTTTCCATAATTTTCTTACAAAAAACTAGAGTTTACGGTCAAAAACCCTTATTAGCTCAGATTTTACAGAAGCAGTTTATTTTTTCGATCCAAAAATGGACTTAAGTTTAACATTTGAACCAGAGAATTGTATTTTCCATAGTTTTCTTACATAAAACTAGAGTTTACGGTCAAAAACCATTATTAGCTCAGATTTTACGGAAATAGTTTTATTTTTCGATCAAAAAATGGACTTAAGTTTCACATTTGAAAGGTACGATCGTAATGAATGATACTTGTTATCAGAAAAAATGTCAATTGCCAAACAAAAGAAAAGAAAAAAAATCAAAACAAAATGGGGGGAGGGGGCCAAAAAGTTGGAGGGGAGGGGGCATCCTTCGAGTTTGGGGATAGGGGACCTTTGGGGGGTTGATTTTTCTGCTGGTTAGGGTCATTGGTGCTTATGATCCTTGATGGTTCGTACTCACATACACCTTACTACTTGATTTGCACGGATTTCTAAGTTTTGTTCTTAATTCCATTATTAAAATTATTTTCTTGCCATCTACATCTCTCTTAGTATCAACTTTTTAGTATACTATAACGTTAGACCCTATTTTAAACTGACAACACTGTTCAAACACAACTTGTGTATTATACAGAACACATCGGAGAGGTAAAGCTAGGTCAACTCACAATGTCATTCTATCATCATTAACCATTTTATAGATTGATGTTGTCTCACATTTATAACAAATTGCCTGAGTTAACAACTCCGAGGGTTACCTTAACTGCTAATCACTTTAACCCTTTTTTTTTCTTTTTCCCTATTATTCAAATAAGAACGTTCGTATAGTCCATTTCGCGAATCCCTTACCCCTCTTTTGCAAATGTAAATCAAACAATTCTGATCGTAACATCCAATTCTTTTTAAATAACAAACTACTCTCGAGTTCTGTCTCTGATTGGCTCCTAAAAAATGTCTACGTCAAACGATACATTCATTGTGTAATTCTTATCAATAACAAAAACCTTGCCAAGCTTTTTAGAATGTTCACGTTTAAGTGTAATGACACACGCGTGGGTTTTCCTTGCGCAATTCATGCGTAATTCTATGTGTAATTCGTACCTTTAACACTATTACCACTAACTGGATAAGTAACCCAACATGCCTAAACGGGCTCCGCAGGATACGTGGCATGAAAACGTCAAGAATTTGCTAATTCTGTTAGTTGGATCAATAACCTTAAGTACGTTTAACTATTATTTGCACCATCTCTTTTTCGAAATCACCTACTGCGTGTATATCGTTAAATTTTGCTCAATTAAGGACAAATGTCTTTGTAACAAGGCGACTATGGTTTTCAGGGAGCCCGGCGTTTACCCCCCCCCCCCCCGGTGATTAGCCCCCCCCCCCCCGGAAAATACCCCCCCCCCCCCCGGAAAATACTCTCCCCTCCCCCCCATGGAAAATAAGGCTTTCCAATCTGAGAATTTTGTTTGACTTTTATTTTGTTATTTCCATAGGGGGAAAGAATTTTGGTACTTGTGTATTATGCGCCACTCACTCAAGTTTACCCTGTGTGAAACTCGAGAACAAACCGGTTTCTTCGTTAGTTTATTTCATCTTAGCATGAGACAAGACGAAGACAAGTGACAGAATAGATGGGAAATATATAATTTGTGCTATATATTTGCACATAAGGGGGAGGGGATGGTGGTAAAGTATTTGGACAGTTTGACGTCAGAAATTAATTCCTTCTAGGTATGGCCACAAAGAAAAAATTACAGAAGAAAGCGAGTTATCTGGAAATTTTTTTACCTAAAAAAAAGAAATCCCAGTATAAAGTAAATGTAATGTTTCATTTAAGTATTTTTCCAAGTGTTAAGTGTGTTTTTTTTCAATGACCGATTTTCCAAGTATTAGGTACTATTGTTAGGTTAATGTAATTATAAAGGCCTCTTTATATGCAAGGAATACATAATTTATTCATGGATTATTGATCCACTAACGGGTCAATGACACCTTTTTCAAGGTCAATCAGGGGATGTTTCTAAATGTATTGATCCAGGACGATGTTTGCACATGCACAATGAATACTAGCGGGGCAATGTATTGATCCGCTAATGGGTCAATGACACCTTTTTCAAGGCCAATCAGGGGATGTTTCTAAATGTATTGATCCGCTAACAGGACAGGATCACGTGTCTCTTTCTAGGTCAATCCGGGAGTTACGTAAGGTTTCCTTACATCACAATTCAACCTTTAGATTTTGTTTATAATGGACATGCGTTGAGGTTAAATTATCATACAGTCACAAGCCATCATGGAGATAACATTGAATATTGATGAGTTGGAAGCATTAGCTACAAAGATTTATAATGTGAGTTCTGTTTAGTAAATTTTCTTAGGTTATTTCCAAGAAAAATCATTTTTGTAGTCCCCCTTCAGTATATTCAAATTCAGGGTATACCCCCCCCCACCCTCCAATACAAAAAACTCCACTAAGCGATGTTTATAGTCGTTAGCAAGCGTAAAATACGCTCTTTTTTACCATGTAACCCCCCCCCCGTTAACGATTTTAATTCTTTCATTTTAAATAATTCTCTTTTTCGATAAATTCATGTAATTTTCATGCTTTCTGTATTCTCGCTAAGAGTGACAACTTACTTCCGTCAGCTCTTAGGTATACTGATCTCTTTATGATATTAAGCCGCTAAGATTTAAATAGGGATAATTATTGAGACCCGTCAAGTGCACATCCTGTGTGCTAATTCTCATGAATTAGGATAGCAGCTTAGCAAAGGTTTCGCTGATAAAAGATACTTTTTTCCAGTCAAATTAAAAACAGTAAATCCTTTGAATTGCAAAGAGGGGATGGGTGTTAGTTATAATAAATAGTTTCATATAGTATTTGTTTTCCATTTTGAGTACTCAGTGTTTATATGGGGGTGGGGGGGGGGGGAAGTAAGGGGATGGATTCATTGTTCAGACATGTACCCCCTTTTGACAAGAAAACTACTTTAGCCTTTCCTACACGCAACTCTTAAGTTTAGTGTTTGGTTAGCTTTAAATTATACCATATTTTGTCTGCTATATTTATGGCTGGCTATTTTGAGATCTATATTTTGAATCATTGGCCTGGATTTGATACAATTTATGGCCCTAAAGAATAATGCTATTTTTTAAACTTTAAACACACCTTAGCTTTTTTTGCTTTAAATTAAACTAAAGAAGAGAAAAATATAAATTTACGTAAACGTGAAGACTATTGGATCCATACCCTCGGTACTGCTTATCCGTTCGGGTTGAATGATCGAGTGGCTAAATATGGAGACATGTCTAATGTTGTTGTTAATTGTATAAATGGTTTAATGGACCATCCTTCTTTTAATCATCCCGTTAAACGTAAAAATCGATCAAGAGGGCATAGGAAAAATAATAGAAAAAATAATATAGATTTAGAAATCTATTTGAAGGAATTGTGCAAACTATTTGAGTCTAATGGTATGGCTAGCATAATAAAATGTTTAAATAAGTTATCAAAAAATAATTTAATAAAATTATTTTGGAATGTAAATAATAAAACACCATGTAACTCAAAAATTAAACTGATTTATGATACAGTATGTATTCTAGCTAGAACTAAAGGTAATTCAAATGATAAAAAGTCAGATAAGACTGTTAATAAGGAGAATAGATTATATCTTCCTATAACTTTTATAAGTAAACAAATAGAGGATATAAATTTACCTGGAATTTTAAACCAGGCTGATGTGAAACAGGCCCTTCCTAGTAATTTGAAGTATAAGAATAATCCGATTATAACATATAAATTTTCAAAAACGATAGGACAAATGATTTTTAATTATAATTTAATACTTAGGAATTTTGACACGGATAGTAATTGGAAACCTATTTGTAAGTGTGACCAATTGTTATCGTTTGTTAATCCAACTTACGAACATATTATTACAGGTGATTTAACAATAATTAAGCAAATTGAATTGCAGAATATAATGAAAATGGGGGCTAAATTCCGTCTTTCAAATCATCTAAAACCCTCGAATCTGCTTAGAGGGTTAAATAATAATCTCGAAATATTTATTGATAATTGGTGCAAAAAAGAGAAAATTAATAAAAATAGTTTTCAGAATTGGAAACATTTAATTATTAATAAGGTTAGAAATAAGATATATAAGAGGACAAATAAGCATGATAATGATGTTGTTTTTTATAATTCTAAGATAAAACAAGCAATTGATAATATAAAGAGGGATTTTGTAATTGTACCCATTGATAAAGCGAATAATAATTTTGCAATAATTTATCAGAAGCTTTATTGTGATGTTTTAACAAAGGAGCTTAGTACAACAAATACATATAAAAAGGTTCAAGATGTTAATAATAGTCTATTGATTGGAATAGAGGATATACTTTTTAAAAAATTTAATATTAAGGTTAATGATAATGATAAAAATTTTCCGTTTTTATATTGGACGGCAAAACTTCATAAAAATCCCCCGAAACCACGCTTTATTGCGGGGGCAGCAAGGTGCCCGACCAGAGTTGCGGCTACTGACTTGTCGTGTATTTTAGGAGAAATCAAAAATAAGTTTGAGGCATATTGTTCGGGAATTAAAAAATTTTCTAAGTTTAATCCATACTGGAGTGTTAATAATTCGCTGCAAGTAATAGACTCTATTGCTTTAGTTTCAGCCAAAAGAGTGGACTCGTTTGATTTCACTACATTATATACAAATTTACCCATTAATTTAGTATTTATAAATTTAAAAAAGATTATTAAGAAAGCTTTTCTTTTGTCTAATTTGCCGTTTTTAAAAATTGATGCGTATAATAAGAAGGCGAGATGGACTAATTATTTTAATAGTACAACTAGCTCAAGATGTTATAGCCTAGATATGATTTTTGATCTACTAGAATTTGTTCTATTTAATACTTATATAAAATTTAATGGCAATCTATATTATCAATGTAATGGAATTCCTATGGGGGGTAATGCCAGTCCAGTTATAGCGGACCTATTTCTAAATTATTTAGAATACGATTATATGACGGATAAAAAGAATCCAAGTAATATAAAGTATTTGCTCTCAAATAATAAAAGATATTTAGATGACCTTCTGGTGGTAAATTGTTCAAATTTTTTAGAGATTGCAAGTAAAATATATCCACCAGAGTTAAAGCTGGAATCCAGTAATGGAAATGGCAAATATGACCATTTTCTAGATTTAGAGATTAATGTGGTACCTAATAATACAATAAATTTTAAAATATATAATAAAACAGACGATTTTAATTTTGAAATAGTTAATTTTCCATTTCCAAAAAGTAATATTCATTCAAATATAACATATTCATCGTATTTTTCCCAACTATTTAGATCTGCAAGAATTTGTACTAATTACATCGATTTTAGAAATAGATGTATGTTACTTAGCAAGAAGCTAATCATAAGAGGTTTTTCCGCCAATAAACTTGCTTGGCAATTTAAAAAGCTTTGTTTTAAGTATAATCAGCTTTTACATAAGTATAATAAAAGTTATCAAGATATCTTGAATGATATTTTACGGTAACTTGTTGACGGAATTGGTTTATCTTCCCGGTTGTTGAGGGGTGGATTGCGACACTTGTGGTAAAGATTGGTGGAATACTCGGAATTTAATTCTTAGAATTTGAGTGAAAGTGAAATTGCTCCGGGTGGAGGACTAGTGTTATTTATTTGTTTGTATTTAAATCGGTTGAAGTTCGGCTCTCAGTGTTATTTGAAGGTTGGTTAAGAATGTTTGAAAAAATTTTTCTGGGGTATATATTTTTATTTTTTGGATATTTTGGATTTTGTTTATGTTTATTCCATTGGTGGCACTATATAGGGGTATGCCAGATTATGGCATGGCGCGCTCAAATTGCCTGGGTAATGAAATTTAAGCGCCGAAACCCATTTAGGCAATGAGTTTTCATCTGACGAGCCCCGATATATGGTGATCACCTTGGGAATATAATGTTTTTGTAGATTTAAGGTGCTATAGCTTGGTTTTGGAACATTGACGTATGCTTATTGATGCTGATTTTGCTCTATTTTGGACTTGATTTTTGGACTGTCGGATTGGTTATACTGTTTTGTCCTGGGGAACTGGATGGATGAGTAGGGTCTACACCTTGTTCAAGTGCTCATTTATTTCAGTTACTAAAGTAGGAAGACAGTTTTTTTTTTTTTTTTTTTTTTTTTTTTTTTTTTTTTTTTTTTTTTTTTTTTTTTTTTTTTTTTGCCAGGTGATTACCGTAATACACTATATGTTGTTTTATTTTCTAAATGGTAAAAATAGGATTTTTATGCTTTTCGGCTTTATTTCCAACACGGAGTGTATTTAATTTCTTCTCTATATGGTAAAAATAGAAACATTGATTTCTATCCTAAGGGTACAGATTACGGATTGTCAGGGTTTATGTCTCACAAGTTGTGTAGTAAAACGTTTGATTTTTAAGTCTAGCTTCTTCATCGTAAATTTTTACTTTTTGCTTTTCTGAAAAGGGGGGGAGAGGGGCTTCTTTGGGACAATGGCAAATGCTTTCTAGACAAAATTATGCATTATACTAATTTTTTTCTTCTTTTTAAGTTTAATTATGAGAAATGCTTGCCTCCTCCCAGTAAGAGAGTTAGGAAATGACGCTACTCCCATGCAACAGCAGGAGATGGCTGGCCCATCGAGAGCCACCCACATCCCTTCCAGACCAGCGCTGCCTGCCCAAGTCCAATCCGATCAGACACCAATGCAGCCTGGCAGAAAATTAAAGAGGTAGTGGATGGCTGCTCACATGATGGTGAACCCCACTGCTCCAACCCCCCAAGCCAGTGACATCGCTGCCACATATACATATCCCACTGACACTGCGGGCCCGGCTGCGCAAGAAACTGACGTCACCATCCCGTCCATCCCCCATCATGCTTTGCCAGGACCATCTGGCACTCAAATGCAGCCAAAATTTGGAAATGTAAGTTTAAGTTTTATTTCTCGCTATTTTTTTAACCTGATAAAATATAACGTTCTCCCTTTGAATCATATCAAGTGCATGCATTCAATCTGCCGAATTAGGTTAGCGAAGCCAAAAAGGTACTATATTCCAGGCATAAGTAAGTAGCAAAATCTTTGCGATATAAACTGCTTTATTAACGAATGCTTCACCTTGCCTTTACAAATATTATAAAAACAACTCTCTATCGGAATGAGTTGTGTATCAAGTCCTGTGTTTTGGCTATCCACTTCAAACCAAGTAAAGACACCGGTTTTTTTCCAAAGCAGATAGAGTATTAATATGAAATTTTTGAGGGGTTGTTTGAACAAAATCAAAACCTACTATGTCATGTTTTAGATTGTAAATATCATATATTAAGTTAGAACTTTCAGAATATATAGAGTAGGGAACAGTGAATTAACTAAATGCTACTACTACTACTAAGCGTGTTTTTAAGCACATGTAAATAATAAACCAATTTTAAAAATAGGGTGATTTAGACACTTTGAAAATAAGCTATTTTCTTTATAGATTGCATTAGTTCCATATTCCTTATCTTCCCCCTCATCAGTTGAAGAAGAAGAAGAAGAACTCGCGTCTACGGAATGTCATGCCATTCAGGACAATTCACATATCAATGAATGGGATGGTATCGTTAATTCCGATGAAATACCTCTTAATATTGATAATTTTCTAAGTAATTATTTCAAAGTAGAACCTAGCACAGTTGAGCAAGATAATGTTCCTAGTTCAGAGGGGGACTTACCATTGCTAAGTCCAAATACCATGCTAATTTTAAATGATTTTGTCAATGAACAAACTGTGAATCCTTCTCCCTCAGATTACATGAACATAGTTGCAATTCAAACAAATGAAATGGATTCTCATAGTCCTATTTTTGAACAAAGCGGGGGAGGAGTGGTGAAAATATACAAGAGGGGGAGGGTAACAATGCACAATTTACAACACATACAAAATTCAATCAAACAAATTTAATAGAATCTCATCATCTTTGGTATCTCGCAGTCGATATGTCGTGGGTGTAGTGTCTAGGATTTTGGACACTTTAAAAAGTTCAGTGCTCCATAATCAATTCCCATTTTCAAAATATTGGTGGTTCTATTAATTCGAACAGTATCGCCAACATTGAATTTCTTCTTCACATTTTTTTTCTTTTTCACTGGAATATTGCTTTAGAAAAGAATCAAATGTATTTTCACTGCAATGAACTTCCCGAGAGCTAACATTGGACAGGGATCGATGTGGTCGCTGGTTGTATATTTGCATTATTTTATCTAAATCATGAATAAAAGCAGCAGTATTTTTCAGGGTACAATATCTTGAAATTAATAGACGAATCGTTCTTATCAATCGTTCAGCCAATGCAGCCTTTATCGGGCTGTGATATGAGTGTTGTATTATATTTCAATAGAACCTTTTGCACATTAGGATTAACAAATTCGTTACCGCGATCCGATTGAATTTTTTTATAGCAATCCTGTTCAAGAATACTTTCTAAAGCATGAGCAACTTCAACACCTCTCTTTGATTGCAATGGAATGGCATAGTCATAGCGATTAAAGACACTGATTGCCACTAATATATATTTATAGATTGTATTGTGACGAGGTTGAATCGCGTCTAAAGTTAAAAGATCAGTTTGCATTATATGCAGAGGGAAAAAGGCTTTAGTTTGTCGATATTGTTTGCCACGAAGCCTGTGATTCCGATTCAATGTGTAACTCGGTTCATTTTCTAGATACTCTTTTGCTTGTTTTAATGTGCTGCCATCTATGTCAGAGGCAACTATAGAAAGCGTTGTGGGGGATCTTAGACTTCCCGCTTCACCAATATTTTCATAAACATGTTTTAAAACTTCATCCATTTTGAACGCAAACACGTAGTGTAATGTCCACTCCCCTTTTGCACACTGGAGAGTGAATCAATACGACTTCGCTTTTGGCTAGCAGCCACTGGTATTATAAAATCATTGCTGCTGCTAGTATTTTCCAATATTGAATCTAATTCTTTTTTAAATGGTGTTGGTGTTGTTGGAGGACTATATTCTTTTAGCTTCTTTAGAATTTGCTTATTGCCAACAAGACTTTTGGGGAAGTTTGACGCATTTAGAAAGGTGTATAGATCATTGTCAAATGATAAAAATCCTGGACGATTCGTAACCATATCACAAATTAAATCAACTAGATGATAACTTTTTCCCTGAATTATAATTCGTTTCCCTATGCTATCGACCTGAACTTGATCACCATCACCACTAGTTTCCAAAATGAGATATGCTAATACTCTTTTACTCGATAGGTCACTGGCAATAGGTTTCCAATTGATGTCACTGTGGAATTCAATTCCTTCTCCTTTGATTGCACTGCTGAATCTTGAGGAGATATTTCCTGTTTAGAGGGATCTTTGACGGTGGCGGGTCTCTCGCGATAAGGTCTATGTTTGTCCACACGTTCCAATGCATCTTGAAGTAAAACTAGCTTTTTATCATCGGCAATATTATCATCATTAATGAATTTGCTTAGACTGTCTTCAAAATGTTCCTCGGGCGAGAGGACATGTTCAAGTGGCGTCAATTTATAGGGTTTAGTCACCTAGAGAAAACTGTTTACAAGTCCTGCATTTATTGGCAGTAAAAGTATAAAAAAGCTACCACCCGCTTGAAGGAGACGTTTTCTTTTAAAAAAATTTTCCTTTGTTTTTGCGAGCCAAGGCACGTACAGTGGAACGATGTTGCCTTGTATGTTGTCTAACACCTTCTGTCAAGTGTACATTGTCCTCAGTTAAATTTAAACAAAGTTCAGATATTAGATTAATGAAATCATTTTCGAAACCGTGTTTGAGTATGGCCGTCCTGAGTGGGGGTTTTGAAGTGGCCAGAACGGAAAATAAATGCCGTCGTTCGTGTAGTTTTTCAGTGTCATGATGGCAACTAATAGCTTTTTCTACTGTTCACCGGAAGATATACTGTAAAGTCTTTGTCGAAAATATCTGTGACTACACGTAGATCCTCGGGTGTATTCTGATTAAGATCTAGCAAAATGTAACCGTAGGGCTTATTTGTCGCTGAGTGTAAGCTAACAGCAGAAATTTTGGAGTGCCTGGATATATTTGCTTATTGAGAGTTATTAGCGAGCTAAAATCACGAACAACTTGGTAGATAATATAGATGGTGCAATTCAAAGCCAGGGTTCTCATACATTTTCTGTGATGAAACAGATTGTGTAGAACTAGGGTTATGGAAATGTGTTCATGATGAGAGCGAACGGTAAACAGCTGTTGCATTTCCTGTGAGAACTGTTCAATTGATTCAGCCAAATCATCAATAATCAGCCATGAGTTTGGTTCAATACTATTGAAAACATCAAGTCCCCGTATGAATTGTATTGGCATGGATGTGGCAATAGCCTTTATTTGATCGTAAGATTCCTGCCAAATACTATAGCAATAATAAATTTTCTTTGGTTTTTTCAAAACATTTTATTACAATTTTGAATTATTTTAGCTAAAAGTGTCGTTTTCCCAGACATTGATGGGCCACACAGAAACGACCTGAATGGTGTTTTAAATTGATACATACTGCTGCTGCTGCTGTTGACAACAGTCGGACTAAAACTAACTGTAAACTATACTTGTCCAATGAATAAATAATAATTTTCCCATAGATCTATCTAGTACAAGAAAAACAAAAACAATAGAAACAATAGCATTTATTAACATCAACACTTGTACAGCATGAATAGTACACACACACTATTTGTTCAACAAGAACAACAACAGCATTTATTAACAAAAACACTTTTCTGTACAGCAATAATAGCACTATTTGTTCAACAAAAACAACAACAGCATTTATTAACAAAAACACTTTTTTGTACAGCAAGAACAACAAACACTATTTATACAACAAGAATAGTACACATATTTTTGTACAATAGCACGAATAGCAATAGCACTACTTGTACAACAACATTTTTTCACATAAAAAAACAACTTACAACACGAACACGAATAGCAAAGTTGAACACTATGAATTTAAAGGAAACCCCCCTCCCTCTAAGGGCACCCCAACCCCCGGGAGCCGTGGGCCGAAGGCTGGCCGCGGGAATTTTGTATACAATAGTCGCTGCTGCTGCAGGTTAGGTTGAGCATTTAAGTTAATTTATCAGGTTAGGTTAGGTTGGGTTTGAGCATTTAAGTTAATTTATCAGGTTAGGTTAGAGCATTTAAGCTAATTTATTAGGTTAGGTTAATTTATCCAGACCAAGTTGGTTGCGATAGTCTACACATTCAACCCGGTCTGAAATTCGATAGTAGCCGTGAGGGAGTACTTTTACACCATCCTCGAGCACAAAGACTTTGTCAGATATACACGACATGGCATTCTTTTCAACTCTAACAGTATAGTTTTTATGCTGCAGAGATCGAATTGCTAGCACCGTTGCTCTTGGCACTAGACAACTATGTACACAGGTTCTGTAGACACTCATGTTGAAATTATTTTTTACAAAATGTGTAGGCACCCCTTTACACGCTTGCTTTATATCTTTGTCGTGTGTTTCTTCACAATAAACTTTAGGACCGGGGAACACTCCATTGGATATTAAATCACTCCCCGTCTCAGATTTTAACATTAGTAGCTGATTGGGAGCTTGACGTTTCACCAACTCGGGGTAGAGGGATCCATTCCAGTTAGTGAAATCCATCCGCGAGCTGATGTGCACCCCTTTTTCTAAATCATTTAATAAATCCCCGGTTTTTACTTTTAACAGCAGAGAATATGTATCCCCATAATAAAATTGAACCTCCCCCTCCCTTGGCCATTGTACCTTGCACACATTGTAAAAAAAGGACAACATGAGCTTTTTGAAACTTTCCAGTACTGAACTACCTCCCGCTATATTCTTGTTGAGTACAACATTTGTTTTTTTACTGTGTAGAAGAACCATGTTCGACTCTATGCTCGTGAATGTTGTAAAACTGGGGTCGGCTATAATTCGTGCACATTCTTGGGGGCAGGTTACGACGTCACAACGGGATCTGTTCCGTACACTTTCACACATTTTGCCAAACGCAGAATTTAAAATGAGCTTTTACATTTCCTTTTCCACTTTACTTTTTGCCTGAGAGCGTTTACCGACAAAGGTGTCGATAAACATCTTCAAGTAGGGTTTCTGACTAAATTGTAGGACCCAGTGCATTTTTGTGATCTTGAAACCATTGTTCATCATCCATCACATAAGCACATGGTGAACAACGATATTCTGTTTAGGGTCTAGATCTGCAATCAGTTTCTGCTTGGAGGGGGTCCATTGCATGCCAATATCATCAACGAAAGATCGATTGTATGGGCTCAGCGATTCCTTGGTCACTGGTCGATTGACACAAGGGAATACAAAATCCTTAACAGAATCGTGAAGATCCAATGGTATGTGCCCGTCAATTTCAATGAACCAACCTTATTGTCCATTGTCCTCGACTGTGTGAATGTCGGGGATCTCACAAGGATTCTCAAGCCATTTATAGATTCCACACGGCAAAGAGTAGTGAGACATTGCCGAGGGGTATAATGAGTTCATGTCAAGGAAAACTGCATTTGACTTTACACTAGTGTCTTGTCCACTTGGATCTGTTGTTAAAACGTGATCCCCATGAAAAACATACCCCCCCCCTCATCGACCTTTCTGCAAAAAGGTGTTGATCTACATCAGTGATCAACCCTATTTCCTCCCTACTAATTTTTAAAATCAAGTCCATCAACAAATGTGGTGTGGAAAAATAATAAGCTAAATCTAATCCAAACTCTGAATAGATTTGATCTGTGTTTTTACAGACAATATCTAATAGAGTTAAAACGTCACTGGCCAAGTACAGTTTACAATAATCCCACCCATTTTTACATTTACCCTTTGCCCAAACCTTCCCGGCTAATTGATATTCCTCGGCAGTGCATTCACTATTGGTGAGTGAATTATAGAAAGCATCAATTGGAGGTAGTTTCTCCTCGCTTAAGCGTGCACCAGAACAGTAATAGTCATATGTATATACGGCTTTACAGGTCAGTAGGTCATACATTTCACTGTCTGGAAAGCGCTGTTTAAGCAGAGGAAAACTATCAAAATTGTCGCTTTTCTGCACTTGAATCAATTGACTCAAACCCTTGGGAAAAAAACTAAATGAATCTAAAAACCTGATTTTATTCCAGCACGCATGCCCATTATCCTCTGCCTGCCATTTCAACTCGAGAAGCACCAGCTTCTCTGCTGATTTGGGGATAATATTGTAGGTAAATGAATTGTTTACCCATGGACTATATACTCCCCCTCCCTCCCTGTGCATACGTGCCAAAGCCGGTAAAATAAATTTTAATCATAATTTGAATTGTGAATGAAAACCGGTATAAAAAAATGCTGGCTTACATTCACATTGCACGATTGATGTTCTACACCACGAAAATTACTACCCCCTGATGATATTTCCTGCCACAAGTGATTATGATCCCTGACTTTCCCCTTCCCCCCTCTTTTCCCCCTAGTCCCTTTCCCCTTAGCCCCCTCTTAAAATTCCCCCTTACAACCCCAGCATATTTTTTTATTTTTAATCGCCAGACGATCCTCTGCAGACAAAACATTGGGTAATGGGTATTTCTCATACGAGAAATAGCTCCATTCACAGTGACAATTAATTTAGTTAATGCCTTGATCATACACTCGTTCTCATCCAACGTCTCGACTATTTCTAATAACTGCATTGTGTTATAGTTGTCTCTTTGCTCGTGGGCATAGAAAACCGCTATAGCTTGATGTTCTTTGATTCGTTTCGGAAATCGATGATCGTTCACATCCACTAGCCTAGCTTCACAATCCAAAGAGATTTTATTGCTTTGAAGGAGGGTATTTTGGAAATTTTTAAATCTTAAAATGGCCCTGTCACCCGAAACTGTTTCCACTGTCTGGTAGCCATGCCGTCTGCAATGTTTCATGTGATTCTGTAACTTTAAATCACTATAAAATC
The DNA here is from genome assembly GCA_027921565.1 of Artemia sinica. Classification (NCBI taxonomy): domain Eukaryota; kingdom Metazoa; phylum Arthropoda; class Branchiopoda; order Anostraca; family Artemiidae; genus Artemia; species Artemia sinica. The sequence goes on along the minus strand of CM051276.1, from coordinate 45,948,471 downwards.
TAGACAGGCATGTTGGACAGTAGAAACGTGTCCCATGTATTTTACCCTCCCCCAGAACTCTACTGATATCTGTAATGGGGTTAAAATGGCCAATTGCATTGGTTTCACTAGGTGGTGTATTCAAAAACCAAACCCAGTGCTTCAACAATTCAATTGACGAGCCCTTTACTGGGAACAACACCCCCTTTTTATTAGAACGTACCCCATCCTCAAATTCAGTTTCATACTCGATCACAGTAACGCCGATATTTAAATGGGCATTGGCCTTTTCAAAAATTTCAATTGACCTTAGCGTTACTGGGAATTTTCCATCTAAACAAGTGAAATATACAGGGGGAAAATCGGATCCCACCTTCCCATGTACAGCCCAGTATTCTAAATTTTTCTTTGTAGCGTCATGTGTTAGAGGTCGGAAAGCTGATATTAGGAAAGCGTACATGAAAATTTTTTGTCCTGTTTCAAAACAGATTCGTTGAATGCCTTGACAACCCTCTAAATCGGTATTATATTTTAAAACTATAGTTCTCAGCCCATGCCCCCCTCTTAAAATAAAATCTTTTTTAAATTTACAAATATTAACAATTAAATTTTCAATAAATAAAACTACAGACCCACACCCATTCTCATGATAATTTTCTTGATGCGTAATAATGTAACCTATCCATTGCATAAAAACTGCTTCATAATTTTCTAAATGTGGATAGAACACTAGCATCTTGGTATGTACATAATGGTCATATACCTCACTTTTGCCCTCATTTAAATAAAATATCTTTAAAACAATTGAAACCTTAATAGAGTCCCTACCCCCCCACAACTGAATCTGGTTTTCTTACAGTGCACGAATTTTATCTACATATAACTGGACAATATCTATAGGGTCAAATATAAAATTCCCCCCATAAGCGAATTATAGAGATCCCCAAAGGTTGCGGTATAGACGGCTATTGCATTTAATCGGCGGTTTTTATGAATACGAACTACAAAAAGTTAGAAACACTAGTGAAATTTATCATATTGAAAAGATAATGTCGTACTCGCAGGGGCAAGAAATAGTTGCTTGTTCGCTGGCTAGGATACAACTCTGATTTTGATTCTTGGGTTGCAGTTGAAGACATTAACAATACCCAATGATTTTTATGTGACTTTCATGTCCAATGTTACTGATCCTCTCTACAATGACTTGAATAAAACAAGTGATTTCTGGACGAAACTCTCTCCCACCATCAAATTCGAAGATGGAAAGTGTGAAGTGGCTCTTGTCGACTGTATTCTCAAAAATACATATGACGACCTGAGAAAAGATCGCAAATATGATATAAAAATTAGACCCTATCATTGGCCGCCACACTCAGGTGATCAAGAACAAATTCAAAAGATCAATTGGATGAATTATCCATATATTGAATTACCCTATGAAGAACTCACCTGTATTAATGATTTATGTCGTTCTATCAATAAAAGAATTTCCGCTCGTAAAAAAGGAGCCTTTCATTTCATTTATTCAAAGGAGGAGGGCAATATTTGCGTTAGTTCACCCATTGCCGATGAAAAGGTTATTCTCAATGATAATCTAAAAGATGTTCTTGGCTTTAAGCTTAATATAATCAATGGTAAAAGTGCTGAAAACACTAATTTTATTTTTGCTGACTACCCGCCTGCCTTCTCCACGGACACTTGTATATGTCTCTACGCTTCATTTGTTGAAACATCTCGGGTTGGCAATAGCAATGTTCCCCTCCTACGAGTTCTTGAACGAAAAACTAATCAAGAGCATATTCACCACTAAAATATAAATCATCTTCAGTATATCCCCGTAAACACTTCCTATTTGGAACTCTGTCAGTTAACACTAAGAACTGAATTAGGTGATCCCCTAGCAATAACAAAAGGTTTGGCTGTGATTAAATGCCATTTTTACCCATTCAACAACAAGATGTCTAATAGAAAAGTGGTATTCATTTGTCCTGATATTGACTGCTATGTTAATACTCTTGGCCCAAGACAATTGGGCAATGGAATGGACTATTACAAAGGTCGTTCGCCGATGTCTGGCTATGGTCTTGGCAGTTGGTTTGCTAAGCTGTTTCGCTCTGCACTACTTCTGGCTAGAAAATATATTGTACCGGCTGCGACAGATTTTGCATCCTCTACACTATACAATTGGGGCTCTGGCAAGGATTTAAAAAAAGTGCTTCGGAAAATCTCAGGTTCAGTGCGCGAACCCTTGGCGAACAATTGAAATCTCATCAAAATGGAAAAGGTTTAAAAAGGTCGAGAAGCAGTGCGTCACTCATCAGTCTCTACACAGGACAGAAACGAAAGACATCACCCCTGTTAAAGAAAAGAAGGAAAAAGACGAAGCGTACAATAAGCACAAGTAGAAGAAGAAGCCCCAGGAAGAGAATTTTTAGATCGAAACTAGATTTCTTTTCCTAAGATGTCATATCTACCGCATAAGGATTCTCAACCTTCAATCACTTCATCTTTAAATCTATTCAATGCAGAAAATATTGATGTGAGTGTAAAACATGGATACTGTGAACAATTTTATCCGCAACAACCCCTCTCCGATAATATTCACTTTCAAATTTATTCCAATGAAGACTACTTTATGGACATGTCTTCAACAGTTATAGATTTACGAATGAAAGTCCAGAAATCCGATAATACATTGCCAGTTCTTGCCGATGGAATATCCTATGAAAATTATATATTACATTATTTATTTCCTCAAATCAGTGTCTACATAAATGGCATGCTGGTGAGCACAAGCAACAATCTCTATAATTATACAAGTTATATCCAATTCATGCTGATGACACCCAAGTCATACAAGGAATTGAGAGGCACCTCCAATGGATATGAATATATTACTAATACTGGTAGCATAGATGCACTTAAAAATGCTACAACTAGTGAATTACATCTAGTTGGAAAAATATATCATGAAATATTTAATATACCTCAATGGACACCACCCAATATTAAAGTGGATATAAAATTGACGCTTGCTCCATCCAATTTTATTTTACGAAAGTAACTTGCTGCCAATCCTGATGTAACTCTCTCCCTCACCTCGGCAATACTACATGACCGCAAACAGCAGGTTATGAGTTCTGTTGCTTTGGCAGCGCAAAAACTGAGAGCCAGTGTAAATAATATTAAACTACTTGTTCCTCATACAATCACCAATCAGCGTCATATTGCCACAGGCTCACGTACCTTCACCGACTCATCTTTTATCAATGGCGAAATTCCGTCAAAATCAGCCTTGGCATTTGTAAAAAGCGCTAGTGCAATAGGATCGTGGACTGGATGTCCACATAAATTTGAAATGTTTGGGCTTTCATCTCTTGTCTGCAAAGTAAATGGAATCCCACTCTACAATCTATCTTTTGATAAATCCTATAGAACATTGTATGAGTTAATGCAAACCCTAGATCATGATTCACAACTATTTGAAAATGGCATAACTGAAGAATTGTTTGCTAAAACACATGGTTTCATTGTATTGGATTTGTCTGGCACCCAGGATATGAGTATAGTACGATTGGGGAGTGTGCGTTTAGAGTGTACATTTGCCGACCCATTTGCTGAGAGTATTGCACTAATCTCGCTAAATCAATTTGAAATCTATTGGTAAATCACTCCCGAAGGCAATGTTCTTCTAGACCTTGCACCATGAACACCAGTCAAATAATCAATATATTTAATATGGACCCCTACATGTCCAAATACAGATCCTATTGTCTACCCTCAGACTTTCTTAGAAAAATTCAAAGTGCCAACAATACCCTAATCACTGTTAATAGCAGTCCGTCGACCGTGAATACTGGCCATTGGTTGTGCATCTTTCAAACTATGAAGACGATTAAATTTTTTGATCCTCTTGGCCTACCCTGTACATTCTACACTCTACACATGAGCAACTATATTGAGAGCAGTGGGAAAACTATTATTCAAAATCGGAGGAGAGTGCAGGATGTGACGACTAAAAGCTGTGGTTTCCATGCGCTAGTATAATTCGTGTTCCGATGTCGCAGCTATACTTACAAGCAGTTTCTCAACATTTATGTAGACAATCCACGTCTGAATGACTTTATGGTGGAAAATATCCTCTCAGACCTGTATAATATTGATTTTAGTGTCCTACGAGTAAAGTGCTTAAAAAATGTATGTGAATTTGTTTATTAATAAATTAAAAATGTATATACACAATGTCTTTATTCTTCACTTTAGATTTCTTCTTCCTCGGTGTATAGGCAACTATCGTAAACCACTAATGCTGGTAAATCATTTGAATTCACTGTATATTGATCTGGATTGGCTGCAAAGTCAGGGTCACATTTTCTACAGTATAATGTAACTTCACTCTTGTCATATCTCTTTGCATAGTCAATGATACTATTTGCATTTTCTATTTTGGAATTCACGTGTTTCAATTTGTCTATTTGAAGCAATATCACATACAGTGTTTTCAAATGGTGAATCACATTCGGTAACTGCCAAATAAAAATCACTAGGTTTATAGTCATAATAGGCAGTGTCGTAACAACGATGACGTAGAAACCAAATTGTCTTGTTACCCCAACAGTTGAATCGTAGACCAGATTCTTTCTCCCAAAATAATTTAAATCCCTGACGATACCAATCTCGTAGAAAAAAACTAAAATAACATTTGGGGTCCTTTCCAATCATACCGGGGTAAGTATTCTCCCACTGATCACATTTGTCATAGTGGCAATTGGAGCATAGATGCCCTCTAGAGTGAGAGTCACAAATCTCTTCAAGACATGAATTACATCCTTTAATTTGTACTGCATATCCTCTATGTAATTTACAAGGATTGCATAATTTGCACTTTTCATTATAGTCATCAATAATCGTTCAAATCTCACATTATGACCAATTGCCCAGAGTGTACTTGCATAGTGGACATGTATAGAACATTTTTGGTTTCCTATGTCAACTCTCTCACAGCTAAAAGGAAACTGATCCTTGTTCGATAAATTCAGTGGGGGGAATGGGAGAGGAGTAACTCTGTGACGCCACCTCTTTCGAAGGGGGAGCCATCTACATTGAATCTATGGCAATGTTTTGAAAAGTATATCCACGATGTTATTCTGCTTTGTTCCAATTAATATATCAATAAATTGAGTATAAGCATTTGAGTCACATCGTAAAAGTTGCATACAATAGTCCAATGGGAAGAATCAGTTTTCATTATATTGTCAAGTGTTCCCTGTGAGAATATCTTCCGTTGAAAGGATAACTCGAGAAAATCGTCATCCAGAATCAGATGTTTTTACATAATCACCAGATTCGATCTAATTCTCTCTTTCTCAAATTTATTCATTTTTCAATCCTATCACTCCCACTGCTGACTCTAGACTAACCATGATTCGTTCTACTTAATCTAACATTCTAACAAATGGGTGACATTTTCGATTTCGAAACAATTTTATTGTATAATTACAACAATAATATTACACATGTACAATTAGCGATACAGCTTATTGTCTTCGATATGCTTCACTATTGCCTTTAAAGCACTTTGAAGTCTATTCACATGTGGTATATCAACTTTTGCAGCGAAGCATAATTGATCCTCCATTTTAAATTTGCTCAAAGATATCACATATCTTGCATATACTTCATCCCATTCCAGACAAAGTCGTGATTCTCTTGTGATTTCCACCGCAATGTTTGGTGCTCTTGTATCATTGCTACCAACTCCACTATCAACTTCTAATAGTGTAAACATTCCACTCATTATTACAAATATATCTTAATGAGTAAAGTCAAACTTTTCTCACTCCTTGAATTCTATTCTCACACTAATAACAACTATAGCAAAAATCCTTCCTTAAATCAGTTGTGTCACTTCCCGTTAGCGCATCGATAATTCCCCGTCGATTATGTAATCAATTTCTGAGAAAACTAGTCCCCCTTCGATTATTTAAATCAATTTCTCAGAAATCCTGTCCCCTCTAGTGGATAGATACAGTTAGAATAAATTATGCAACATCAGTGAAGATATTGCGTCACTCCCGTCTGTATCCATTAGGCTTAGAAACATCCCCTGATTGACCTAGAAAAAGACACATGATTCTGTCCCGTTAGCGGATCAATACATTTAGAAACATCCCCTGATCGGCCTTGAAAAAGGTGTCATTGACCAGTTTGCAGATCAATACATTGCCCCGTTATTATTCATTGCGCATGTGCAAACTTCGTCCCGGATCAATAAGAGTAACAATGGGTTTATTTAAAAAAAAATATATATACATCATCGATTCCCTGAAGCAATGCTTGTGCGGGAGAAAACCCACCTAATAAATCAAAAACCAAAAAACCAAAAAAAAAAGAAAAAAAGAAATAGAAAAAAAAAAATAAAAAATAAAAAAAAATAAACATAATTAGAGCTCAACTTACCGGACCCGAAAACCAACGAACCTCCAAACAACACCCAAAATATCATATGTATATATACAAATATTATAAATATTATAAAATATATAATGAATATAATCATATTCAGCTGCAACTAAACCCTCCTCAAAAACAAAACTTAAGCGGCGTGGAATAATCCATTCAAAATATACACATCAAAACAATGGTTCTTTAGCGACTTACGAAAAACCTGCAAACCCCCGACATTCCTCAAATCCTCTTGCAAACTCTCCCAAACTAACGGAACAACATGGCGAATTGAAAACCTAGACGTGACCATAGCTGGTCTTCGCACCAACTGAGAAGATCGTGTCAAATGATCGTGAGTAGTAGACGCAAGACTAAACATTCCTGAAAAACATGATGGTAACTCCGAAGCTAAATATTTAAACATAAACAGAGCATTATAGAATTGTAGCGATAAAAGAATTTATATTGTGGTAATGGGAAGATTCGCTACTGTGGTGATAGAAATTTCTCCTATAGCGCCACTTATAGCGCTGGAGATTGTGTCAACTAGGCTAGCGCCGCTCTCAATTAATGAGAAAAATTGAATATGTAGACATACAAATGTGGCTTCTTCTTTCTTGAGCTATCTGGAGATCAGATTCCTCTGGGAGCATTCACTTTGGAGACTTGCGAACTAATTACCCACTATTGGACTAGACGCAGACATATAAACGAAACAGACACATACAAAAAGACAATAGATTTATTGAACTTACATGCTTAGCTGTACAGCAACGGGTTACTTCAATGATAATTATGGTGACCGAGATTATTTGCGGTACTAATCGTATCAGATCTGACTTAAGATTAAGATTAAAAAACACATTTACCCCACTCCCAAACGCAGTTCTTTCGTCCTGCGCTGTAGGGACTGCCTGCCATTGGACCAAGTGACCCAAGGACGCAAGTCTTCGTCCAATAATCTCTTTAAGATTTTTCAGATGATTCAGGAGTTCACACAGTTTTTTTGCCTTTTAAACTTCCTTAGAAATGTTGTGCATTGCATTTTTTTGCTACAATTATCTTAGCGAAATTCGAACGACTATGTCGTTGTTTGACTGAAGATAGAACGCAGTTTCTCTTTTTGCTGATTAAAAATTTAGACTCTTGGAAGCGGTATTGGAACTCAATTAGGGAATGTTTAATTTCTGCCCGAATCATCTTTAGAAGGAAAGAATCTTGTATTTTAAATGTATGGTATTCTACTGATGGTGCACATCACCCTTCCCATGAAATAATGACGTCCCGTCATTAGTAACTGCTCATTAGGAGTGCTTAAAAATTTTTTCGATTATTTTTTTTTTTTTTTATTCTACATCCCTATCTAAAATTCATCTACCGGACTAGGATTAATTTTGGTTCTAGGTTAGCTACTACATTAAAGATTTTTTTTTCTATATCTAACACTGATTACTTTTACATTTCCAATCAGGTTGGGACTATTCTACTTTTACATTAGTTTTTTTTTTGATTTTGCTGTCTATATGACGTACTACATACTATCTACACAACGTTGAATGAATAACATAATAATATTACACCTAATTCTACTTGTGGTACATACATGAATAATTTATAACATACAATATTTGGTTCAACATATTCACTGATGACATTAAAACACTTTCACTATTGAGATTTTTGCATTGTCAAAGCTATTAGGAAGTAACACATTTAGCTTCACATCTATTCATCACCTTTCGTGTCCTTAGTGTACTACACCCTTCTGTTGTAAATTACTGTCCTTCACTCCTTTTGTCCTGGCAAAAATTTCGAAGCACTTACATTATGGTTTCTTCATGGAACAGTTCGAGTCTAGTTGTCTTTACACGGTAAGTTTTCCCTAATAGTCAACTGGGAAATGACCGTTAAATATCGTTCTAATAGTCAACTGGGAAATTATTCTTCCCACTACAGGTGTTGGTGTTTTTCTTCTCAGCATATCATTTTTTTAGGATTTTAGAGGCACATAGAGAATGTATTCTCGCTTAAAATTGTTCATTTGTGCCTTTTGAAACGGGTTGTCGTCATACTATAGTGACTCTCTTAATATATTGTCTTTAACTTCAGCTTCAAATATCTTCAACTATCATTTAACTTCAAATATCGTTAAATATCGTTATCTTGTACTGCTCGATGGTGTTCTCAGAGTTAAAGTTCAAATTGTCTTTAATTTCTGCTTCAAATATCTTCAAATGTCTTTAAGTGTCATTTAACTTCAAATATCGTTTATCGTGTGCTGATCGATGGAGTTCTCAGAATTAAACTTCAAATTGTCTTTAATTTCGTCTTCGAATATCTTCAAATTTAAATATTATTTAACTTCAAATATCGTTAAATATTGTTATCTTGTACTGATCGATGGGGTTCTCAGAATTAAACTTCAAATTGTCTTTAATTTCAGCTTCAAATATCTTCAAATGTCTTTACATATCATTTAACTTCGAATATCGTTAAATATCGTTTATCTTGTTCTGATCGATGGGGTTCTCAGCATTTATGTGATTATATAGTTCGTTAAAGCACTTGATACTGAGGTTCAAATATAGTGTTACCTGATACGTAATATGGTTCATAGTCGAAGAAACGACGATCGAAGGTAACTGTTGTTTTCGTAGACGAAGTTGGGATGAAACTTGCGTGGAGTTATGGTGAGTACTCTTCGTTGGTTGAGATATGATGAAAATAGATGCTACTGGGTCGTATCTGTACTGGGCAGCTTATTGTAATACTCAATGACCAAAGTGTCCATTTACTTTCCTGTAATAAAAATAGCGAGGCAGAATCACATGTTCTTTGAAGTAAATACACATACAATAATTCACGCATTAATTGGGTTATAATTTCTTAGCTATGAGATAGAATTAAATAAATACACTAATATTAGTATTCTCAACAAAAATCTAAAAATTTAAAACAGAGATGTCTTCAAATTTGTTTTGAGAATGGAAATATCGATATTAAATAAACATAATTTACCCTACATTATTAAGTTTGAGGTCTACTTTTACAATATCTTTCATGCCTGCATTGTTCACGCAAGTCCGTACTGTATAAGAAACGCATGTGTAGCGTCATAACCACACGGTTTTACGCAAACAGTACTACAACGAGGGAACAAGACATAGCAAGGACGAGTGGAGACCTCTATACCCACTCGTTTTCTGATGTCTTCCCTATTTCTTGGCTTAGACGTTCTCATGGGGCTCCGGGTTTAACCTCAGCATTTCAGCTGTTTCCCCGTGTTCTTCTCTTGGTTTTCGTCCTATTATTTTTAGGATTTTTCCGTAATTACAAGTCGATAGGGTTCTTATGGTCAGGGAAGTTGCGAATACGAAACATACGGCCAATAGTATGTTCCACCAGGAATTGGTCGAGAATAATCCGTATCTATTATCTACATACGTTAATCTTTGGTCTTCATTTGTAAATAGGGGAATTTGCGAATCCAATGCTTCTCTTATTTTTGTAAGCCTTATCGTCCCTTTATTCTTCTCTATTTTTGACCATATCGAGGTTTTTATTTCCTCGTTTTCTAGATTGGGAATAGTGTACGACAGGTTGATCGCCTTGAAGATAGTTATTTCGGGACTTATTACCTTTGTGCTTGTGGTAATTAACGGCGTTCTGACGGTTGACTCTTTAGTTACGAGTCGACACCCTTGTTTTATGGTTATCGTACCCACATTTTGTAACAGTAATTCTGTTTTGTAACTTGGGTCTATTCTTTCTGTATTATTGTAACAAGACAGAGTTCCGACAGTTTCTCTTGGAACTGAGAATAACCAAAGGTCATTTCTAAGGTGAATGAATATTTCTCGCTTAGTACTTCCTACCACGGCTTCGCATGAATTCGGTGTTTCTTCCTGTTGTGTGTCTTTCAAAAATATATCTAACATACAGGATCCAGACTTGACATTATAAATAGGTAACGTAAGTTGGCATACTAAGTTTTTGAATGGTACGCACTCTTTTAAGTCTTGTGTATTGGCTAGGGCGTATTTTCGTCTATCTTGATCAGTAACTTCAGGCGTGATAGTCATAAATGAATTCGTCTTCTTTATGCTAGCCGGGAAGGTCGAAATTTTGTACAGGTCGTAAACGGATTGTTGATTTATCAATGGAATTGTTACTACCACAAATAGCTGTTCATTTATTTCCGTGACGTGGACTTTTAATTTAGTATAGTAATGGAATAAATTTGATACTTCTGGTTCTGTGGGCAAATGTAAGCCAAACGTTAGGTGCGTTTTTATTTTGTCTAGCATACTTTTTAGGCTAGAAGGATCTACTAGGTCGTAGGACAAAGTTCCTCCCGTGAGGGCAAATAGTGCAAAGTCGAACTTGCTGACGTCTGTCGCCAAATTTAGTAATGACCTGGTAATTGTTTCGAGTGAAATCATGGTTAAGCTCGCGTGTATTACCACGCGGTCCACTTCATTCCTTAAGTAATTCATTACGTTTATGGTTTTTGAGATTCTCTTAGATATCATATCGATTTTATCTCTCTGGTAATTTGCTACACTGGCTTGCATCTCTTGAACGTGTAATGTTACGTTCATGGCATTGTTCAACTTTCTTACACTTTCCCTTAGGCTGTTTAGGTCTTCCTCTGTCGTTAAACCGAAAAGTTGGGAGGCGAGTTCTCCGATGATGGGAATTAGGCCTGTAGATCTACGGTATTTATTTCTTTGAAAGAATACTTCGAAAATCTTCGTGGTACTTTGTTTTAATTTTTGTATTTCCGTGTTGAATAATTCAAATAGGGCTTGTAATCTTTGTCTATATAGTATTAAGTAGGCTTGATGAGTTGAAATTTTTTGTGTACTTTTCTAATTTAGATTGGGTAACGGTTGTTCGTCGTTCATTGCGTGATTTCTATCGTAAGGTTTTCCTTTCCCTGTAATCAGTAGTTTAGGGTTTTGTATCAATTTTGTTTTAGCAACGTCTTTTGCTAAGTCTTCCATATTATCCGCCAGTCTTTTCTCTCTGTCTTCCTCAGTGCTCGTTCCAAGTGCCATGTCAATTCCTGTCCTTTTCTCATCAGGCTCATCTATTACGAATTTTGATTTTTGTTTGGGTATGACTGAAGTCGGAAATTCTTTATTATCTTTATTATGTATTATTTTACTGGCCTGTAGTCCTTTGTTCGATCTAAGGTATTGAAATATCGATTCCTTGAGTTCATTCGTGTTTTTTCTAGCCTTGTTACTTGCTGGAACAAGGTTTCAAAAGGTTTGGGATCCAATTTCATAAAGATTTTCCATGCGTCATGGCTAACTAGCAGTGAATTTTCATGCTTGAATATTACTCCGTGTTTTACAATATCTTGGGCCACTGCGTGAACAACGAGGATAAGGATGATATTCTTAGGCCTCATCTTATTGTTTGTTTCTAGAATTAATTTATCATTTATTGTACCTCTTTTTTTTGTAAACTTATTTTGTATACTCCCTTTTTTTTTTTTTTTTTTTTTTTTTTTTTTACTTAGTTTGTTTCTTATTATGTAATCATTTTGTGGCATTGGCCAAGGAAAACTGACTTTTGAGCGTAAAACAGAATGATTATTTAATGATTAGATAGGTTAGGAAAGTAAGGTTAGGATTTTAGAACTTAATTCTGGCCGTGATATGTCTCTAAGACTGGTTGAGATATAACCTTAAAGTTTAGCTAGTAATCTTTTTTTTTGCGTTATATTTCTCGAGTAAGGAACATATAGGTAAGAAGGCGTACAGTACATAATTACACCGGTATCCTATTTTGTGCGTAGGCCTAAAACAATTATAATCTGCACTATTACAAAATAGCTTATGCATAGGAGGTTAATTTCTTCAGAAGTCACCTACTAATGGGTAGTTTTGAGTTTAGAATCTTTTCTTTATTTTCTTGTTACTATTTTTATGGGCGTCTCTTTTCCTTTGGTAAGTTTTCATACGTTTCAGGAATAATTTGCTACCGAGGGATTTGTATTCTTCAGATTCAGGGTCAAATAAAAATTGTTTGTAATATTGAATTTCCGCTAAAGGATGATGTATCCCTTCGTACTTGACACATTGGGGATTTTTTTCGAGGTTATAGCAAATTTTGGGGGCTCTACATTTATCAAGGAGTAATAAGTCTGTTTGGGTGGGTCCCTTGCAATAGAAATACTTGATATTGAGGTTCTTTTGTAGGCGTCTTATCAATAATTGTAGACAGCCAAGTTGCTTTGCGCTTCTTTTCCTATGTTTTGTTTTGACCTCCTTTCTAGCTGGAAGATACTTGGGGGAATTTGCAAGTGCTAAACCATACTTATAAGTGTGGGGTGCATACCCTTTAAGGTTGTAGGTTACATCCCATTCTTTCTCATATATTTGATTTCCTTGTTCGTCCACGACTAGCATAGCTGCCGAATATATAATGTTTTCCTTTGCGTTCATTATGGTAATGAATTCAGTATCAATTATTGCCTTTCGAATAGGTTTCGACTCCATTGATCTGAAAATGCTCACAGTTAGGACCTGGGTCGATTTTTTTCATGGAAAATCCAAGGGAAGAAGTCGTCAAAACAAACCAAACGTTGTCTTTGGGCGAGCCCTCCCCCCGGACTTCCCACGAAACGTGGTCCGTCTAATTAGGTTTGATTACACAACTTAATACTGAGTAGGGGATAATTTCCCTAGTTCCTTTGTAGAATATAGGTTGAAAATACGGTCGGTAGGGGAAACCGAACCTCCCCTCCCCATGATATAAACTCCGTTCTTGATCCCGATGATTGGGTACATTATAGTTTGTCCAACTGATTAATTCACATTTATAGGGGTATAGTTAAATTTTTTGTGAGGTAGCTACCCAGTAGGCAGAATGTGCTACAGAGGATCTAAAAATACTATTTGTCATTACGGTCGACCACGAGCTTTCCACGTCGGTTCCTTGGAATGGGGAACTGTCCTGGAATTTGGAGATTTGGGAGCCAGTCTTGCGGCTCGAAGTGTGGCCTGGGTACGACAACAATGATATCGTTACCCCCCACACTCCGAATCACCAGAACGCTCCGGCTTCTTTCAGTTGGATTCGATGCATCGTACTGGGATGGTACGTGTAGTTTTTTGTATCCAATGAAATTATTCGAATTAATCACATGCATTATTACCTTTTAAAAAGCAAAAGGATTTGCTTTTCGGGAACTGATATATGTTGAACAGAATTTCTCTACAGCATTTTTATAATCATATGATTTTTGCTCGTGAGCTAAAAGTTAGGACGCCTATCCATTAAAATCTTTTAATCCTATACTGATTAAGCGTAATTCCATCTATCGGGTTTTTTAACCGTTCTACCTGACTGTGTCGTTATTTTCTCCTCTGTTTCTTGCGGTTTTTTCTTTTTCGGTTTGTCTAGCGAAATAAGGTCAAACTTTTTGTATTGTTTTTTCAAAAATTCTTGCCCTTTTAATTTCGTTTGTTTCCCGTGTGCGGCTGCTGAGGTCGGCCTTGATTTCCCTATTTCTTTAGCTACTATTTGGCCTGATTCACCATCAGACTCTTCGGAACTAGTTTCTGACGAATCCGGATTGGAACTTTTAGAGGTGGCACTTTCTGTGGTATCACCTGCCATTCCTTCGTAAATTTCCACTCCTCTGGAAGTAGAAGGTTTATTCTCTAAGTCCTCGCCTTGAGTTCTCAACTCGGGGGATTTGAAAGATTCTTGAGAGCTTTGGGAGGAATCAAAAGTTTTTGCGGGGTTCCTCCATTGTTTGAAGGCCATGTCTTCAGGGGGATGGGGCATTCTTTGCACAAAGGTTTCCCTCCATGAAGTCCACTTTTTAGGTTTGACCTTGGACACAGTTATATCATGATGTTGACCTTGCTGGTCATCCTTGGGAGTTTTATTCTCGGGCAATGTACTTTGACTCTTTTTTATGGGGAAATTAATTAAATCCATAGCTTCTCGCAGGTTTGTTTTAATTAAATCTTTGAGAGGAGTTTTCTTTACAGCAATGCCGGGGGTTTCTACAGCTCTGTTTAATTCCCCCTGTAAAGACAGGGGCCTTTCTATTGGTGTTGTAGGGGAAACCATATCGTCTGGAAATCTTTTGGGGGGACATGGGGTCGAGATTCTATCGGGGAAAAATGGGGTTTTTGGAGATATTGTATAATCTAAATCTCCTGCGTTTGCCGATGAATAACTTTGTGGGCTTTTTGGCGTTCTTATTCTTACTGGTGTTAGGGATTTTTTCTCTGGAATAACTAGATTTTCCATTGCTAAAAATTCTTCAAAGTTTTGTTCATCACTGTCATTTTCAAAATAATCTTGTTTAAAATTGAAAGGTTTTAGCTCTGCCAATCTTGACCTAGGGGGCTCATTTTCCGAATCTGACGAATCAGTAGAAGAGGGATGGGATACCCTTCTCTCTGGAAATTTGGCTGTTTTTATTCGGCTAACATGCGCCTTGTAAGTTTTTCCACTATCGGGGTTTTCCATTTTAAAGGTATATTCATTATCGTACTTTTTGACTATTCTGTACGGCCCAGAATATTTGTTGGAGAGTTTTTTTCCTTCCGTTTTCGCCTCGTTCTTTAGGTAAACGAAGTCTCCTACTTTGAAATCTATATTCCCCTTAACTTTGGGTTGGTTTCTTAGTTTTTGGTTTATTTTACATTTTTCCAACTCTTGCCTAACTATTTTATAAGTTTTCCTCATCCTATTTATGAATTCTTGTTTATAATCTTCTGAGTCGTTATAATATTGCCGAGATTCAATAATCTCATCATACGGGATTCTAAAATCTCGACCAAAAAGTGAATAAAATGGATTGTCTTTGGTTGCTTCGGAATAAGCAGTGTTGATTACGTTAGTTAAGTAAGGTAAGAATTTATCCCAGTCGCTCCTATTGTCTTTTGTATAAATACTTAGAACGTTCGAAAATATTTTATGTCTGTTTTCTATTTTGCCATTTGCTTGTGGATGGTACGGCGCTGTCACCATTTTCTCTATATTAAGGAAACTCATTAAATCTTTTGTTACTTTTGCAACAAAATTGCTCCCGTTGTCGCTCAAAATTTTATTAGGAATGCCAAATTGTAAAAATAATTTTGCTAATGCCTTACTTGTGGCATAAGCACCTTGATTTTTTATTGCTTTTGCAAAAGTAAATCCGGAAAAATGATCTACAACCGAAAGAATACACGTATGACCTCTGCTAGAAACACGTAAGCCTCCACTTGTACCGTATAGGTCAAATGAGATAATATCGAAGGGGTACTTTGCTACCGGGACCCTTCCCATTGGAGGATTTGGATAAGCTGGGGGGATTTTTCTCAAATTACATGCTTCGCATGTACTTACAAATTCTTTAAATTTTGTCAGTGCCGATTGTACGTAAAAGTATTGTTTTAACTTATGGAACGTTTTCATAACTCCTAAATGTCCACCTGTGTCCGAATGAAAATATTCAAATGCAGGCCCTATCAAGTTTTGTGGTAACACAGGTATTATCGAGGTTTGGTTTCTATTTGTCTCAGCAGTCACAATCCTACACAGTATTTCTTCATCAAGGTCGTAGTAAAAATTATCTATCTCTTTTCTAAGAGTTTTGAATTTATCCGGTAACGCCTCATCATTCACAAAATAATCAATTAGTGCTACACACATTTCGTCCTTTTTTTGCTTTCTTTTTATATTTTCCAAAGACAAGGGACAATAGTTAATCTTATTTTCTTTTACTGCGTTTTTGACTTTGTTTTTCTTACATCCATGTTTGCTTTTAGCATTAATAGCATTAACCTCATTTTCTTCAGTTTCCGACGGACCATTTTCTGGATATCTACTCAAAAAGTCGCAAGCTGCGTTTTGTTTTCCCTTTAAATGTTCAAATTCATAATCTAGGTCTTGGATTTTCATAATCCATCTAGCTAGAATGCCCGTGGGATTTTTAAATGTGCGCAGGTACTGCAAGCTTTTATGGTCTGATCGTAGTATAAATTTTCTACCAATTAAATAATGTCTAAACTTGTCCAAGTGGTAGATAATAGATAACAATTCTAAGTTTGTGGCGGAATAACTGCTTTCGCCCTTTGATAAAGTTTTACTTGAATAGCATATAACTTTTTCTATTTGTTTAGGTGTTCCCTGTAGAGGGTTAGGGTTTTCTACTGGGATTGTTTGCGAAAGGATAGCGCCTATGCCCTTTGAGCTAGCATCAGTGGTAACGATGAATTTTCCGTTTTCGAAATCAGGGAGTGATAAAATTGGTTCAGAAGTGAGCGCCTTTTTGAGTTGGTCTAGGGAAGTTTGAGCTTCCTGGGACCAGGTAACATTATGGGAGTTTCCTTTGGTTAATTCCGTGAGGGGTTTCGCAATTTGGGCATAATTGCGTACAAATTTTCTAAAGTAGCCAGTAAGGCCTAAAATTCCCCTTAATTCTTTCATAGTTCTGGGGGGCTTGAGGTTTTCAACACATCTTATTTTATCAGGGTCTGGGGATATCTCTCCCTGGGTTACTACTACTCCTAAAAATTTAATTTTGGATTGAAATAAATTTACTTTCTCAGGCCGGCATTTTAAATTGCCTTGCCTGAACTTCTCGAACACCTTAGCTAAAGTTGCTAAGTGTTGCTCAGTGTTTTCCCCCACGCATATAATATCATCAACAAAATGAATTATATTCTTTAATCCTCTTAACAGGTGCAATAGGGGTCTACATAACGCGCTTGAACTTGTTTTAAGCCCAAATGGTACCCTTAAGTATTCATAAGATCCATATTCGGATGCTGAAAATGCAGTTTTATGGACATCCTTTTCGGCTATTTTCACTTGGTGGTAGCCTTGGGTAAGGTCCAAAGAAGTAAAAATTTTGTTTTTGCTTGAAATTGAGTCAAGAATTTCGTCTATTCTTGGTAGAGGAAATTTATCGCTAACTACTTGTTTGTTGAGAGCCCTATAATCTACTACGAGTCTAAGATCTCCATTCTTTTTTGGTACTAAGATCACTGGTGCACTATACGGACTTATACTTGGGCGTATAATTTCGTTTCTTTCTAATTCATGGATTTTATTTTTTAACCACTCTTTGTGCTTATATGGCACACGATATGGCTGTTTTGCTACGGGATTACCAGTCGTTAAAATTGAATGCTCATAAAATGGAATCAGCCCGATATCATTTTCAGATGCAGAAAATACATCCTTAAAATTCCATAATAATTCGCATAATTTTTTCTTAAGTTATATATCCGTAATATGATCCATTTTAAATTTGTTTAAAAATTGCGATTTAGTCAAAGGATATTCGTTATTTGAAGTTTTAATGCCGTTAACTAGGTTTCTTTTAGAATTTTCCCATTTATTTAAATCATTTTCCGTTAAAACCTCGATTTGGACTAAACAAGTCCCCTTTTTAATTGTAATTGTATCATTTTCATGGTTATTGGTTACCCAAATAAAACCTTCCCCTTTGTCATAAGATATAATCTGTTCCTCGCATAACAGATTTTCAGGTATTTCAGACGGTGTCGCAAACCATATTTCTGATTTGCTAATTATTGGCTCGATCATTTGTGATATTTGGATTTTTTGCATCGTTTTGGGAGGGATTTTTGTTTTCCTTATCGCAAATCCGTAATATTTCTCTTCATTTTCATTGTTTATTAGATTCATAGTGGCGCTATGCTGCGCCATTGCGACATCTTGCGGCGTCACGTTGGGTTTTATTATGTTTTTCCACAATTCTACTATTTTCTTAATTTCATTTGATCTGTACTGTCGCATATCTCCTATTTTTATTTTCGCTGCTTCAATACTGTTATTATTTAAATTTACTTCATTTATGCGATATCTCTCAGGATAATTGAACAAATTTCCAATTATGCCATGTCTTAGCGAGACATGGGGTTCAAATACTTCGACATTATACCACTAGAAATTTTGTTTACTGTTATGTTATCTTCGTAACCTTTGTTACGATTTCTTAAGGTAGAAATTTCTTCCCCTACCTTAGCTGGGTATACAAGCTTCTCGTTGGCTACGTCTAATAGTATTCTATTAGACCTTAGAAAATTTGCCCCTATAATAGCTTCATATGGGAGATTATCACATATAATAAAATTTGTCATGAAGGTTCTGTTGTCTCTTTTTACGTTTAGGCAAATTGACCCTTTTGCATTTAATTTATGACCTGTAACACTTGTTAAATTGGGATTATTAGGGTTCTTTTGTCGCCTAATGTGCAGAGGCAACGTATTAAATACGCAAGAGTTTATGATATTTACAGTAGCTCCACTGTCAACTAAGGCCGTAAAGTAAACGTTTTCTACACAAAAATCATTAAATATAGGTAACTTGTTAATAATATCACTACAAGAAGGCACTAGTATTGTTTTGGACCTATTAAATATCCCTGGCACCCTCTGGGTCCAACTTATGTTTCTGAGGGGCCTGAAGCGTTTCCCTGAGAATTTATTTCATTTGTCGGTGCCTGTAATAGATATTCAGACGTATTAGGTTCCGTAGGCATATTTAAATGATTTACGTCTGCCTGTCTTTGCCATGTATTATTATGGTAACGTGGATGTCTCGTGTCAGTGCCATTTGCTGGCGCTGACTGCCAGTGCCGTTGGCTTGTAAAATTTTCATTTCTCATCGGCAAATTTTCATGATTTCTATATTGCATTCTCGCATTATATTGACCTTGGCGAGTATTTGGGTTTTCAAACCGGTAATTAATTTGCCTGTTGGGGAGAGGGTTATACAGATTTGGTTGGTACGCATTATAAGGTACTGATTGGCGCAATCCCCCCTGGCTATAGCCTATTGCACGACCGGTGCTAAAATTTGTTCTTCTGAACAAATGGTTACCGTAATTTTGCGTATTACCGACAGCATTTCTTGGTATGGGATTGGTGACGTAGTGGCACTCTCTTGCTATGTGGCCAACACGATTGCAGTTATAGCACCTTATTATTGTAGGGTTAATGGGCTGAAAACGTACTGTTTTCTGCCTAGCGGGTTCTGGCGTTTTGTTTCTTTGTGCTACTGGGGAGTTATCCCTTGAAAAGAAATTGGGGGATGCTTGATCGCCCTTGAAGATTGGGTTCGCGTTTGAGTCGCCTAAGCTATTTATTTTTGCATTACTATGATTAGCAACCATTTTATCAACTTCGATTAATCGTTCTACCTCTTGGACTGCAAGATCCAACGTCTGAATATTCTTGGATATTACTACTCTATATAGTTTTGGGGGTAGCCCTTGCAAAAGGTATTTAGTATGACTTTTTCATACAGTTGCCCAGAGCCACTTCCGTATTTTGCTTCTACAGAAATGCGTATATTATCCAGATATTCCCTTATATTTTGTGAAAAATCAAAGTTCACTACTCCATGTTTTAATTTATTTATTGAACTGGTTTCTATAAATCTCTCTTTGAATGCTTTTAACAAATCATCAACCGTATTTATTGGTAAGTTGGCGTTATTTCCTATGGTATGTTCGACCTGTTTTAGAAAGGTTAAGGCCTGGCCTCTTAATCGTAGAAGCAGCATGTCTTTTAACGCTCCAACGTCTGTTTTTGTTAATTGTACAAACTGGG
Organism: Artemia sinica; assembly: GCA_027921565.1. Taxonomy (NCBI): domain Eukaryota; kingdom Metazoa; phylum Arthropoda; class Branchiopoda; order Anostraca; family Artemiidae; genus Artemia; species Artemia sinica. The sequence goes on along the minus strand of CM051276.1, from coordinate 45,928,441 downwards.
TCAATTGGATATTAAATTCGTCAATGTCTGATTGACCATTGTATTCCGGGATAGATTTTGCAATCTCTATATTTTTTGCGACTAACTTTTGCACAATTAATAAATCGTTTAGGTCGTCCATATTTTTTTTTTGTATCAAATTAAAATTTTACTTAACCTATTTTGGGGTAGGCTATTATCTCCTATGAGATATTCTAAAGGGTTTCCCTGTAGTAGCTTAGCGGCAATAGGCCTAATCAACTTATTTATATGTCTGTATCCCTCCAACAATCAAATCCAAATTACAAAGTTTAAACAGCCCAACTAGTTCGCAGTCTTCCTCCAATTTCCGACACGCGCCATTTGTAGCGATAAAAGAATTTTATTGTGATACAGACATATAAGATTAAATGAACACAGATAGAAAGGCAATAGATTTATTGGACTTACATGCTTAGTTGTACAGCAACGGGTTACTTCAATGACAATTATGGTGACCGAGATTATTTGCGGTACTAATCGTATCAGGTCTGACTTAAGATTAAAATTAAAAAACACATTTACCCCACTCCCAAACGCAGTTCTTTCGTCCTGCGCTGTAGGGACTGCCTGCCATTGGACCAAGTGACCCAAGGACGCAAATCTTCGTCCAATAATCTCTTTAAGATTTTTCAGATGATTCAGGAGTTCACACAGTTTTTTTGCCTTTTAAACTTCCTTAGAAATGTTGTGCATTGCATTTTTTTGCTACAATTATCTTAGCGAAATTCGAACGACTACGTCGTTGTTTGACTGAAGATAGAACGCAGTTTCTCTTTTTGCTGATTAAAAATTTAGACTCTTGGAAGCGGTATTGGAACTCAATTAGGGAATGTTTAATTTCTGCCCGAATCATCTTTAGAAGGAAAGAATCTTGTATTTTAAATATATGGTATTCTACTGATGGTGCAGAATACACATATTCCTGCCAACGGTAGAATTTTATACTCGCGGTAAAGATGCCTCACCGATACAGATAGGTCAATTTGATTACCATAAAGAACTCTAATTGCCATATTCTGTGTTACGCAGAGCGGATGGAGGTGAGCTACGAATGTTTTCGACCAAACCATACAACAGTAAATGAGATATGGGTGAACCATAGAAAAATACAACTTTCTCAGAATTTCACACGGAAAAAGATACCTAAGTTTACGCATAATACCAATATTACGAGACAATTTGCTGTTAACAGATGCAATATGGTCTTTAAAACTAAGGCTTTCATCAATTATAACACCAAGGTATCTAGTACTAGTAGATCTTACAATAGTATGGTGCCCTACTTCTATACTATTAATCCATGGATAATGTCCAGTAATTCTACCATAAATCAAAAAATTCGACTTATTATGATTCAGTTTCAATTTATTTACTCGCATCCACTTTTCGATCGAAGAAATACCTTGTTTCAATATAGTCATCAACTCATTTTCAGTTCTAGCAGCTACGGTGAAATGGGCATCATCAGCAAAACATGGTAGAATTCCTTTAGTACCGTAAGTATCAAGGTCTAAAGAACAAGACACATTACTTGAAGCTCTACAAAGATCATTAATATAAACCAAAAACAACAAAGGGCCCAAAACGGAACCCTGGGGTACTCCAATCGAAATATATTCAATTTTAGATGTAACTCCATCCATCACGACACACTGAGTCCTTCCACTAAGAAAACTAACTATCACATTTAAAAAATCACCACGTATACCACTACTATATAGCTTTTGAACTAGTATATCATGATCAACAGAGTCAAATGCTTTAGTAATATCCAAAAATATCGAAGCTATCTTCAGACCCTTGTCTAAAGCATCATTAATAAAAGTTGTTAAAAACAAAACTCCATGCTCTGTAGAATGATCACTCCTAAACCCAAACTGACTAGAACTAAAAAATTGTCTTTTCTCGAAAAAACTTACCATCCTACTATGAATCAACTTTTCAAACACTCTAGAAATAAATGGCAGTAAAGAAATCGGTCTATAATCACTAAAACAATTCTTATCCCCTCCTTTAAATATCGGGATAACATTCGCGCACTTTAGACAATCAGGAAATATTCCAGCTTTTAAACAATTATTTATCAGTCCTAAAAAATGACTAGATATAACAGGTAATATCGACTTCAAAACCTTCAACGAAATAAAATCGCCTCCTGATGCACCATTTTTCATATTATTTATAACATCAAATAATTCATCAATAGTTACAGATTTAAGGTACGCAGACACATCACAATCTTCAGGTAGGAACTGACGAAAATCTCCATCTTGATCAAATACTGGCACCGATGATGACACACGCTGCCCAATAGTAGCGAAGTGATTACACATCTCATCTGCAACATTATTATTCCCATTCCCATATTATCTGGACGGATCAAGACGCTACCAGGGCAAGTCACCGACATAATCAATTTCCAAGTCTTACTCGGGTTACCCTCAACTTTTTTAAATTTAACCTTATAATATTCAACCTTAGCCAGTCGGAGTGCAGCATTTAACCTACTATTATAAACTCTATATATTACTTTATCATGAGGATCATTGCTCCTTGTTGACAACTTATATAAAAAACGTCTTCTATTAACTGACTGTAACAAACTCTTTGTAATCCAAGGTTTATTCGGAGACACCCTTCTCTTCTGTATTCCTGACACTTCACAACATTCCAAAAACGTATCCTTAATCTTACCATACCAAAGCTCAAACTTCAAATTTAAATCTAATTCTTCTTGTAAAAATTTAAAGTCTAACTGTTCTATCCTAAGCTTAAATCTTGAAATAGTATTTGAATCAACTATTATAAATACATTTAGAAACAGCCCCTGATTGACCTTGAAAAGGTGTCATTGACCCGTTAGTGGATCAATAATACATGAATAAATTATGTATTCTTCGTATGTAAAAAGGCCTTTCTACTAATGTAATGTTTCATTTAAGTGTTTTATGATGATCGCTGATAAAAGTTTATGTCATTTGTGCCTTTCATTTATGGTATTTTACTATGTTCATGGCCGTATATTTGGCTTTAAAATACACTTCTCTATCTATCTATCTAATATGCAGAATAATTGTACCAAACACATTTTGCATGCAGATCCGCTATACTTTACCCCCCCCCCCCCTTGATATGCAAATATATAGCCCAAATACCCCCCCCCTTGATATGCAAATATATAGCCCAAATTTATTTCTAAAGTAACGAAAAAACTGGGGTGTTCTCGAATTTTACACAGCGTAAACTTGAGTTAGTGGCGCATAATACACAAGTACCGAAATTCGTTCCTCCTACGGAAATAAAAAAAAATAAAACTCAAATAATATTCTCCAATTTGGAAAGCCTTATTTTCCAGGGGGGGGGGGTATTTTCCGCGGGGAAGGGGGTGGTATTTTCCGGGGGATAAACGCCTAGAACCAGTTTTCAGCATCTCCACGATCACGATTATCTTTTTCAGCATATTCTCGCAATTGCAACTTAATAGAACCCAAAAAATTAGCCAATTTTACAACCCCTAAGGATTACCATCTATATTTTTAGAAGAAGCATTTCTTCATCTTCTTGTTTGAATAAATATGGAGACGCTTTAGCATAATTTTATCACCAGAATCAAATTCCGAGTCCTGTAGTGTGTTGCTACTGCTAGGTTTGATTGCTGGGTCCCCTTGTTCAACCATTGTTCAAAGAAGCATTGTTCAACCTCTCATTGAAATTTTCCATCCGAGTAATGTTTGAGTCTAGATTCTGGTTTGTTGGTCACTTTGACGCACTAAAGGAACTTGTATTTCGCTCATTGAATACTATCAAAATGATATTGCCAAGAATAAGGTTTTTCAATCAAGACTGAAAGCGAAAAAGATTATATGCCACCAGTCATGGCAATTACTAGCAACAAAAAGGAGGGGTCGCTGCAAGACTCCTTTCCTAGACTATCAAGACTCCTCTCCTAGAGTATCTACAGTAGTATTACAAAATAATACCATTCGATTCCTCATTCAACTTGCCAAATATAATAATTGCGACCGTTGTAAATTGCGTCCTTTTCCCTAATATTTAGATGTTAACCAAGGATTCGTTTGATTTACTTCAATAGTTAACTAATACGTAAGTTTTGCCGTTTTTTTTTATTCTTAGTTAACTTTAACTGAAAAGTTGACTGTGAGACTACTACTAAGAATTCTTCGTTGTTAGATATCTACAAAAATTTCTGGCGAAAATTCGAACTTGGCAGCTCATGCTTGCCTCTATGGTAAAAGTCTTGGCTCTTGCAAAATATGATGATTCATTTAGGATTTCCTGCAGCTGATAGAATGATGCAGCTGTTTATTAAAAGTGCTCATTCAGCGGCTGTATTTTTGATACTGAATTTTACTTTTCTTCTTGTAAAAGGAAATAAGAGGTGTAAAATTTTGACAAAAAGGTTGACTTCTTGTTAGCGATGATGATTTCGGCTTACTTCATTATTTTGACTGTTTCAGGCCTCCCCTTCATAAACCTAATGGTCTGTTCCTAATATCTTGTACGGCTCACGTTATAGCAACCTCGAATTTTTGGCCAAACTTTCAATTCTATTTGCAAAAGCCTGGTAAACTTTATAAGTTAAGTTTCTGGCAAATAAAGCTCTAAAAGCAAAACAGCAGACTGGTTAGCTAACTAAGTTCTGTTAAATTGAATGCAACTCAAGCCCTTTTCTTCGCATTATTTTTTGGGCTTTTTCATCATTAACAGTTTGCTCGTAACGCCAATTAAAAAATAAAAATCAGAAACATTATTTTGCAGCCTAAGGCAATATCAAGGCATTAGTGAGGGGATGAGGGGGTCAATTTTAATGGTACCCATTATTACATTACCCTTTCGGTGTTATTGTAGCTATTTTTTAAGGGGAAATTGCACCAAGATTTCCTTCTTTTTTTTACCCAATACCACGTTTGAGTATCAATGGAAAGATTCAATGAATAGGCTTCTGATGCTGTTTCTGCTGGAAGACCATCTGGTAACTAATTGCTGGATATAGATTTAATAAGTCTTCCAGACGGAATTAATTAAGAAATTAAGAAAGCAAATGAAATAATTGTCTTATTTAATCCTTATACTACCTAAGGAAAAGCAATAAGATTTAAAAATTAACCTGAAGTCACGCTGTTCTTGATTCAAGCTCTTCTAGCGAAAGAGTATATTAAATAGCAAGGATATAACCCAATAAAATAGAAAAACGAACAGAGAAAAATTGAAATGCATAAAAACGAGTTAAAAACGAACATGGTCAATTGAAATAGAAAAACAAACAGAGGTGAATTGCAATAGAAAAAGAATGTTGTCCATTAGAATAGAGAATACAGGTAAATGGAATAGAAAGACGAATATGCACCACTGACATAGAAAAAAAGTGAACTGAAATAGAAAAACAAATATATTCATATTAGTTGTCGTTATGTATTTCCTTTTAAAATAACTTGAATTCAGAACGACTGCATGTAAACAGTGAAATCTAAACAAGAGCTTCGTAGAATCTAGCCGTTATTCTTTCTCTTCTTTCTGGCCTTTATTCTGTTTCTGTTTATCATTGTTCTTTTGTTTTTCTTGTTTTGTCTTATTCTTGTTTTTTTTTGTCTTTATTCTCTATTCTGGCCTTTATTTTTATTTTTGTGACATGACCTCACTGAGTTGAAGGAAAGTGATTTTCCTACAAAGCAAAATTGACCTAAAACTTAAAAAAAGGATTCTTTTTTTTTAATTTGATTGTCTTGGGAAAAGATAGATTCAACGAGAAGAAATAAAGACTCTTTCTGAAAAATACATGGCGAGTCGTATAATTTTTAATTGGGTCATTTATTTTTACACCTTTGTTTGCGTTCGAAAGTCCAGTTTCTGTTAATGAAAATTAGTTATTTCTCATTGATTTCGCTCCAAGACAGCAGATACCACAAAATTATAAAGACGAAAAGATCATTGAAACACAAAGTTTTATCGAGAACACAAAAATCATCGAAGATAGAAGAATCATCAAAGACAAAAAAAAATGTCAAACCACAAAAATCATTAAAAACACAAAAATTTTCAAAGACACAAAAATCATCAAAAGACACAAAAAAACACGAAGAAAATAAGTTAATTATGAGAGAAGGTGCATAAACTGGTGGAACGGATCAAGACTTAACAATGCATCATTTAGTAATTCAGAACTTAAATTATTGAAATCTTTGAATGATAGCTGAATTCTGAATACAAGGCCGTACCCAGAGGGGGGGGGGCTAGGGGGGTTTGAACCTCTCCCGAAACGTTTTTTTGACTCGTAAAAATGTAACAAAAAGGGATATAAGCAAATTTTGTATGCGTTTTTTGAGGTTTTTTTGTGTACCCCCCCCCCCCCCCCGAAAAAAAATCTTTGAGTAAAACCCCCTCCAAAAAAAAAAATCCTGGGTATGACCTTGGCTGAATATAATGTTCAATATTGAATATAATGCTAAATTTTAAGTAATAAATATTCCACTGCGAGAAGATTGAAAAATTTAAAGTAAAAATTCGCGATACTGACAATAGCTGGTCTTGATTTGTACTAAATCCCTACTATTAAGAATATCACGGACACGAACAAAAAAAAAAAAAAAACACGGAATGGTACCAGAGGATGGAGTTTCATAGGCAGCACAATAGCACTGCCTAAGGAAAGAGCGATGTGGGCATAATGTATTATTTATTTATTTTTAATCTAGATAAAGCTCGTCTTCTAGATGTCTTGGTGTTAGATTGAAAAACACGGAATGATCACAAAAGCTGGGTAATAGTCTACATCAGTGGTTCTCGGCTGATTACGGGCCATGCACCACTTAGGAATTTCTAAAATCTTGATGCCCTTTCATGAAACTTCAATTTTACTATTGATAATTGTATGCGTATTCACCTGAAAGAAGCTTAAAAGGCCACTAACTTAGTGTTTTTTTTCGGGTTGTCCTCTAAGTATATTTAATAGTAATGAAAAATATTTTTTGAATGCAACACCTTTCATCAAATGTACGACGCCATCGCAATACAATTATTAATCTTTTGCTCTTTAAATCCGTATGAATATGACGTCATTAACAGAAAATTGTTTGTTTTTCTCATAATTAAGACTCTAAAGTACAGTCATCCGAAGGGTTGAACGTCCCGCCCATTACTCACCAAAATATTGCCATGCCCCACTAGTGGGGTCTGCACCCCAAGATGGCAATCACGGGTCTACATAAAGCTTGTCTTCTATAATGATTCCGGATTCAAACAATTTGCGAATACCCTAGCTTAAGTTTCATTTTAACCAGAGATCAGGAAGAGATAGGTGATCTACAAACAGTAAGACAGAGCCAGCAAAATGAATTTACTTGTGGAAAGGCTGCAATCCCAAGGATAAGATAAAAAAAAAACACTATTAAACAGAAGATATTCGCATTTATCAACTTTGAGAATTAACCAATATTTCCAAAAGAAGAATCCACTAACTAAACAAAGCACGATAGGCTAATTTCGACATGGTCTAATTACGATAAATCTGAAAAACCTGTCAAACAGGTACTAAGAATCTAGGAGAGTACACTGGTAACACAGGCGTTAAATATTTGGAGTGAATTTTGCCTCCTTTCCTTCCACACTAAGTTCAACGATACGCCCAAAACGTTTTACACATCCCGACTTGCCAAGCTTGCGAGTGGCAAACGTTGTCGAATACTTTGCAAATATCTGAAGTGAGAATTAGAGACTATAACAGTTTGAAATAGTCTCCTTCAAAATATGAACCAGAGACTGATTGGTTTATTGGCAATTATACACTTTTCTGAAACTAAATTGATTGCTATCATATACAACAAAACCAGAAATATGTGGGAGCAATGTATGCTCACATGGGCGCCCATAAGCTGAATTTTAGGCGGGGGGCTTACCTGGTCCGATCGGCACTTCCAATGCTGTATATTAAGAATCTCAAAACAAAATATAAGGCAGTGTCATTCCGCTAGGGGGAGCTGGACCCCCCCCCCCATATGGGCGCCCACGTAAAACTACCACACAAAAAGACTCAGGGCAAAGGGACTTGACAATACACATTTGAGATAATAAATAATAAATAATAAGATAATAAATAATAAATTCAGGAGGGAAACAAGTTCAGGAGACTATCACCTATTGACATTACGGTTTTCAACATTATATAATAAATTTACTAGCTACTGTGTTACACGTCCGAGGGTCCTTCTTTGGTTGAATTTCTTCGATTGCACTGTGTTCTTTGTGTTTAGATGGGTGGGTAAGGTCAAGGCGTCGTTCAAGTGCTTATCTGTTCAAATTACTGAAGTATGAAAACATTTGTTTTTTCCTTACCAAATAATTACCTTTGAAATATTATATGTGTAATACAATATATCAATTTTTTTTATATATTATCATTTTATGTTCTATGAGCATTTTTGGAATTCAGTTTTTTATTATCTGCCGCTCTAGGTTAAATACAAATATAATAATTGAAAATATTTAGAGCAGCATCTATTTTTCAAATTTTTAATGTCATTTAATAGGTAGCATTGAGGTGCTTAGTACCGCGACCGCGAACAATTCAAAAGGCATTATCGTGTCAAAACTCTTAATGGTGACTTGCATAAATAAGAAAGGTAGGGTAGCTCAGATTCGCTTGAAATTTTGTGATTTTGAATGTGTTTTAACATTCATTCAGCTTCTTAAATATTCAATTAGGAATTTATAAGCCTATAATTAAGAAAGCAATTCTTATTTCATAATGTGCAGGAAAATTGTACATAGGCCTAGTGTACTTTGAATGAACTTCAACTATACTTTATCCCCACCCCCTAATTTTCAAATTTATAACCCAAATTATATATCTCTTGTGCATTTTACCATGTGTTGCTCTTGTTTTGACTTGCAAATTGAATCATTGCTGCAAGGCCATACCCAGAGGGGGGGGGGGGGGGGGGGTAGGGGGTTTGAACCCCCCCTGAAATGTTTGTCTGACTTGTAAAACTTAAAGAAAATGGATATAAACAAATTTTGTATGCAATTTTTGATTTTTTTTGTACCCCCCCCTGAAATTCTTTTTTTGAGTAAAACCCTCTTCAAAAAAATCTTGGATACAGCCTTGCTTTGCTGACTAAATCAAAAAACAGAAAACAGATTGGACAATAGGAATCCCAAGGTAAGGAGAGGGGTTAAAATTTAGAATTGTGGCACCTGATAAGGAGACATGTTAAGAAAACAATTCTTACTTTAAAATATGTATAATAATCCTAGTTCTTATATTATCCAAGGGGAGAACCTTTATCATCAAGTCTTTCCTCTAAAAATGCTTCTTTTTCCAGCTTAAAATAAAAAATTTCCTAAAACCACCACACTGAGATTCAATGCTTAAGTCTTTTGAAATTGCCGCTATAAATTGCTGCCAAATAAGTTGTTTTATAGATAGCATTCATGCTGGTCTTTTTGATACTTTTTTTTTATATGAGCAGTGGTGCAAGGCAAAAATCAAAATATGAATGCTAAAGACTGGCATGAATGCTATCTATAAAACAACTTATTTGGTGGCAATTAATAGCAGCAATTTCAAAAGACTTAGGCATTGAATCTCAGCGTGGTGGCTTTTGGAGACTTTTTCTTTTAAGATGGAAAAAGAAGGATTTTTAGAGGAAAGACTTGATGATAAAGGTTCTCCCCTTGGGTAATATGTTAACTAGGATCATTATACATATTTTAAAGAAAGAATTGTTTTCTTAACATGTTTCCTTATCAGGTGTCACAATTCTAAATTTTTACCAGGGGAGGGTTGCAGCACCCTCCTCAACTTTTTGGCAATTTGGTAAAATTTTGTTGAAGTCAAAAATTTTGGCAGAAATGGCATGATGGTGAAGCCATGATGCCTATTTCTTATATTAATTTTCAATCCATTTTCAGATTCAGTGATTTAGCATGTCCTTTTTATTCCTCTTGGTAACCAAATTTAGTAGTTTGGTTGTAATTTAAACATGTCTATTTGAATACTGAATTCATTAGGCTAGATTCAATAGGCTACATTAAGTAGGTTCCACCACATTAAGTCTATCCATTTTCAACTTTGGTGATTTAGCATGTTTATTTGGTTCCTGATAGGGTAAAATTCTAGACATACTACTTTTTGCTATCTTTGAAAGTGGTTAGGTTAGGAAAATGAAACTCACAGTAATATATCTTGGGCCAAGTACATACTCTTGGAAGGTATTGCCAAGCACCAAGCTAAAATATTGACCATCTTCTGATTTTTGTGAATATTGAGCAGTTTATATTATTGATCTACAAATAGCCTAAAGTGAACATACCACTAGATGCCATCTTTTATGCTCTTTCTGAATATAATAATCCCTTTCCTTGCAAATTCAATTTTAAGCCCTTTTAGGATCCTTGAAGATAATAATTTCATTCTGTGTTTTTTGGACATAAAAATGGGTTATAACATTTGTTTCAAATTTACTATTTCATTATAAATCTATTTTGTAAAAGTTGTATTTTTCACAAACATTGATTTGTCAAGATTAAGTTGAATAAAAAAAATTCAACTCAAATCTGCCATGTTTTCTTCTTATTATGTTCAGTTGTTTAAAAACTGCTGTTTCACCTGTATGTCAAAAAACATCAGAGCCTATAGAAGAAATATGGTAGATGGAAAAATGGAGAAATTGTTTTGAATTTTTTATCCAACTTAATTGTGACAAACCAGTGCTTGTAGATTATATAACTTTAACTAAATGGATTTTTATAATGAATTAGTAAGTTTGAAACCAATGTTTTAACCCTTTTCATACCAAAAAACATAGAAATAAATTTTCATTTTCAAGGGTCCAAAAAAGGCTTAAAACTGAATTGGCAAGAAAAGCAATTACTATATTCAGAAAGAGCATAAAAAATGGCATTTATTAGTATGTTTGCTTTATTTGTAGGCTAATAATATGAACTTCTCAGTATTTACCCTGATTTCTGTATGTTAGAAATTTGCCTATTTGACAGGTATGCCTGTTGGAATTTTGAAAAAAAAACATTATTTCTTAATTTTCAGTTTCTGTTTCTTTTTTTTTTTAATGTAATTCCTGTTATTTGAGTATAATTTTAAGCCATATCAATGTTTTTTTTTGTAAATTTAGGAAAGGTATATACAGATCTTTAAAACCTCATAAATTGGGATTCAGCAAAGTTGTAAAGCTGAAAATATGTGTTATGGAATGCCAGTGCCCTCCAAGGCCACTTAAAGGTTATCAAATGCCAGTAAATAAAAGTTCAAATTATCTACATCAAATCCCAGTACCCTCTAGACAGAGAAAGAGTGGAGGTAGGTACTTCAAAATGCCTTCCCAGGGCATACTTTAGTCTGTAGGTCTATCCCTGAAAGTTTTATTTTCCCAACCATACCACTTTCCAAGATAGTAAAAAGTAGCTTCTCTGAAATTTTTGAATTTTTCTGGAATAACAAATTTAGTAGGTTTGGTAGTTTCATCTTGTTCAATATGTCTGTTTTTCAAATTTGGTGGTTTGGCATGGTTAGTTGGTTACTGTTAGTAACCAAATTTGGTAGAATTTACAGCAGAAAAATCATAATTTGTAGTACTGACAGGACAAAGAATTTGCAATCTTTGACACCAAGTGTAATTGTAACCAAAAGTACATGATTGGCAATGCAGATTAGGTCCTGTCTATGTGAAGCATTAGCAAAACTTTTTTAGCTGTAAAAGCTCAAAAATATATTTTCAATTATTGGCTTTTGGAAACATTCTTAGTTATAATTGTTGGTTCTGAACTGAAGCTTTCTGTTGGTTCTGAGCCAACTGAGAAATTTAATTGAGAATTGCCGAGGAATGGATAAAATGACATAATTTAAAATGCAATTTTGCAAAAGAAAATCTAAACAAAAAGTACTGTGTTGGTGCAGTGGGTTTGACCTTAGCTCTGTAATATGGAACCCACAGATCAAAGCTTGATGTAGCAACACACTGTAGGGTCAATGCAGGGACCCTACTACTACTACTACTACTACTAACAACTCACTGCAGGACCAAGCCGCCTGAGGCCAACACAGCTATGCACGCTCCTCCTCCACCCCAATCTATTCAAAGCCTTCCTTTTTACTCCCACACACAAAGTTTCCATTTCCTTTGAATCTTTCTTTATGACCCTAGTAGTCAAGAAATTTTGTTAATCCAATTAATTACTAATTAATCTAAAAAAATAAGATCTTTCATTTTGTGCAAAAACTTTAATCAATTAAGAAATTAATTTTTCATGAAAATTGTTAGGATATGGAAATTTTAGACATATGGATGGAAATTTTTCTCTAACCTTGTTTGAATTTTTACCTTTCAATGCAGCTATTGTTACATTTCCATCTCCTCTGTAAAATTCTCCCCTTCCTTTTCAAAGCTTCTTACAAGTTGGAGTTACCACACCTTCATCTTACTCAAGTTAGGTGTTCAGTTTATTCAGAAACCAGAAAAAAATTCATTTAATTAGACTGTATTTTTGTCTGTCAATTGACCAGTTTGAACAGTGTAACTAAGAGAGGGTTAGAGAAGACTAATTAGAATTTAGTGCAATGTTATATTTCTTTTGAGTGACATACTTGTGGTTTTGTGAGATTAGCTTGGATAACAGTTTTTCTGACATTTGCTTGGAAATGTCAAGTGCCAATAACAAGTGTAATGTTTCTCTAACCTGACCCAACTGTATAACCACAAAAGCTGCAAGATTGACACTAAAATAAATAAAGATTATTTCAAAGATCTTGTATGTTGTCATCATAACAATCTGAAACAAGCACTGAAATTTGTGACAGTGGTGTTGTTTAAAGACTCATTCACAGCATCAAAGAAGCAAAAGTGAGATGACAACATTTCAGTTGCAGCAGATTTTGTCAATGAAAGTATTCTTATGACAATAACTGCCTCACCAATTCCTCCATATTTTTAATATAAAATGCCTGCTTATTGGATCTTTTTGAACATATCCTGCTCCTCAAAATAAAAATTCCTGTACATGGATCTGCACCCAAAAATGCTGTGAAGTATGACATTCCATAAAACCTAATTTTTCAGAAAAAGAAAAGAATTGGACAGTTTGATTGAAATTGTAGCAAGAAGATTTTGAGTAGCAGGAAGATCAGTCAAGTGATCTGCTTCACTTACCTAGGTAGTATACTACCTAAGCAGTAAGGCCTTGGTCTAACTACTAGGTAGTAAGACCAGAACATAATTTGTACTTAACTGAAAAAAATGACTGTGGATTATCAATTTAGTATACATACCCTGATATATATTCCTTAAAGTTTCAAGAACTTTTTATTTATCAAAGTCAAAAAACTGGGGTCAAAGTCAAAGTAAAAAAATGGGATTGTCAGCCCTACTCATGTTAATTTTGGCTTGTTTTTAGTGTACCATTGAAGTTGTATTTATTGTAATTTCTGTTTGTTTTGGGTTTCATTTATTTATTGCCTTAATTTACCGTAAATTGCAGCTAGGAGCAATATAAGCAATCTTAAATTACCTAAAATTGCAGCTCGGAGTAATCCTGCTTTCTTGGGCTATAATGAAAGAAAGGTTGAAATTGACAGATTGTTCTTGTTGGCTAACCATCTAGGACAAGAAAAAAAGCAGGTTGTCCCCAAATTGAGTGGGAGGTGGGTGCTAGGAAAGATTTCAGGGAAATTGGAAATTCTTGAGAGGGTGTAAAGAGGGAGATTTTAAATAGATTGGGATGGAGGAGTATGCGTATCTGTATTGTCTTCAAGTGGCTTGGTGATGCAATCAGCTGTTATTAGTGGTAGTATTTAAAAGACCTGTGAAGCAAAGCCCTGTCAGACATTACCATGGCCCATTGTTCGTAATTGCAGAGGAACACCTGCAGCTATATTTCAAGGGTAAAACTTGTATGATCTGCTTCATGTTTCTCATTTTCCATGAAATTAAACAACTCCAGAAATCTGTTAAATACAGAAAAGAATGATCAAATGAATGCACTTAAGACCACTTTTTGCAGGCCTCCACATCTGCAAAGTTTCAACACCATTGATTTATCAAATTTCTCCCAAATCTCTTAGGAATTTGGTTGATGGCATGAGATTTTGAAGACCCATCCCCTATCTGAACAGAGGATAGATTAGGTGTAGACACTGATCTGTAGGCACACTCATAAGCCTAGCTCCTACTTTCCATCTTGTTTAGTGGGGATTGAAAATCACCTTCTGTTATGTCTGCAGAAGAAATCCCAATTTAATCACCCGGACCCATTGGTATAGCAGCCAGGTGGCTAAAGATTGCTGCTGAGGAACTTGCCACTTACTCACCTGTTTGATACATCCTTACACCTGTTTGATACATCCCTACAGCATGGTATAGTCCCAGCTAAATGGAAACAAGCTAATGTTGTACCCATACATAAGAAGGGGGGCAAATGCAGTGCCTCCAACTACAGGCCAGTAAGCCTAACTTCCCAGCTCTCCAAGATTATGGAAAAAATAGTCCATGGCAAGATTATGAATTTTGTATCTGAAAATCAACTGATTAGTGCAGAACAGTTTGGCTTCATGTCAAGAAGCAACTGCACAAATTAGCTTCTGGAAGTTTTGGACATGTGGACAACAGCCATGGAAAGTGGCTTGAGTATTCTGGTGGTTCTGTTTGATGTTGTAAAGGCTTTTGACATGGTCCCCCATAGCACCTGTTCTCACAACTTTGTGCCTTTGGTATAAGTGATCAGATGATTTTGTGGATATCTTCCTTTCTACTTGACTGTAGCCAGACTGTTAAAGTGGAAGACACATTGTCATCAAAAGCTAGTGTACCAAGTGGCATTGTCCAGGGGAGTGTAATAGGGCCACTACTTTTCATCCTCCACATAAATAACATAACTGAAGGTATCACCATCCACGTCAAGCTCTTTGCAGATGACACAAAGCTTTTCAGGCTAGTGGTAAAACAAGAAGATATAACCATCCTGCAGAGCAACATTAACATTTTGCTCTGCACACAGAAACCTTATCCTCGAGCTATTGACAAATTTTAATGTTGATGTATATTTGATAAGAATAGTTGCAAATTTCCTTTCAGGTAGAAGCCAAAAAACTAAGTATAAATCAGCCTATTCTGATCCCCAGCCAATTTACTGTGGAGTTCCCCAGGGAACAATTTTAGGCCATCTACTTTTTTGGCTATGGTTAATGAGTTGGCAAATGATGAGTCGGATCGCTTTAAATTCGTTGATGATCTATCCGTACTGGAGCTGGGTGAAAAGAGTGTTTCAAGTGAGGCAGACAAAATAATGGCGAGTTTATCATGTCAAGCTGAGGAGGGCAAAATGATCATCAATTGTGAAAAATTGCTCATATTAACTTTCTCTTTTCTAAGGGACAGTTTATCCCTTGCTTTACAGAATGTTTCAGGCATCATGGATATCAAACTCTTGGGAATATATCTCACACATAACCTGAAGTGGGAAAAACAGACACAGGAGATGATCAAACAGGCAAACCTGAGTATCCTTTCTTTAAAACTCCTTGCTCGTCATGGTGTTCCAACTCCCCACCTATTGCGTATTTTTCTTACATTTGTTAGACCACTGGTAGAATATGCTTGTCCTGTTTGGCATTACGGCCTGACTTCAGACCAGAAGGACCACCTGGAAAGGATCAAGTACTGAGCTCTTCTGGTAGTGTCAAAATCTCTCAAAGTCCCTTATTGCTCCCTTTTGAAACAATTTTTGCTTAAAACTCTATCGACACGCCGTGATGAATTGTGTTTTAAATTTGTTGTCGGTATTTTGGAAAATCCGTGGCTTCGTGGAATCCTCCCCCCTGAGCATCTCCCTTCGCGCCAAAGGCTCCCGCGAAATGTAGCTCAACCGGTACCAAAAATTCAGCCGGTACCAGTGCAGCATATGCGGTATGCAAGTAGTTTTGTTCCCTCGTTCGTCAAGATTTTTAATTCTGCACCCACTCGTCAATAATTGTATATTATTATATTCTTTAGCTCATAATTCTTTTTAAACTGGACTCTGTTTGACTCTGTTTAGTTTGAATTTGTGATATTCCGAATCCATGTATATTTTTACATGATGATGGCTGTGGTTGTGATTTTTATATGTTTTATATGTTTAGTGTCTTATTATGAAAAAAACTGCCGCTGATCGGCATGACTGTTTTTATGGTGTATGAAAATAAAATCGTTATCTATATCTATCTATGTTGAATAGCAATCTTGAGAGCCTAGGATTAAGCTTCAATGCTAAAAAGTGCAAGACATTATGGATTGGACCCAAGCCAAAAAACATCAATGACACCCTCACATTAGCAAAACAAACACTGTCTTAATCATATCACACACTGATTGTGAAAGAGACTTGGGGATCTTTATAGATTTGGGGCTAAAATTCCACTAACACACAGATCTCATTGCAAATAAGGCAAGCAGGCTGGTTGATCTAATCAGGCAGTCTTTCAGGCATTTAGGCACTAAAACTTTCACCAGACTGTACAAAGCCCTTTTGCGACCAAAGATTGAGTATGGAAACATAGTCTGGGGCCCCTCATGCATTGCCAACGCTATCAAAATCGAAAAGATGCAGAGACATGCCACCAAACAACTCCCTGGACTAAAAGAAATGTGCCTGAAGCAGATGAAAATGAAGAAAAGAAAATGAAGAGTGCCTGAAGCAGATGAAGCTGCCAAGCCTAAACTATAGGAGAAAAAGAGGGGACCTGATCCAGATTTTCTAATCGAGAAAGGACCTAGATAGAACCAAGTTCGACAAATTCTTCTGTAGTCAGACTAATGTCTATACTAGGGGTCATTCTGCAAAAATCCAGAAACAAACAGCATCAACTAGACAGAGATCTTCTTTCTGGTCAGTTAGAGCAGTTTAAGACTGGAACTCGTTACCCAAAGAAGTAGAGTCGGCACCAACTCTATACAGCTTCAAAAACCGTCTTGACAAGCATCTACAGAAAGAAGTGTTTATTCATAATGCATAACATACAAAATTGATACAACTTTGTGCACTAGGCGCACTATGTTGAGCCAAAATTAGAGTGTGCCACAACAGGATATGACATCCTAGTAAGAGGCACTGTTCCTGTAAGTTATCCTGTAAGTTAAGAAAAGAATTTAGGGACGAGGTACTTGGCACTGGACATTTTTTTCTGGTGCATCCTATGATAACAAGAATTGAGGCAACCCAAAAAGGCTCCCAGACACACGTGAAAATTAGCTCTCATTATCCATGAGGTCTTTTTAAAATCCATCAATGAATTATGGTAGATATCTTAATTATATAAATTTAGCCGTCTCCCCCATTCCTCTCAGGTATAGGAGAATGGCACAAGCAATTAGCCCAAAAGTTTATTAAATCCGACAGTCTGATCTGGTAGATGTCATGATGACAAGAATTTAGAGATGCTCTCACAATTATGCCACTTACTTTCCACCAAGCTTGATTGAGATCCAACAACTTCTCCTGGTTGATGTCAACATTTCTATGAATCCTCACTGAGGTCAGAATGGGTACTGTCCACCCCCTAGGAGTTACAACTGGAGAGATGCTTGTACCTCTGAAAATGCCCTGATTACAAAAATTTGGTGAGCCCCCCTGTTCAACAACTGGATTGTGTAAGATGAGTCTGGGTTGGACTGGGAAGTGTCTTACTTAAAAAATATAGATGTTTTTACTTTCATAACTTTAATAAATCAAATAATATTAACATTTTGATTACTAAATATCAGGTACTGCCCCATTATGCAGGCTTCTTGGGTTAATCACTATAGAGTTGGCAATGATAAAACCCGTTTTTGACGTCTTAACTGTTATAGAGCAGGCAATGATAGCAAGGTTTTCATTGCGTATACGATATTAAACTGTGTTTTTTTGGGGTTTACGGGGGGGAAGGTACCTAGGTTAGGTTAGGTTTTTAATGTATGCAATATTTACCCCCCCGCTCCTAATGTGCAAATATATAGCCCAAATTTGTTTCTAAACTATTGTATATTCATCCTATTTGATTTTATTTCATAAGCATTAACCAAACTTGCCTTTTTAGAGATGCCCACATAATGGGATAGTGCCAAATATCAGTATATGTATATTAAACTGACAATTCACATTCATTTGTATTTTTTTTCAGTAAAGTGCAAATTATTTTCTGGCCTTGGGAAGGCATAGGGGTTTTGAGCCCTACTCATGTTAATTCCTGCTCGTTTTGAGTTTGACTCGGTTATTTATTGTAATGTCTGTTCGTTTTGGGTTTCATTTATTTATCGATGCTGATTTGTGGTAGTTTCACGTTTGGTAGATTATTTGATTTTATTTATTGCTCATTTTTGGTTTAATGGAGTTAATGGAGGGTCTTTCAACTACGTTTGTCAACAACTACGTAGTTGAATCTGTCAACAACGTTTTGATTGGATGTGTTTGGTGAAATGGTGGGCGTGGAAGGGGTGTTAGTTGCCTTCCAGTCACTTTCGACTATTGAAAAGGGCACTAGCCGTTCCAATTTCCAATCGGAATGAGCCCTTTTCCAAGTTTCTATGACAACTCCTTTGATACGAAGTACCCTGGTATGGAAAAAAATGAGCAAAATTTGCACTTTCCTGAAAAATATATAAATGCTTTTACTTTTATAACTTTAATAAATCAAATAATATTAACATTTTGATTTCTAAATATCAGTATATGTATATTAAACTGACAGTGCACATTCATTTGTATTTTGTTCAGTAAAGTGTAAATTTTGTTCTGGCCTTGGGAAGGCATAGGAGTTTTGAGCCCAACTTATTTTAATATCTGCTTGTCTTGAGTTTGACTCGACTATTGATTGTAATCAGGGTTGCCACCCTGACCTTGAAGAATTTACTAAATCGGAGAGGAAAAATTTACTAGATCGCATCTGTTTTTACTAAATGCTCAAAAAAATTTTTGCGCTCCATCAAGCATCGATTTTTACTATAGGAGGATAATCAATTTCTTTTTTTCTTCTTTTTTTCTCCTTTCCCCTTTTCTTTCGTTTTCATAGTATGATTGAAAATTATATATATGTAGTATGATTGAAATATATATATATATATATATATATATATATATATATATATATATATATATATATATATATATATATATATATATATATATATATATATATATATACATATATCGATTTTTACTATAGGAGCATAATCAATTTCCTTTTTTCTTCTTTTTTTCTCCTTTCCTCTTTTCTTTCGTTTTCATAGTATGATTGAAAATTCCGGAAACCTACAAGTTCAAAATCTTTTTTTTGATATATATGTATATATGTATATATGTATATATGTATATATATATATATATATATATATATATATATATATATATATATATATATATATATATATATTATATATATATATATATATATATATATATATATATATATATACATATATATATATATATATATATATATATATATATATATATATATATAGTATTATATATATATATTATATATATATATATATTATATATATATATATATATATATATATAATGCTACATTTCTACTTACTTTTAATTTCTCTCAACATGCTCCTTTTTTCTCAATAAAAATTTTCAAACTGAGGAGATTCACCTAATCACCTTGGGTGGTTGCCTTTTCTTTTGGTTCCAATAGATTCCCAATCATCACAAATCCAAGTGTCATTATAGCTTCATTTTTATTTGGTAAGATTTGATACTTAGAAAGCTGATTTTGTCGACCTTTAGACGCCGGAAGTGAATTGTCTGTTTATGAAAATAGGTGACTTCTTGTCTGTCTCTGAGACAGACAAGCAAAATTGTAAATTGTAAAACTGACAAGCAAAAATTGGAAATTGTCATATGTTTACGATAATTTTTTTCCCTGGATTCATGGAAAATAAAAAAAAGTTTTGTTTACTATAAACTTTTTACTAGATTTCGGGAAATTTACTAGATCCTCTAAATTTACTATATTTTTTTTTTTACTAGATCTAGTAAAATCCTACTGACGGTGGCAACCCTGATTGTAATTTCTATTCGTTTTGGGTTTCATTTATTTATCGATCATCATTTGTGGTAGTTTCACGCTTGGTAGATTATTTGATTTTATTTTTGCTCATTTTTGTTTAATGGAGTTCTTTACTTTTCTTTGAAAAACTTATTTTGTGAAAAAAGTTTTTTTTTTTTTTTTGGTTTAATTTCTGTTCGTTTTATATTGACATAGACAAAATTTTTAGCAATTTTGACCAACATACACCCTTTTAAAAATATGGACACAAATAGTAGTGTGTAATTTAGTTCTCTTCTAGTTGACCTGAAATAGAAAACTTGATACCATTCGCAAAAAAATCTGTTTACTTTCTTTGATAGCTTACGCTATTTTGATTTGGTTAAATTTTAAGAGCAGAAGTAGCCCCGAAAGTTTGAACATAATACCCTCAGTCGTTCCTGGGATACTGCTGAGATGCCTTATTGGGAATTAGCATTAACACAGTGCATTTTGATTTAATCTTAAGGCAACATTTAGTTTTTAAACATAATGGGCAAATGGGAGGGTGGGCGTGGGAGGGGGGTTAGTTGCCCTCCAATCACTTTCGACTATTAAAAAGGGCATCAGCCCTTTCTATTTTCAATCGAATGAGCCCTTTTCGAAGTTACCACGACAACTCCTTCGATACGAAGTGCCCTGGTCTAAACAACAACAAAAAAATAATACATTATACCCACATCGATCTTTACTATAAAAATGTCAAGCCTTCCAATCACTTTCGACTATTAAAAAGGGCACTAGGCCTTTCGATTTCCAATCGAATGAGCCCTTTTTGAAACGACAACGCTTTCTATAAACACCTTATATGCCCCAGGGTATAAACTACAGCCCTTACCCTAAGGGGTGTGAGGGTGGTTGTCATCCTCTAAGACCTAATTTCCAGAACTTTCAACTACGTTGAACAAAATGGCTATCTGAAAATTTTGATTGGATGTGTTTGGAGGAATGGTGGGCGTGAGAGGGGAGTTAGTTACCCTCCAATCACTTTCGACTATTAAAAAGGGCACTAGCCCTCTCAATTTCCAATTGAATGAGCCCCTTTTGAAGTTTTACGACAACTCTATCTATAAAAAATCTTATATGCCCCCAGGGCATAACTTACAACCTTTGCCCTGGGGGCTCTGGGGGGTTTGTCATCCTTAAACACATAATTTCCAGAACTTTCAACTACGTTGAACAAAATGGCTATAAAATACATATGATTAAGACAAGGCAAAATCTGCTGTATGAGTAGATTTGTGCATGAGCTGTTTAAGGTGTAGAACAGCATTACCATTGGTTTGAGATAAAATTGTGTCAGTTTTCCAGCCGAATTTGTACCATATAAGGTTCGTTAATGTCTAAGTGTACTGCATTGTACTTGGACCTCTAAGTTGTGCCAGAAATGGTTAAATTCTACAGCATTGGCAGCGCTAGCATATGTTCCTTATAACCCTTATTATATCAATTACGATCGAGGATAATAGTCACTCAAAATCTCAGCAAAAAGTTTTATTGCAATTATTTTTAACTGGGGGAACAATATTGTTTACACTTCTATCCGTTTAATATTCTAAAAATTAAAAATTCAATGCTGAGTATAACTTAAAAAAAATTTCTGGTTAGGATGAAGCTTTGCAATGTGCCTGTCTAAATATAACTTTACTGAACTAAAAGAAAATAGAGCTGAAGTCGTCAAAGAATATTTTTAATGATAGCCTACACCTTTTTGGCTTATAAAAAATGAGTTATAGGGTCATCATTTCCACGCTTTTCAATGTAAATTCTTCGATAATTTATTTTTAAAGGGGTGTCTCCCATAGACGTCGGCAGCGCCTCTCCAAATATTAATTAGGGTGGGGGGGGGGGGTTGATCTATAAAAAATGAATTATAGAGTCGTCATTTCTACGGTTTTCAATCTAAATTCTTCGACAATTTTTTTAAGGGGTGTCTCCCATAGACGTCGGCAGCGCCTCTCCAAATATTAATTAGGGGGGGGGGGGGTTCGATCTATAAAAAATGAATTATAGAGTCGTCATTTCTACGGTTTTCAATCTAAATTCTTCGACAATTTTTTTTAACGGGTGTCTCCCATAGACGTTGACAGCGCCTCTCCAAATATTAATTAGGGGGGAGGGGGTTCGATTTATAAAAAAATGAATTATAGAGTCGTCATTTCTACGGTTTTCAATCTAAATTCTTCGACAATTTTTTAAGGGGTGTCTCCCATAGACGTCGGCAGCGCCTCTCCAAATATTAATTAGGGGGGGGGGGTCGATCTATAAAAAATGAATTATAGAGTCGTCATTTCTACGGTTTTCAATCTAAATTCTTCGACAATTTTTTTTAACGGGTGTCTCCCATAGACGTTGACAGCGCCTCTCCAAATATTAATTAGGGGGGGGGGGGTTCGATTTATAAAAAATGGATTATTGAGTCGTAATTTCTACGATTTTCATTCTAAATTCTTCGACAATTTTTTTAAGGGATGTCTCCCATAAACTTCGGCAGCGCCTCTCCAAATATTAATTAGAGGGGTGGGGGGTTCGATTTATAAAAAAATGAATTATAGAGTCGTCATTTCTACGGTTTTCAATATAAATTCTTCGACAATTTTTTTAATGGGTGTCTCCCACAGACGTCGGAAAGAGAGAAAATAGCCCAGGAAACAAGACGGCAGTAGGAAATGTATAAATATGAAAATGAGAAATATTCCCATTTAAATTTAATGTAAACAAAGCTCCTGATATCACTCCCCCTGGGAAATTTCCTGGTGGCACTCAAGATCCCTCAACTCTCCACCTTTTGTACCAGTAAACATATGCACATAATAATGGAAGTGTTACACAATTTTTTTCTGAGATAAGAAGAAGGCTATCACCCCGCAGCACCCACATTACAGACTTAGTCCAAAAATACTACCAGGAATGATGGACATAAGAGATTAATATCAACCCCACCGCCCCTTCAAACCTTCTTCCATATTTATATGCAGGTTCATGGAGAGTTGTAAAGTTTGGGCGCAAAAATATAGCTTTTTGAGGCTTTTGACACTCTTCCTCAACTACACAAAGATCCGCCGACTCCTTTCATAATATCTGATGCACAATGATATATCACCGTAAATAATTTATTAAGCCCCAAGTGAATCAACTTAGTTAAACGAAGCTTAAATTAAAAGCCTATATTAACCGTTTATTTTGCTTGTACTACATCGATCTTCAAGAACAAATGCGGCACGGTGATGGCGTTACTGCCTCTGAAGCTGAGAAGCCAATATTTAACTTTTCGATAATTCTAAATTGATTGGCTATCTCAGAGTTTTCAATCGATAGCAATCGACCTTCTTTGGGCAAAGTTGTTTTTCTGTGTGCCACGTACATCGTATATAGGGGCTTGAATCTCCACAATAAATAAATCTCATAATAAACTTAATAAATTTTACACATTTAGAACCACCAAAAAATCCGTTCGATATATTTATCGTTATTAGAACAATTGTTTTTGGAGTTTCGGTTACTATTAGCAGTTAACTCCTTATTTACAGTTCGTTACCGCAAACTGTTTGATTGTAGCTTTTAATGTGACGCTATTCCTGGCAATTGTATACGGTAGCCTAAAATTGGTAATAACACTTAAAATAGAGGGGGGGGGAATGCATATAGGTCAGTCACACACATAGATGGAGGATGTGATTGGGCTCTTTGGGACTATGCTCCTCTAAATCTCAGGATTCCCCCGTCCATTCCTAGGTTATTGGTATTGCTTGCCTTTTTACTTTGTGTTTTGTCGAATTTCCGCCCACCCCCTCCCCTTTTACTAGACCTACACAAAATCCTGTATATGTGCCTTCGTGTTGGCACATATCTTACTCAAACAGCGCCTTTTCGGACTTTCAGACCCCCACAACAAATGTAAGTTCCAAGCCCCCCCCCCCCCCGCTAAAGTACAAGACTGTCATGTGTCATTGACACCTTTCACGTGATTTCAAAGTATTACTGTCTAAAATCCTGAAAGTTCCAAATCCTGAAAGGAAAATAGAAATGGAAACAGATAACAGCCGCGTAATTATGTTATTAAGCTCATGTATGGGTCTGAAATTTAAGCAAATCAATTCACATAATAGAAAATTTCCCAGCTAATTGACTCGAACCTTTGACTCAATCCAATTAGGCTATTTTAGTTTTGGTTAAGTGAATCGCCAAAAAAGAATAATGATTTTCTCATGAGGAACCTCTGTTTAATAAAGGAAGTCAAGGGAAAGTGCAATATTCAATTATGCTCGACAGTAGGCTATACAGTCTATGTGGGCTTAGACTGGGCCTTTTTTGTTATTTTTCTTGATTTAATAGGTTAGGGGGGTTTTCCGGGTTTAACCCCCCTCTCTCTGGTGTTTTTGTCCGATGTGCAAAAACGTAAGAAAAATACATATAAACGAATTTTTGATGCGTTTTTCAAATTCTTCTTTTTGTATCCCCACCCCCTCCCGAAAAATATCCTTCCCCCGAAGAAAAATCCTGGATACGCCCTTGCTCATAGGCATATATTAAGCTTGTAAATTTTGATGCAAGATTTGCAAAGCTTGTATTTTTAAATCTATTTCCGGATTTGATCCATGAAAAAAAACTATCATTTTTAATTACCAAATCTAAATTTTATAGTTTCAACTGAATCACTCGTTGCTTGTCAGTATCATTTTAATAGTCTTATTTAAAATTCCGTATGTATTGTTGAACATCCTTGGATTTATTTTTTAATAATGCCAATAATTAAATTGAATTTGAACTAATTGAAGCAACTTTCGATTATAAATTTGTCTGTGCATATGCCACACTACGAGGTGCCGCTACCCAACGTTTTGGATGTGGGAGGAGCCAACATCTTTTTCCGACAGGTAGCTTTTTTTGCCTACCAATCCGAAAGAAGGCCCCCACGGGTGATGTTCTGGTAGAACTTGACCCCTTTAAAACCATTTACCCTGCATAGTGCATATATTCTTAAGCGTGACCAAAGTCAAATATTATTTTCTCCGAGATGTTTTATCTACTTAAATGCAAATTTAGTTTGAAAAAATGTGGTTAACGCCCAGTTTGGTTGTGCCCAGTCTAATCATACCCGTACAGCTATTGTAGTTAGTCAAACTTGTGCATTTTTCGATTGAGTGCGCATGCCTTTGTTTATATTTGTTTTTTTCTTCCAGTAGCTAGTATAAAATTGAAAAGTGGGGTCTGTTCCGAGTTGCCAACTCTTTGAAACCTTTGAAGCGCCAAAACGAAGACAGGATAAGATGGGAAGCAAAACAAAAGGTATGTGATTGTATTTTAGTTTTTTAATAATTTTTTTATGGAAATATTTTCAATTCTGTGGTATCTATGCTTTAACCCATTTAACGCTTTTAGTTAAGTAGTTGTCGAAATGTACCCTTCCAGCCAGGGTCAAAATTATGTTTTGGGTTCAAGAAATGTATTTATATGAGAAGCTTAATTAAATAAGGTAATTCTGGATGAAAAAACCCTTGGAATTAATCTTTGAAATTAGTAATTAATCTTTGAAACTAAGATACAATAAGCTACAGGTTAAATTAATCCGAATAAACTGAAATTCCGGTAAACATCTCTGTTTTCACATAATTTATATAGGATGAAATACATTTTGAGCCCTTTAAAAGGCTCAAAACAGCCCATAGTAACCAAAAGTTTAAAAATGTGTTTCTAAAAAACTTTGTCTAGTGAGAAAAAATTACTATTTGTTGCAGATTCAAAATTGGGAATTATTAGAAACACGTTATCTATTTCTATTAGTCATTAGGTAATTATTAGTCTTAATAGTAAACTACCATTTTGAAAACAAGTGTGCAGGAATTTTTAAAACGAGCCTAAAACCCCTCGAAAATGACGTTAGTGTTTAGACGTGACATCATTTTCAAGTTTTTCCGGTGCTTCCTAAAAATCTTTTCAAAATTGTTTTCAAAATAACATTTTACTATGAAGACTAGTGAAACTACAGTAATAATTAGCATTCCTGAATGAGGTACAAATGGTAATTTTTTCTTACTAGACATTTTTTTTTCAGACACATGTTTTATACTTTTTTTTACTATGGGCTTTTTAGCCCTTTTAGTCCCCTTAAGGGTTCAAAATTTAATTTCCCCAGAAGCGATTATTGAATTTGGAATGAGCATAAAAAAGACATTAAGTGATGTATTCACTCTCATTCTAGCTGACTTATGTGAAAATGTAAATATTTACCTAAATATCACTAAGCTACAAGTTAAATAATAAAAGTAAAAAAGATAAATGTAACTAAATAAAAAAAATTAAGGAATTTCATGTTTAAAACAAATCGCGATGCAAAAGAATGACAGACGGAGGAAATCAATCAAAGTGGCTTTAACTTGATATCTGGCAATATAGAGTCTACTTGCCCAAGCTAAATTCAATTACTTTTAATTAACCAGCTCTTAAGTTCTACTTTAGTAGTACTTGGAGTAAACTGTTAAGCACAAATTTGGGTAATCCTACATGAAGAGTTCCTCTGTGAATGAAACACAAATAAAAAGAGTAGTACTATTCGATTCCCCGATTAACAGTATTTACGAATGTATTGACACCTCCCCCCACCCCACCCCACCCACTATGACTCTAGACTGTATATAAAGCTTTTAAGGACAAATCTGGGTAATCCTACATGAAGATTCCCTCTTTGAATGAAATACTACTAACAACTCACCGCAGCACCCTAGCCAACACAGCTACGCACGCTCCTCCTCCATCCCAATCTATTCAAAGCTTCCCTTTTTACACCCTCCCACGAGGTTCCCATTTCCTTTAAATATTTCTTTATGACGTCCTCCCACCCCAGACGAGGACGACCTGCTTTCCGTTTAGCCCTAGACGGTTGGCCGAAAAGAACAATCTTCGGCAATCTGTCATCCTTCATCCGCACAACGTGCCCTAGCCACCTCAACCTTTCTTTCATTATAGCCCTAGAGAGCAGTATTGAACCACATTTTTTGTACAGCCTTTTGTTTGAAATACGGTCAGTCAGTCGGGTACCCAGAACAATCCTTAAGCAATTTCTCTGGAAAACATCCATCAAATACTATAATAAAACGAGTAGTACCATTCGATTTCCCGATCAACAATATTTCCAAATATATAGTGCCACCCACCCCTCCCCTTTGAACGTAAACTGTATACAAAACATCTGAAGAAAACACTATAGTATCAAATTAAACAAACGAAAATATAAAAAAAGGGTTTAATATTTTAAAGAAGACAGCAAGGCCGTATCCAGGGGGGGGTTACCCGTTTGAACCCCCCCCCCCCCCGAAATTTTTGACCGACTCGAAAATAAGTCGAAAATTAGTAAAACCTAGGTAAAAATCAGTAAAATTAGTCGAAA
The DNA here is from genome assembly GCA_027921565.1 of Artemia sinica. Lineage (NCBI taxonomy): Eukaryota > Metazoa > Arthropoda > Branchiopoda > Anostraca > Artemiidae > Artemia > Artemia sinica. The sequence continues at coordinate 45,900,953 of CM051276.1, read as the reverse complement.
ACTGAGTCAAAAATTAGTAACCCCCCCCCCCCCCAAAAAAAAGTCAAAAATTAGTAAAACCCCCCTGAACAAAAATCCTGGAAACGGCCCTGGAAGACAGTGGCAAAAAAAAAACTTTCAATAAAAGAAAAAGGTCCGAATATTTCGACTTCATGTCCGGAAGTCTTTATCGTCGGGAGGAAAAACTAAACTAAACTAAGCATATAAATAAAAGGCAAAAAACAGACAAAAAAAAAAACAACTCACATATTAGTAATATCCAATATTTCAACTGTTCTTCTCTTCAAATAGCACGGAAATCAAATAAAATCAGAATAGCTATGTAGCAGAGACTCGGTTTCTTTTTGATTTCTTAATGAAGTCTAACAGAATGAAAAGACCTATTTATTTAAAAAAAAAATTACATATGCTCTAGGTTATAATTAAATATGGGTCAAGAAAAATTTTGGTGCGTATTATACATTGAATGAATATTTTCTTTTTTTAATCCAGCCGAAGCTCCTTGACTCTTGACAGATTTTATTTCGTTGTGATCTTTGTTTATAAGGTGAAGCTTGTTCGGGCCTGGTTGTGCAGAATGTCATTTTTTAAGGCATTTGAGGCTTTGACCTGTCTTTTAATAAAATCGTTTTAAGTTCGGTTCAATCTATATTTATTCTCATCTCTATTAATAGTAATCTTACTTACTTACTTACTTAATCCTCATGTCGGGGTGGCGTTGAGAGCGTCGTCAACCTTCTCCACATAGGGCGGTCAGCAGCAAGGCCTCTGCATCAAACAGCAAAATTCCAGCCTTGTCCAGGAGTTTTCCAAAAGTATCATTCCACCGGAACTTGGGTCTTCCTCTTTGACGTTTCCAGCCACTAATGGATGGTTCAAAATCGTAAAGAATCCGAGCCGGATTTTTGGGAGGAAGACGCAAAAGATGTCCGAATCAGCGAAGTGTCTGCTCGGCAACCAGGTTTGACAAGGGTGACTGAGAGGTCATACCTGGTAGGTGTTCATTGCTGACAAAATCTTTTCATCGGATTCTCTCGATTGTCCGAAGCCACTTAGATTTAAGTGTGTCGAGACGGCGCTGGAAAGCTGCAGTCGCAGGCCAAGTTTCAGCTCCGTACAGCAGGATCGACAAGGATCTTCATTTTAGTGGCTCGTCTGATCTTTGGCTTCTTTCAAACATGGCTCAGTCTACCGAAGACAGCAGAGGCCTTGGCCGTACGGACAACAACTTCATGGTCGATGCAGCCGTCCGTTGAAATGATATAACCAAGATAAGTGAAATGGTCAACCACTTCGATTTGGTTCCTGGCGTCCAAGTAATTAAAATTATCGGCGTCAGAATTTGGCTGCACTATCATAACTTTTGTCTTCTTCCAGTTAATGGATAGTCTGGTCTTGGCAGCTTATCCCAGAAGCGTGTTTAGAGCCATGAGCAGCTGTGACGTGGAGTTGGTGACTAGTGCTATGTCATCAGCACAGTGACAATCAGTGACAACTCTATCCCTTACTTGAGTCCAAAGCTTAACTTCTGGGTTGTGCAAGTCATAACATGATCTATAATACAGTTAAGTAGCTCAGAAGCAACTGAGAAACCTTGCCTGACTCTTGTTCTTGCTGAAAAGAACCTGCTACATCTTCCGTTTACTTGCACACAGCTCTCAGTCTCTTGATGCATGGCTCTGAGTAGGTGGACATATTTTGACGGGAGGCCATTATTAGAAAGGATATTCCATAGAGAATTTCGATCAACTCAGTCGAATGCTGCCTTGAAATCGACATAAGCAATGAAAAGCCTGCTGGCGGAACTCGTTCACCTTCTCGAGAATTTGTCTTATGGAGAATATCTGTCCTGCCGTTGACCGGCCAGGCATAAAACCAGCCTGTTCTACTCTGCGCTTTCGTCGGAGGTGTGCAAAACATCACTGCAATAAAACCATAGAAAAGAGCTTGCCAGAAAAGAGCTGAGAGGAGCGTTATCCCTCTAAAGTTCTTGTACTCCCTCTTGTAAGCTTTTCTCTTCCCTAGTGATAGAATCAGTCATGTATGTTAGTCTTTCAGGATAATCACCAAGTTCCGAATTGCATTGAATAGCATTTGGAGCCATATCAGAATAGTGCCGCTGCCATTCTTAAGCAGCTCCGCAGAGATCCCACAGATGTCAGGAGCTTTGTGTTTTTTCAATTTCTCGAAAGCATTTGAATTTCTACCACTGAGAATGGTTTAATGTCAACATTAGCAATGACGGGGGGTGGGGGGAATAAAATGCTCGTTTAACCGAGGTGCGGTGATTGTATCAACAATTGATGAATATGTTCGGCTATATCTGGCCCGAGTAAGGCGGGAGGATGAGGCGTGTGACCATAATGCTCATTATATTTTTGGAATGACTGTTGAATATGGAATCGACTTATACCACTCTTTTATCATTATAGTGTTTCGTTCATCCTCAAATTTTACTTGGAAGAGTGCTTGAAGTACTATACTGCTTAATTAGAATTAAGTTGAATATAGCAGATATCGAGGACTACTTAAGTAAAGTATTTTTACTGATGGGGTCAATCCTATGAACCAGGAGCATAGCCCTGATTCTGTTATGGAGGGTTCTCAACGTATTTTCACCTTATGAGTTGGGGTCTGTACCCTTTAAACCTTAAATGTACGGCCACAGTTATGGATAGGTGTTAACAGAGGATTTTGGGCTGGGGGGATATCAAAATATGTGTCTTTTTGTTCAGCAGTCTTATCTCTACAGTAAGCAGGTCCAATATCTTCAGCAGTAAAATGTTCCCAATACATGCTATCGCACTGTAAAATATAGATATGTAGGGATGGAGAGCTAAAAGAAAGAACAAGAGGATTTATTTGTCAAAATATAACTAAGAAACTTTACCTTCTTTTTCACTCCTTTAAAATTTTATATCAAAGAACCAATCAGATTGGGGTTCTTTTATTGACTCTAAATTAGATATAACAACGGTAGGTCAATGTAACAACGTGTAAACGGCAGGGCTATTTGGCTTCCTTCCCTGGATTAAGGTCGTGGAATAATGTTATTAGCCAAAAGCAATTTGACTATTGACGCCAGAAAGAATAGCCAATGAAATTAAAGCACAATAACAACAATCTTTTCTTTTCAAAGTTTCTAAAAAAGTCTTGGAAATTTGTGCTCCTTTTTAGGATTTTAAAACTTCTTGGTATAAATGACAGATGTGAAGTTTAAACATGGTTTAGGGGTGTATTTTCCTGTCGGTTTTCGATTTATCTTTTTAGTTATTCTGTACCGATACCAATGAATCTGACAGATAAAGAGCCGAGGCTCTGCCGATGAGTTGAGCCTCCTCGAATTATATTTTCATGTTGAAAATATACGAAATGTCCGTAGGATATACATGAATCGTACATATATTTACGTACTGCAAACAGTAAAAGCGGATAGGATCAGGAATAACGTTGTTTTAAGTTCAAAACAAAATTTTCATTATGCTTCAAATCTTTAATACTTTGTGTAGAAGGCAAGCTATAGAGCATCATAGAGCTTTAGCAGGATAGTAGTGCTCCCCTAGACGACTTGGTTTATGCTCTTTTTAAGCTATTAAAAAAACAAGTTTTTTTCAACTGAAAGTAAGGAGCAACATTAAAACTCAAAACCAACAGAAATCATTACGTATATAAAGGGGGTTGCCCCCTCCTCAACACCTCACTCTTTATGCTAAAGTTTTTAGTACTTTTAAAAAAGTGTCATTGTTCTAATTAAACGCCCCTTGTGTTTCAGCAGTCATACTTAAAGAATTAGGACACAATTCAAACTTTAGCGCAATGAGCGAGGTGTTGAGGAGGGGACAGTATGAATTCTAAAGTTTGAATTCTGTCCCAGTTCGTTAAGAACGATTCCTGAAAAACTATGTTTGTTTAATTAGAACAACAAGAAGCGTTATTTAAAAGTACTAAAAACTTTAGCGTAAAGAGCAAGGTGTTGTGGAGGAGTGACCCCCGTCATATACGTAATAATTCCTGTTCGTTTTGAGTTTAAAGTTGCTGCTTACTTTCAGCTGAATAACTTGTTTTTTTTATTTAATCGCCTACAAGGCCGTATCCAGGGGCCGGTTTTGAATCCCTCCTCCCCCATAATTTTTTTTCGACTCGTTAAAACGTAACAATAATACATATTATCTAATTTTGGTACGTTTTTAAAAGTTGTTTTGTGCCTCCCTCCCCCGAACCAAAAATCTGGATACAGCCTTGGTCACCTAGCAAAGTAACTTAGCCAATTTAGCAAAAAATTGCTGACTTCCACTTTTACCAGACAAGTAGGCTAATTCCTTTCGTTGCCGTTGAAACTTACATTGATCTGGACAAAAAAAAAGGTAGCTGGTACTGATGTGTTATAGTGACCATACCCAAGAAGTGAAGTTAGGTTGATCATAACGAAATATATCAAAATATTATGAAAATATAATAGTTTAGTAACAAAATTATGGAAACCACAACAAACAATTATAGGAAACAGAAATACCTGACGTAGATAATTTCAGAGACCACACTGCCTTTCCATGACGATAAATAAAAGTTCAAATAGGGATAAAATCCTTTTAATAGACAGTGACTTTCACAAACAGTGATAAAATTTATAAAAAAATACTAGATATTTCGTGAAATTTTATCACTGTTTGTGAAAATGACTGTCTCTTAAAAGGATTTTATCCCTATTTGAACTTTTATTTAGTACCTGGTCTAACCTAACCGCCTTCATATATTAAGTATTTAACTAAGAGATACCTGCATAGTATCTTATCTCGCTTATTCTAAGCTGATTATCTCCGAGCGGACAGACAACCTGTTTAATGACATATCAAGAACACAGTGTGGTGACCACACTGTGGTCGCTTATAACACGTAAGTAAAAAAAAAAAAAAAAAAATTGGAAGCTGAAAAAATGTATGCATACGTGTCTGTGTCGTAAACTGGGTCTTTGTTAAAAAGCTTGTCATTTGAACATATGCCTGTTGGTAAGGCCATATCGAGGAGAGTAGGGGGTTTAACCCCCTTCCCCCGACATGTTTGTCCGGCTCATAAACAAGTAACAAAAATGAATATAAATAAATTTCTGATGCGTGTTTTAATTTTTTTGTAACTCCCCCCGAATATCCTCCTGAATATGGCCCTGACTGTTGGTATCAAATATTTGCCAAGTTGATAAAACTGATTTCGTTAATGTGTTCAGGTTCCCGCACATCATGTCCTCAAGATAGTCTGGATTTGATCCGTAGATCGCTTCGTTCAACTCACATGTCTAACTCCGAGCGATTTGAAGAGTCCACGCCCCATGTATTCATCGTTCTTGGAGCATCGGTATGTAGTACTTACCTTTTTTTTTCTTTGCTAAGGAATTTCAAATGTGTTTCCTTTTTTTTACTTTTTTTTAGTTAACCTGTCAATGTATACTTCTTGCGCCAACCTAATCGACTGGTGAGGTCCGTGAAAATGTCCGTGAAGTCTGTGAAGATATTTTCTGTTGGATTTATTCTAATTTGAAAGCCATAATGCACCGGAGGTTTACCCTCTGGTTTATCGATCTTGGGTTTATAACTTAAAACGTTAAATATCGTTTTATCTTGAACATACAATTTTGCAGAGTTGTTGTGATTTTGGAAAGTCGGAATGACATGTTGATGCTTTCTTTTCTTCAGTATATTAGGATTCACAGTGTTTCTGAAATAGCCTCCGACAACCCTTTCCCCTCTCCCCACCAATTCTTTAGAAGAAATGAAGGCATGTGGACCTTATTCAAGGAACCACACTAAGGTTTTCAGGCTGTGTTATTGAGGAGATAAAGCGGGCTAGTTTTAAAAAATGTCCATTCTTATGCATGTCTTATGCAGTCTTATGCATGTCCATTCGAAGCCTCATGTCCCTCCCACCGCAGACTCTTTAGCAAAAAGGAAGGTATGCTGTATTTTTTTTAACTTAAAAACAGAAATCGCTGTATTTCATTACGAAACCACATTTGCTTTGCCTGATTATACGACCTAACTACATTAACATTTGAACTTCATAGTCCAAAACTTCAGCTTCATTACTTAAGATTTAAATTCACAGAATTAAAGGCAATAAAGGAAGAAGTTGTCGTTGAAGTAGCGTGATCTTTCCTTCTGGGGCTTAGGGTTACTTTGTGATTGTTGTTGTTTCTTTTTTTTGATAGCCATGGCCAATAAAGATCCTATGGAAAATGAATTTGTCTAGAAATATATCAATGAATTTGTGTATTTTTTTTCTTTAAATAAATCAATAAATGGAATAAAATGACTGAAGTTAAACAAGTCACAAATGGAATACCATTCCAAAATTGGATAGGCCCCTCTGTTATTTCTTTCGTGGCCCCTCTCTTTCAATATGCCCCTCTTTTTCATGCCCTCTGTTATTCACTGGCTGAAAATCACCCTCCTTTGATTTTGTTCTTTTTTTTATAATTTTTTTTATAGTTTTTTAATAATATTTTTTAAATATTTTTTTTTAATAAATATTTTTATTTTTTTCTTCGTTTTTGTTTCCGTACGTCAAGTCAGTCATCAAATTTAGTATATATTAATCAAACATAGTATATGTAGATTATATCCAGTTGTTAGTCTTAAAAAAGGTTCTTAAAGGATATCAGTTGTATATAATATAACATTTACATTGTATAAACAAAATAAGGCAATACAAAAACATAACGCAACAATTTAATGACGCTTAAGCTTTGATTCAAAATTCAGTCTAAAAATGAATAGAGGAATTACTACTAATTATCAAAAAATATAGGGAACTATGTCAATCTGGATTCACCCATTAAGAAAGGAAATGTACAATTTACTTATTAATTAGATATTAAAACTTATAATTTTTGCTTACTTTTCATTTGATAACGTAAATGTCCATTTACCGTTTAATCCATATCGCATGCCAATATGCACATATTTACCATCATTTCCAATATGAATGTAGCTATTACTCTTCTGGATTTTATCATTCAGTCGCTCCTATTTATATCTGTCCTCTCAAATAGGTTTTTCACCAACTCCAAAACCCAATTTTTATAACGTAGCTCCTCGTATGCCACCAGAGTCACCCTGAGAACTGTAAAAGAGCCGCCAGTCATCCTCCATATGTGCTGCTGGCCAGACGTCTTCCCTACCAGGTTTTGACTACTGGGTGATCCGCATCAGCTCTGATGGTAGATGCAATTAAGCCTATTTTTCCGCCTTCCTCCTCTTTGGGTTCCCTCTGGTTGCTGAGTCAGTATTCTTCTGGGGAGTCTTTCTGTCGCTATAGGGATAATCACTTTAAACTACTTTTAACTCGCACTTCCTAGCTATATTTTAGAATCCAGTGAACACCAGTCAGTGATGACAGGGTCGATGAACATTTGCTCCATCTTATTGCGTGAGCCATGGTTTGGCAGATCATTCCTTGTTGAGATTGGCTTTGAAGCTGTCGACAATCGGTGAGATCACTGTCTTGTCGCTTAGATCATTCCACCAGCTTATCAAATAGTTGGAAAAGAAATGGCTCCTTCTTCTGGTATTGCCATGACTACAGAAGAGCTTTGCTGAGTGACCCCTGTTAGGACACGATTGGTCAAACTGGATCAAGTTATTGTCAGACTAGTATAACTTGTAAGTTATATTTATATATCCTATTCGTCAACAGCATGCAAGAGTTAGTAGCTTGACGTTTCGACCGTCTGCATGTATACTTATTAGGCCGTTCAAGTATTTTGTTGTACGTTTTTGGACAGATTCGAGAGCCATCTGGTCTGTTTCATTGACTGGCGAGGTGACGCACATACAATATTCTTAATCTTAGTCTTACCAGACTCTTGTAGAGCCTAGTGATTACTTTTGGAGATATGCTTGTAATTGTTAGTTCGACAATTCCAAGACTCTGGTTGGTATTTGCTGTTGCAGTTCGAGCATAGTAACTGAATTTAGGCTCATCATCTACAGTAACTCTTCTGAAGTGCACACAAAATTAGGCTGTCTCACTCTGAGATTTGTTGACATAGAGTGGTTCCATTGTAGATCATTTCTTTCTTTGTTAAACTCCAGCCTCCATATTTTAGCCTGGTCTCAAGTTTTAATGTCTGACTGTACTGTGGCCATGCTATCCCTTGTATCAATGGGGCCAATAAGTGTGAGTTGTCAGTGAATATGATGAGTTTGTTCGTCACGGTTCTTGGTACATTTCGTTAAAAAGTTTGACTCAATGCTTTCTTTCTTTAAAAAAGACATTGTCCAGTCAACTGCAATCATATTTATTCTGTTGTTTTCTGCTTTAATTAGAGCCTCCACTGGCAAGCCTTATCGAATGCCTTAACGAAGACGAGAATCACCGTGTCCACCGGGAGGCCCTGACAAAGGAATTCGGTTATATAATTGTATGAATCAAGCACACTATATCGACAGATCTGCCTGGTTGGAATCCATGCTGCGGTTTTGGCAGAAGGATATCGGGGATGAGATGCTTAACTACAGCAGTCTGTACAATACCTTCAAGAAGCTTGCCAAAAGTGGAAGTAATGGCGCCGAGAATTGCAGCTTTGCTTGTGTCTCTTCCTTTATATTGCCGGAAAATGACATGCCCCGAGTTGCGTCATAAATCCGTAACCCGATCCGTGTTCAAATAAATGCTCAAAATATTTCAATTTGCAACACAGTGATAAACAATTTCGGCTAAAAATATTTCCCTATTCAAGGTGACAACTCTTCGTATTTTACATCACATAGTGCTCTCTTCATTTTCAAACCAATTCATTTTCTGGACAATGCACTATATTCACTGCTATGAATATATAATGTATTCATCAAAAACACAATGGAACCAGCATCGTGTCAATAAGCCAAATTAAAAATCCTCGGGACCACCGTTCACATTACTAGAAGAAGCATCTTTTAACACTGCTGTTCAAATTTTCTTATTCCAGCTGCAAGTAGGGTCAGATTTTGTCTTCTTTCTATTAAGTTGACTGATGGCTAGAGTGCGTTGTGCGGATGAAGGATGACAGATTGCCGGAGATTGATTTTTCGGCCAACTGTCGAGGACTAAACGAAAACAGCTCGTCCTCGTCTGGGGTGGGAGGACGTCATAAAGAAAGATTTAAGGAAATGGGAACTTCCTGGGAGGGTGTTAAAAGGGAGGCTTTGAATAGATTGGGATGGAGGAGGAGCGTGCGTAGCTGTATTGGCCTCAGGCGGCTTGGTGCTGGGGTGAGTTGTTAGTAGAAATAGTTAGTAGTAACGTTGTATATCCTTTGAAAGGAATAGGTAATTTAGCTTCTTTTCACTGTTAGCCAAGCACATACACAAGAATTTATTTCAAACGGAATGGAGGAGGACTAATCTAAAAATTGGGGATTTATATGGCCAATATAGGTAATCAGGGAAGGAACCATAAAAATCTAAAGATCTTGGGGAAGGAGCCTGACCCACCCGCTCCCAATCCCAGCTAACAGGCCTGCAGTGGATGGGTTTTTATTACCTACCCGTTCTTCTTTTTCGTTTAAGTGCATCATAATAATGATAATAATTTATTGGCGGAATACGGTACATCAGTTTTTTAAAAAGAATGTAAACGATTATTTTTTCGGGGATAATTGTTGAATTTTATTATGGGTGGTAGGGTGGGTGGGAGGAAGGGTGAACTGGGGTGGTAAGGATGGGCTGGGAAGGTAAGGGTTGGTAGGGGTTTAAGGGAGGGCAGAGTGAGGGAGGGGGGAGTTGAGTATTGAATAGTGATGGAGACTGGATTTGTTATTATTATTTTATTTTTATTTATCTATTATTATTTTTAATTCAGTTATTTTTGTTTGTTTAATATATAGGTTATTGTTTATTTATTGTTGGTTTATAATAGAATTATTTAAATAGTTGAGGCTTTTGTTTTTAATAGCTGTGTTAATAGGTAAGTAGTTACGCGGACTTTGGCGCGACCGCAAACCCTCGTAGGTTTTCTCCAGCGCGAAAGTGTCTTTAGTTCATTTATTTGTGAATGTGAAAATAAAAATCTTAGACTTTTAGCAAGCCAAACTAGTTATTCATAATTACACAACACAAAAATAAATCATATAAATAAAAATCTCCCCTTCCCCTCTTCCAAAAAAGAAAATGAATTTCTCTCCTTTCTTTTCCCTCTTCATTAATATATTCACAAACCGAGCGATTGTCCTTTTCATATTGCCCCCCCCCCCCAAAAAATAAAAATTCTCTCCTTTCTTTCATCTCTTCATTGACATACGTAAAGACCTGAAGGACTGTCCTTTTTGCGGTCTTCTGCAGGATCCATGGGGACTCAACGGTCTTACACCCCCCAAGAACAATCCAACGAGAAAATAGGTGGCACTGTATGAATGTGGGCCACATCTTCTACTCCCAAGTTGCATCTGGGTTAAGCAGAATCTGCACCTGAGATCAGCCTTGTTCCTGCATAAACCATTTTTATGTTCTATAATATTATGTCGTTTTTATTATTATTTTTCTTGAGGGTGATTTAGCGAAAAAGAAAATTTATCTAACTTTATGGTGGTTGTTTATGGTTGTTGGTGTTATGGTGGTTAATATTATGTCTTTTTTATTATTATTTTCTTTAGGGTGATTTAGCGGAAAAGAAAATTTATCTAACTTTATGGTGGTTGTTTATGGTTGTTGGTGTTATGGTGCTTAATATTATGTCGTTTTTATTATTATTTTCTTTAGGGTGATTTAGCGGAAAAGAAAATTTATCTAACTTTATGGTGGTTGTTTATGGTTGTTGGTGTTATGGTGCTTAATATTATGTCGGTTTTATTATTATTTTCTTTAGGGTGATTTAGCGGAAAAGAAAATTTATCTAACTTTATGGTGGTTGTTTATGGTTGTTGGTGTTATGGTGCTTAATATTATGTCGTATTTATTATTATTTTCTTTAGGGTGATTTAGCGGAAAAGAAAATTTATCCAACTTTATGGTGGTTGTTTCGTGATAATCTCCTGCCCTCAAACACGCGCTTTGTTGGTTACGCCCGATCAAGTTTGTCCGTCGCCGAAGTTCGAGATAAATGCCAAAAGTATATGAAGGTCAGTAATTGTCATGCTTACCCACTGCTCTGATCTTTTATTTATTTATTTTTTTTTTTTTTGCCTAGAATTCATTATGACCGAAGTTAGAAATAAAGGAAATAATCATTTTTATTTTATTTATTCTTTTTAGTATTTTCTAGTGTTCTTTATTATTTTGTTTAAAACTTTTACGATCTTATTTTATTAGTTTATCTTTTTCCGTCATTATATCTTTAAGGAAATTCATTATGACCCATGTCAGAAGTCACGAAAATCATTATCTTTTTTATTTGTTGCTTGATTTTACGTTAAAAATAGTCATTTTTCCTCTTTAGTGGTTTTGATATATTTTTTATTTTATAATAATTCAACTAATAATCGTGTTTTGTTTGTTGTTTTTTTCTTCAAATTTATTATGACTGATTAGTGCTAAATATATCTGAGCTGCAAAACCATAAATTTTAATTTGCCAGATACCCAGGAATGAAGGAAATCATTTTTTATGTATTGTTTAATTTCATATACAAAGAATCAGCTATTCGTGTGGCATAAGGTTATTCGGGGTGAGCTCTCCTATTTCTGTTCTTAAAACTAAAAATGAGCAAAAAATAATAATGTTTTAAAGGTTAATGGTAAATCAAGGCCTCGCTCAGGGATGGGGGGTTACCCGGTCTGAAGACGAAGACGAAGAAAGTCTGGTAAAACATCTTCTTTCTGCAGCAGCAAATGCTACGTATGTTTCATCAAAGGTTCAAAATGGTCTGATTGCCGCTTGTGGAGAAATTCTTCAACAGTCCATTGTCGAAAAAGTAAACCCAAGTCCTTGCTTTTCGGTGCTTGCTGACGAAACGGCGGACGTTTCCAATATGGAGCAGCTATGTGTTTGCGCCCGCTACACCTCTGCTGGAAATCTTCACGAGAATTTTCTTGGTTTTGTCCCACTTACGGATCTATCCGGACAAAGCTTCAGCAATTCTGCATTTTTTGGAAAGCCTTGAGCTTAACCTAAACAAGAGGGTTGGCCAGGGGTATGATGGTGCGGCAGCGATGAGCCGCCACCTAGAAAAAAAAACGGGAAGAAAAATCGTCCTTTAGATTTTGTTTTGTAGGTAGTTAGTTTATTAACTGACGTTTTAGTCTTTCTAGTTTACTAGCGGACTGACGGTCTTTGCGGTTGTAACCCCTCCCCGAACGACCGTTAGACTAAGTCCACGGGAAGACTTTTTTTTTGTTACCCCCCGCCCCCCCTGAACGAAAATCCCGGGTACGGCCTCGTGGTAAATATATTTATTATATTGAAGTTCTATGTAATATAAATCTAATTTTGTTCCTGAGGTGGTGAATCAGGTTAGGGAAACATGAAAAATTTGCTTAAAGTTGGACGTTTGATCTACTGAGAAAATAAAATGTCGGCACTCGTAACTTCCGAAATAATTACTAACATTCAAAGGCCTAGTCATGCTGGGCTTCTCCGTTAGTATTCTCTCTGAACAAAAATGAAAAACATTCAAATTAATGGCGATTTTGAATCTATATTTAAATTGTGTCTTTTTTAAGTGTCAATTTCTTTTTCCCCATCAAACATAATCCTGGTCCGCTCTCTTGTAGATTTTGTTTGTATATGCAAATGAGTTAGCCGGAAGAATAAGATGGAACAGAAAGGACAAGAAATTTAAGGATTTTGTCTAACTGTGTCTTTTTTAGGGATTTCATTTAGCATGAATTTAAATGAATTCATTTTTGTTCATTGTGATCTTCTCCAGGGGTGTAGCTACAGTATTTTTATTGTGGGGGGAGGGGGTGCTATTGGAGTAGGTGCTATTCAAGCAATAGTGAAGAAAAATAGCTATTTAACAAACACGCTACTTGGTGAATACATTATAATATACATTACGTAATACATTATAAACAATAAACACACATTAAATAGTCATAAATATAAGTGCCGGTGCTTGGTTTTTACCAAAATTGTCGGCAATGAGCTGCTGCAGACGACAGTAGTATAGGGTAAACAAGCTTTCAGGCGGGCGAAGGTAAATGTCGCATACATTCCGCATTTTTCAGCCAGATTCACCACTAATGCTGCAGTACATATCCCCCCTCCACTTCCCCAAATCCTGAGCCCAGCACAGGATGTTCAATATCATAATTGAACCAAGCTCTATTCTAACAGTCTCGGGTATTGTGCTATTCGTTTGCTTGTAATTTTGAATGGATTTTGATTCTGTAAGATTTAATTTGTTGTACTAAACTTCTGATATATGTAATTTTTGAAATATTGTTTATGATTTTTTGTTAAATTGAATTGTTTGCGGGTTCGCCGATTTATATAAATAAATAGCATTGATATCAGTGGGCCACATAAAGCCGAAAAAAAAAAATCATAGGCAGCACAACAGCGCTGTCTAAGTAAAGATACAGGATAAATCAAAGTATTACAACAGATTATATGACATTATCTTGTGACATATTCCTCAGATTTAAATAGTGACCATATTTCAAATTTGAAAATATCCCAAAAGATAAGATTAGAATTATTAACTTATCCATTGGGTATTGTTTGACAAAGAAAGCCAGAAAACTGAACAATTCTTGGCATTATTGCGGCAGAAACCTTAAAATAATTAAAAATTGCCAGGGATGCCAATTGAAAGCCATAATTGACTGCTAGAGTCTGAAAATTACCTTCCCCTTTGTATCTTTGTTTAAAAAACAAATTCTATAAAAATTATACAAAAGTTTTTCTTGTGTAAATCAGGGTATGAGGGGTATACATTTCCAGAGGGGGGTTGCACTGAATATCGTTTTTATGTCTATAATTCTCTTCACTAGTGTTCCTAGTCCTATTGCTGCTGGAGGGGAGGGGGGGGGGTTGGAGGGGAGTCCTATAAACTGATAACAATAAAAAAGAAAATGGGTTAGTACTGCTTTTACGTGCCCACAAAATTTCGAAGTTCCTTAATTGTGAGATAAATATACCTATTTTGTTTAAATTCCCTTTATTCTATTCTCAGTAGACATTTCCTTCAGCATGCTGATGTAGAGATAAATGTCCCACAAGTGGCGGTGGCGTTGTGTGAAATGTGACTAATTTCAATCATGATTCTTACCACATTTTATGTCAACTCTTTTTTTGGAACTGGTTAAAAGAAATATTTAGAAAAGCGAAAATAGCAAGAAGTCAGCATCTTATTATTCATAGAGGCAGTTCTATATTTATGGGTTAGTATGTGAATCCAAAACGTAAGGAATAGGGCGTTATCAGCGCTAATTGAGCATTTCAGTGGCAAATAAGAGAATCGGAGTTTCAATTAAATACTGGACATAAAAATTAAAACAATTAAATGATTCCTGGAGCGGATCCCCCGCTACCAATTTCATGACCAAACTGCAACTAATTTGACCTGGCCTATCTATTTATAGTACGAGCATCATTATAAAAAGCACTAAGTCTTATTTTCTTTTTCAATGATTTCTTTTTCATTCAGGAAATTATATTCACTGTATATCTACTTTCTTATTCTTCACTAATTCCATTTCTGTTCTATTTGCAGATGTAGAGGGTGTATTCATTTTCACTTTTGAAAGTTTTAAAAGAAGAGAATCTAATCTTGAACTGATAGATTTTAGGAAGTAAAAGCACCTTAAATATCAGGGGAAAAAATTGATGGGAGCAAATATGACAAACAGCAAAAATAGAATATTTTTCAATTTTGCCATTAACTAGGCTCGCATTTTTACTTGATGACCAGGTTTCAAAGGCAGTATATTCGTAAAAATATTAATGTGGAACATATTATGAAGTGTAATGGATCCCTATTTTTGTTGTTTTCCTTATGTTAAAAACGAGCATGGATTAATGTAAAAAAAAATTATCTGCTCAAAGTAAAGAGCAAATTTGACACTTAAAACGAGCAACAGTTTTAAAGCTACTTAATAAATTATAGTTTTTCCCAATCATTGGAGGGACAACTGCCCCACCCCTTTCTTCTCCCCCCTCCCCCCTAAAGGACGCCAATGATCTCCTCGTCGTTTGGTTTTTATCAATTTTTTTTCTGGTCTAAATCGTTTGTATTTTCGCTCAGAAAATGTAAACTTGATTTTTTCAAACTTTCTCTAATACGGCTGAAAAAGGGAAGGTTGGAAGCAGATGTCTTCTCAAAATATGTTTTGTGGCATCCAGTATTTTCGTTGGCCTTATAAAACATGATTTTTTCTTTTCTTCGCTTTTGTCTTTTTGTGATGACAAGCTAACGTGGGTTACGAAATTAATTTTGCATGGACAAAAATGTACGGTAGACTTTTCATAACCCTTTTTAAGGATTTGCGAGAAATTCCCAGTGATAGTTTTCACGTTGAAGTTTTTTGGATTTTCTTTAATATTTTCACATATCCTTTCTTTGTTTTCAACAGCCTTGGGTCTCCGAGAACGTGGCAGATCACTCACAGCTGCTTGATCTTCAAATCTTTTAACTATGCTTTTATTTGCTTTCCTGCTAAGTGCATCTCTCACATTAATGTCTCCGAAAGACTCTCTAGGTTTGAATTATTGAGAATTGACTTTGATAGTAATTAATTAAAAAAAACTTTCCGAAAAATAAGTTTTTCAAAGAAAAGTAAAGGCCGTTTTAAACTTAAGCTCAGCAGATACATATACCTGTTAAAATTCAAACTCAAACGACCAGAAATTACTATTAAAGAATAAATGAAACCCAAAATGAACAGAAATTAAATGAACAATCATAGCAAAAAACATACAACAAGTAATAATATGAATGAATAAATAGATCTTAAAGCGAGTAATGCTTAGATTGAATATGAAAATCAAGCTTAAAACGAAAAAAAATATTTTGCTATTGAAGTATAAATGAAACTTAAAACGAACAGAAATTAAATAAACAATCAATGCAAACAAACATACAGTAGATATTAATGTAAATGAATGAATAAATCTTAAAACGAGTGAAACTTAAATTGAATATGCAAATCAAGCTTGAAACGAACAAAAATCACTACAAACAAGAGTTTGGGTATCGCCTCCTTCTCTCACTATAAAAGTCTAAAACCTACTGCGTCATTGGCGCTTTACTGAAAACCAATTTTATTACAAACATTTTCTTTTGTACTTAAAATTGAAAACAAACATTAAAATTATAATAAATTTTGAATTGATGAGCTTTCAGCAATCAATATCATTATACAACAAATATTCAGTTTAATTTATTAGTTCTTTCTAAAGTTGTTCAAGACGAATATAGTTTCACTATAAGCAAGAGTTTGGATACTGCCCCCTTCCTAACTGTAGATAAAAACAAAAGCTTACTGCGTCATTGGCGCTTAACTGAAGACGAATGATATTGTAAATATTTTCTTTTCCAGTTCTTATAGCATTGAAAATAAAAAAAAATTAGAGTGAAATAAATTCTTGAATTGATGGATCTTTCAACAATTAATACCATTATACATCAAATATTCAATTTGATGTTGTTTATACTTTCCAAGACTGTTCAAGACGCATATAGTTTTTCAGTAAAGCGCCAATGACGCAGTAGGTTTTAGACTTTTACAGTGAGAGAATGAGGCGATACCCAAACTCTTGTTTGTAGTGATTTTTGTTCGTTTCAAGCTTGATTTGCATGTTCAATTTAAGTTTAAATGTTAAATGTACATTGAAGAGTTTGTATTATCTGATGTTTGAACTATTTCTAAAAAATTGGCTATCTCAAAATTTTTATCGGATTGGTTTGGGGAAAAAGGGTGGAGGGGAGGGCTAATTGCCCTTTGGTCTCTTTTGACTCTTTAAAAGTGAACTAGAACTTTATATTTTCAATCAAATGAGTCCTCTCTGACCTTTACACGGCATCCCTTCTATAAAAAACATATATACCCCCAGAGTAAAACTTACAACGCCTGTCCCTGGGCCCTGGGGGGTTGTGTCGACCCCGGAGTTTAAATATCTGATGTTTGAACTATTTTTTAACAAAATGGTCACCTCATATTTTTATCGGATGGGTTTATCCATCCGATAAACCCAAAGGCGTGGAGGGCGGGAGGGGTTAGTTGCCCTCCGATCTTTTTTTACTCTGAGAGAAAGTGACCTAGAGCTATAATTTCCATTCAAATGAGCCCTCTGAAGTTTATACGAGCATCCCTTTCATAAGAACCATATACGGTCCCAGGACATGACTTACAATGCCTGCACCCCCGGCCCTGGGGAGTTGCGTTGACACCGGAGTTTTTGTCATCTAATTTTTGAATAATTTAAAAAAAACTGGCAATCTCAAAATTTGTAGCGGATGGGTTTGGGTAAGAAAGGGCGTGGGGGGGCTTGTTGCCCTTAAATCTCTTGACTCTAAAAAAGTGAAATAAAACTTTCAATCTCCAATTAAATGAGCCCTCTCTGAAGTCTATACGAGCATGCCCTTAGGTTATAACTTAGACCGCCTTCCCCCGGGCCCTGAGGGGTTGTATTGACACCGGAATTTTTCTTATCCGACCTTTGAACTATTTTTAACAAAATGTCTATCTCAAAATTTTTATCAGATAGGTTTGGAAAAAGAAGGCCTGGGAAGGGGGGCTACTTGCCCTCGGATCTCTTTTGACTATTAAAAAGTGAGCTCGAAATTTCAATTTCCAATCAAAACAAACTCTCTGAAGTTTGTACTAGCATCCCTTTCATAAGGACAATATATGACCCAGGGCATAACTTACAACGCCTATCCCCGGGCTCTGGGGGTTTTATCGACATCTGAGTTTTTGTTATCTGACTTTTGAACAATTTTTAACTTAATGGCTATCTCAAAATTTTTATCAGATGCATTTAGAGAAAAAGGGGCGTGGAGGAGGGGGGATAGTTGCCCTCCAATCTTTTTTGACTCTCAAAAACTGAACTAGAACTAACAATTTCCACTCAAATGAGCCCTCTCTGAAGTTTTTTCGAGCATCCCTTCCACAAGAACTTTATATTCCCCCAGGGCATAACTTACAACGCCTGCCCTCGGGCCCTGGGGGGCTGTGTCCTCCCCGGAGTTTTTTTTATATGATTTTGAACTATTTTAATGACAATTTTTATTTTAATGGCTATCTCGGAGTTCTTATCGGATGGGCTTGAGGAAAAAAGGGCGTGGAGGGGGGGGGGGGTGGGGCTAGGTGCCCTCCAATCTGTGTTGACTCTTAAAAAGTGAACTAAAATTTTTCAATTTCCAATCAGATGAGCCCTCTTGAAGTTTATAGAATCATCCCTTCCATAAGAACCATATATGTCCCCAGGGTATAACTAACAGGGTCTGCCCCCGGGCCCTGGGGGATTGTGTCGACACCGGAGTTTTGTTATATGATCTTTGAACTATTTTTAACAAATAGCTATCTTAAAAATTTATCGGATGTATTTGGGTAAAAAGGGCGTGGGGGGGGGGGCTGGTTACCTTCCGATATCTTTTGACGCTTAAAAGGTCAACTAAAATTTTTCAATTTCCAATCAGATGAGCCCTCTTTGAAGTTTATACGAGCATCCCTTCCATAAGAACCATATATGTCCCCAGGGTATAACTTACAGGGTCTGCCCCCGGGCCCTGGGGGGATTGTGGTCGACACCAGAGTTTTGTTATATGATCTTTGAACTATTTTTAATAAAATAGCTATCTCAAAAATTTTATCGGATGTATTTGGGTAAGACAGGACGTGGGGGGGGGGCTGGTTACCTTCGGATATCTTTTGACGCTTATATGGTGAACTAGAATTTTCAATTAGCAATCAGATGAGCCCTCTCTGAAGTTTATACGATCAGTCCTTCCATAAAAACCATATATTCCCCTTGCCCTAAAGATTGTGGGAGGAGTGTCCTGCTCAAAGATATAATTTCAAGAATTTTCAACTATTTTGAACAAAATGGCTATCTCAAAATTTTGATTGGATGTGTTTGGAGAAATGGTGAGCGTGGAAGGGGTGTTAGTCGCCTCCCAATCGCTGTCGACTATTAAAAAGGGCCCTAGCCATTTAATTTTCCAATCGAATGAACCCTTTTCGAAGTTTCTACGACAATACTTTCTATAAAAAACCTTATATGCCATGAGGGCATAACTTACAACCCTTGCCCTGAGGGCTGTCGGGGGGAGGGGTTGTCATGCTCAATGACCTAATTTCCAGAAACTTTCCTTTGAAGTTTTTACGACGACTCTTTCCATATGAAGTGCCTCTGAAAAAGAAAAAATAATAAAACATTGGAGCCGTATGGCCTTTCGACTATTAAAAAGTGAACTCGAACTTCCAATTTCCAATCAATGAGCTCTCTCTTAAGTTTATAAGATCATCCCTTTCATAAGAACCATATATGCTATAGGGCATAACTTACAACGCCTGCCCCCGGGCCCTTGGGGATTGTGTCGAAACCTGAGTTTTTGTTATCTGGCTTTTGAACAACTTTAAACTTAATGGCTATCTCAAAATTTTTATCGGATGCATTCTGAAAAAAAGTGTGGGGGGGGGGGGCTAGTCGCCTTCCAGTCTGTTTTGACTCTCAAAAACTGAACTATAACGTTCAAATTCCGATCAAATGAGCCCTCTTTGAAGTTTTTACGAGCATCCCTTCCATAAGAACTATATATTCCCCCAGGGCATAACTTACAACGCCTGCCCTTGGGCCCTGGGGGGATGTGTCGACGCCGGAGTTTTTGTTATCTGACCTTTGAACTATTTTGAAAAAAAATGGCTCTCTCAAAGTTCTTATCGGATGGGTTTCAGGAAAATAGGGCGTGGAGAGGGGGGCTAGTTGCCCTCCGATCTCTTTTGACTCTTAAAAAATGAACGAGAACTTTCAATTTCCAATCATATGAGCCCTCCGAAGTTTCTACGAGCATGCCTTCCATAAGGAACCATGTATGCCCCCAGAGTAATACTTACAACGCCTGCCCACGGCCCTGGGGGGGGGGGGAGTGTCGACACAGGAGTTTTTCATATCTGACTTTTGAACTATTTTTAACGAAATGGCCGTACGTAAAGGAGTTTTTGTTATAAGATCTTTGAACTATTTTTAACAAAATGGCTATCTCAAAATTTTCATCAGATGGGTTTTGAAAAAGAAGGCGTGGGGGGCTAGCTGCCCTCTAGTCTCTTTTGACTATTAAAAAGTGATTTCGAACTTTCAATATCCAATCAAATGAGCCCTCTCTGAAGTTTATACGAGCATCCCTTTCATATGAACAATATATGCCCTAGGGCATAACTTACAGCGCCTGCCCCGGGTCCTGGGGGGTTGTGACGACACCTGAGTTTTTGCTATCTGAATTTTGAGCAATGTTTAACTTAATGGCTTTCTCAAAATTTTTATTGAATGCATTTGGAGGAAAAGGGACGTGGGGGGCTACTTGCCCTCCAATCTCTTTTGACTCTAAAAAACTGAACTAGAACTTTAATTTCCAATCAAATGAGCTATATCTGAAGTTTTTACGAGCATCCCTTCAATAAGAACCATATATTACCCCAGGGCATAACTTACAACGCCTGCCCTCGGGCCCTGGGGTGCTGTGTCGACCCTCGAGTTTTCGTTATATGGTCTTTGAACTATTTTAAATAAGATATCTCAAAGTTCTTATCGGATGGGTTTGAGGAAAAAAGGGCGTGAAGGGGGGGGGGGGGAGGCTAGGTGCCCTCCAATCACTTTTGACTCCTAAAAAGTGAACTAGAACTTTCAATTTTCAATCAAATGAGCCCTCTTTGAAGTTAATACGAGCATCCCTTCCATAAGACCCATATATGCCCCCAGGGCATAACTTACAACGCCTACCCCCGGGCATAGATATTTGCATTTTAAATCAAACCACCCCCCCACAAGTTAAAAGAGCAGTCTCAATATCCCTCGTCGATCGTGCCCTAAACATTTGTTCTGATTCCCACATCACAGCAGAATTAAACTTTATCAAGGACATACTTTTTGGAAATGGGTATCCTATTTTATTTATTAATAGTGTAATTAACTGTGGCCTGAAAAGACATTCCTGTAAAATTAATGATAGTTTACCATGTGAGATTTCTGGCAAACCCTTAAACATAATTTACATCCCAAAAATCACTGCAAATCTTAAAAAAGT
The DNA here is from genome assembly GCA_027921565.1 of Artemia sinica. Classification (NCBI taxonomy): domain Eukaryota; kingdom Metazoa; phylum Arthropoda; class Branchiopoda; order Anostraca; family Artemiidae; genus Artemia; species Artemia sinica. The sequence goes on along the minus strand of CM051276.1, from coordinate 45,879,800 downwards.
TTGCACAAAAAATAATCTGTATGTAGTATTCGCAAATAATTTTAAAATCATAAATTTTCTAAATTCTGGTGAAGATAAAACCCCAGTTACTCGGCAAAGAGGGGTCCGTCAATAGCTATGCGATTGTGGCAAATATTATGTAGGTAGAACACACCAGAATTTAGAAAAGTGTATACAACAGCATAAAGATGATATAGTCAAAGCTCTAAATTCTAATATTTTCACTGTTTCATTTGATTCTGCATTAGGGAGCCAAATTTTCTAAAATCCTAGCCACAATATACTTTTTGATGAATCCACCCTTATTAGCAATGACCTGGGCATAAAGCAGGTAGTCCGAGAATCAATTGAAATCAGACTTTAGATTAATAATAATATTTCCTTAAATAGGGACTTAGGGGAATATATACTAAATGGTCTATGCACAAATTTAATCAAAAATCATCTTACAAAATATTTTAAAAAACCAAAAGACATTAACACAGAACCGGTCACAAAAAGACCTTTGAGGTTAGCTGCCAAAAAGGCTGGATTAGCAATAAGAACGTGTTTTTAAATTATTTTTCTTTCATCTCATTGAATCACCTTGTTTTACCTTACTTTCTATCAGTCCTGGTTGAACTTCGCTGAAGTAAGGATGCTTTGACTGCTTTGAAAATTTTTTAATTTTTGGTTTTATTCGTCGAATGTTGTTGTGAGTTTTTTTTTCTTTTATATATGTTTTTGTCTTGCTGAGGACGGCCCTTGGACATAGGGCTGAAATATTCATTCAAATTATCTCCACTGTCTTGCAAAAAGATAAAACATTGGAGCCGTATGGCCTTTACTCTGGTCGCTATAGCGTTGCCTCTGATTCACAATATCTTAAGATTCACAAACTGTAATTCATAATTCACAATTTAATCGAGACTAAAAGTTTTAAGGGTATTTTTGAAACCTCCAGATGTATAAGCCAGGTCTAGGGATAGTAACCCACGGAGGTTTGCTCTTTGGAAGAGTGTCCTTGTTTTACAATCGTAAACGCATTTGCCTGATTTTTGTTTTCTCGTAGCGACAAAATTGAATGACTCACTGTTTATGACTCGCAATCTATGATTTAAAATATGCTCCATGATTTACTAATATGAAATTATAAAAAATTTGAATTATCAAACACAAACCAAATGTGTTTTTGAAATCACAACATCTACAGGGAACAAATTGATTTTGAAACAAGTTTGGGTCTAATAAAAAATTATAAATATGTAGTGATTTCTTATATGAAACAACCTATTGAAACATAAAAAAAAATTGACGTTTTTTCGGAAATCAAATAAAAAAACAAGTATTTTCAGCTGAAAATAAGGAATAACGTTAAAACCTAATTCGTTACGAATATGAAGGGGCTGCCCCCTCCTCAACACCTCGCTCTTTACACTGAAGTTTTTTAGTACTTTAAAAAAAATTTCTTATTGTTTTAATTAAACGAACCTTGTGTTTCAGGATTCTTTCTTAAAGAATTGGGACAGAATTCAAACTTTAGTTAAAAGAGCGAGGTGTTGAGGAGGGGGAGACCCCCCTCATATACGTAATAATTTCTGTTCGTTTTAAGTTTTAATGTTGCTCCTTACTTTCAGTTCAAAACTTTATTTTTTATTTAATTTTTGATCGTTTTTTAAATAATGCCTGAAAATCTTGCTCCACCTCTACAAAAAATATCTCCTCCCCACAAGAATATCCTTTAGACAATCCAATGCCGGTGAAAATTTACCCCCGAACAATTACCCTTAACATATCCCTGGAAATTTCCCAACGGAACATTCTCCCCGTGGAAAATCTCCCCAGAAGCAAATTCACCCCCCCCCCCCCACCCGAAAAATGTTTACATACTTCCCGATAAATAATATACGTTAACAATTAGCAAATTTTATAACTTAGACCTTTCCCAGGAAATGTGGGGGGGGGGGGGTCATGATATCTCAAAAGGCCTTGTAACTATGCTGAACAAAATGGCTATCTCAAAATTTTGATCGGACGATTTTTTTTTTTTTGGGGGGGGGGGGGGAAGGGGCGTGGAAGGGGTCTTAGTTGCCCTCCAATCTTTTTGGTCACTGAAAAAGGGCACTATAACTTTTAATTTTCGTTCGAATGCACCCTCTCCCCTTCTTCTAGGACCATTATTTCGATACGATCACTCCTGAAAAAAAAAAATTAACACACATCCGTGATCTCTCTTCTGGCAAACACTGCAAAATTCCACATTTTTGTAGATAGAATATGAGCTTGAAACCATTGCGGTAGGGTTTTCTGATACATTGAATTGGATGGTGTTATTTTCATTAAGATTCTTTGATTTTTATGGGGTGTTTACCCCTCTTCCGAACATCAGGCCAATTTTCTCAGGCTCGTAGCTTTTGATGGGTAACACTAATCTTAATGAAAATTCCATATTTGGAATCGGCATAAAAACTCGATTCTTATGATGTATTTATTTATATCAAAATTTCGTTTTTAAAGTTTCGGTTGCTATTGAGCTGGGTCGCTCCTTACTTACAGTTCGTTAGCACGAACTGTTTGATTCACAATATCTTAAAATTCAAAAAAATGTGATTCATAATTCACAATTTAATCGAGATCAAAAAGATTTGAGGGTATTTTTGAAATATCCAGACGTATAAGTCAGGTCTAAGGACAGTAACCCACTGAGGGTGGGCTCTTCGGGACAGCGGCCTTGTTTTAGAATCCTAAACGCATGTGGCCTAATTTTTTTTTCTCATAGCGAAAAAATTGAATGACTCATTGTTTATGACTCGCGATCTGAAATATGCTCCATGATTCACAGTTTAATTAGATTAAAAAGATTCGAATTATCACACCTAAACCAAATGTGTTTTGAAATCATGACATCCACTGGATCAAGTTGATTTTGAAACTATATATTCAGGGATTTCATATTTTAATTTAAATTAATTTTTAATAAATATATTTAATTTAAATTGAAAGATAAAATACTCGACGCTTCTTGGGAAAAAAGGTTTTCCTATATATTTTTCCTTGTCTGGTTTGATTGACAAAAATGTTAATATGAGCCAACTGTAAAACAATATCCAGATCATGTTTCTATCTTTCAAGGGTACTGTTCTAATATCTGGGCAACATGCGAGAATGCGACTCGAGAAAAGTAAAGATTAGATACCATTACCTGGTAATTTTCTATCTGACGCTGTGTAAGCAAAGGGTTTCTTACTCCAGGAACTATATTTAAATTTTAGTCTTTTCGGGGTTTAGGGGAGGAGTATCTAGGTTAGGTTACGTATTTAATATGTGCTATGATTTTCCCCCACCCCCCTAATGTGCAAATATATAGCGAAATTTGTTTCTAAACTTTTATATTTTTATCCTATTTTGTTTTATTTCATTAACATTTACCTAACTCCACTTCTCGTATGTTGCCCAGATATTAGAACAGTACCCTTTCAAGCGATGATTGAAGTTAACTTTTGTTTTAGTAAGACAGATTTATTTGTTAAAAATATAAGCATTTATAAGTACTTTTGGCAATTTCAAGTCTTGAGCTCTTGCGATAAAAAAAAGGAGACACATCTGAATCCCTTACTGTATGCATAGTTCTGGCAATCTTATGTTTTGCAAACCGGTTTGAGCTTTTCTATTAACGAATAATGGTTCGTTTACACATTGCGGAAATCCATGCGGAAATCCGTCCGTTTCTGTTCGAACTATGGCTAAAATAACGCTGCGTTTTAAGGCAAAGATTTCAAATTATTGCAACAGCATGACCTTTGTTCTTACCCTCTTCTGAAAGCTAGCAATAGAGCCAAATGACACCGTTTTTCTTAGTTTTCTTATAGCCTGGGAGCACAGGATCATAGAAGCCGGGTGTAGCCTTGAACCAAAGTTACAAGATCGTGTAGTTTTTGATAATCCATACTCATGATTTTATTCATTTAAAAATCTTGCCAAGATTCCGTCCTGATTTGACCAAAACGTTGCGGAAAGCTAGAGATTTTTTCTAGCACATAAACGGACGGAATTTCCGCACGGATTGCTAAATCCGCACGAATTTCCGCAATGTGTAAACGAACCATAAAGCTGACTCCAACTGCCTTCCTAAAAAAAAAAATGTATATCAGTAAACCGAAATATATGACGGAGTAGTTTAATGATGTAACTACCGTACAGTATTTACTAATTTTAAATGATTTTTAGGCGAACCCTTCGATTGAGACTGTCTTATTGTTTTAAAAGTGCCTTACTTTTATTTTATTTAGTTATTGTTTTTTTTTTTTTTTGGTACTTATGTAGTTTAGCGAACAGGCTCAAGTTAGATTAATCATAATAAAATATGCCAAAGTATGATGAACATATAATCCTTTAGTGACAAAATAATGGAAACTATAACAGAGAATTATGGAAAGCAGGGCGCTCAGAACGCATTATATTAAATACTTAGCCTAACTAACTCTATATATTAAATATTTAATTAAATTATACCTGCATAGTAGTTTATCTCATTCAGGCTAAGCTAATCAACTCCGAGTAGACACAGAGAAACCGGTTTTACGACAAACCAAGAACAACAGTGTGGTCACTATGATACACAAGTACTGATCATTTATTTATTGCTTTATTTTATTTATTGTTTTAAAAGTGCACAACAATGTCGGTCAAAGTTGGACAAGTATGGCTTTGAAACGTGGGAATGTGGTTCTATCCCACTTTTTAGAGGTATAACGAAAGAAAGGTAAGGTGGCCAGGCGTTTAAGGGTTGAAGGATGGCTCATTGCCAAATATTGTGCTTTCAGGCTGTCCATCTGAGGCCAAGCGAACAGCGGGCCTTCCCTGAATGGGGCAGGAAGAGGTTGTAAGAAAGGATTTATGGGGAAATACAACTTCACGGGAGGAATTAATGAGTGAATTCTTGAATTGACTAAGTTGTCAGAGACCAGTATAGCTGGAACAATCTTCTTTCACCTCAATCTATTCAGAGTTTTGATCGTCCAGGAAGTTCCCTTAATTGTTTAATGTTTTCTTATAACGTCTTCTCACCCCGTTCCAGGAAGTGCGGTTTTTTGTTTGGCCCTCTTCTGGATTTTCAAAAACAAGTAATGAGTCAACAAATCCCAAGATTATTGCTCTGGCTAAAAAGAACGTTTTTTTGCATTATTAATGCTTCGGCAAATAACACTCTGATAGTTATTTAGAATGAACTGTGAATTCGATTTGGGTTTCAACATGGTTAAGATTTTAGATCTAGATTGCCATTCCACAGCTTTAGTTAAGATTTTGTTTGGTCTCATCTGGTTTGTCAGGAAAGGACAGCGAGCCGATAAATCCAGATATTATTGGCTTGATGAAAAATAATGTTTTTTATATTAATTGTATTTCGGCAAGTAATCTTCTGGCCGCGTAATTATTAGAATAAAAGCTAATCCAATGTAGAATTTAGAATGTTGTTTAAGATGTTTAATCTAGATTTCTATTCCACGGATTGAGTTTCGATTTTTTTTTTTTTTTGCCCTCATCTGCATTGTTAAAAACGGCCCAAGAATCAGTAAGACCATATATTATTTATGGTTTTTTTTTTTTTGCAGTAATAGTACCGTAATAATATGGAAAAAAATGCCCGATCCAGGAACAATTTGATAAAGTAATGCTTTCTTCACCATCCGGACCCGAAAAAGCGCTGAACAACATATCCAAAATCTCAATCTCTAACCCGTTGCGAAATTTGTTTTTTTTTCGTTATTTTTGTTACATTAATTTTATTTTTCATGAAAAAATGGAGTGTCACGAAATGAGTGGTTGATACGTCTATCTGTGTCGGAATTGAGAGCTGAAACCGTTTCTGACGTTAGTTTTTCTTATAAACGACAAATAGAATGAAAAAATTCATTTTTAGTAAAACAAAAGCAAAATTTCGCTATTTTTGGCAAAAAAAAAAACTAAGTGATAACCATGATATCTTTTTTTTGTGTTTTTTTTTTGTCTATTAATGCAGATCACGATATGTGCACGATTGATGGAAAGGACACTTTCCACGGTATGACAAATCTAGCATCTGTCACTCCCCCTCTGAAAAACAGAGTGGCACCAATCCCAAGAGGGAGTGTTTCTCTAGACACCGTGACGCTCAAAGGTCGAATCCCTATTTACCCTTTTCAGATAAGTGAAGCGGTGCTTTCTCAGATTCGGTACGAGAAAATATCAAAGACCATTGTGAATGATCCATTCACATTTCTTTAGCAGCTCTGGTTGTCATCGTGGTTTTTCAACAGCCCAAGACCTAACTGGAATGGTTTTATGCAATCGGTTTTCTCGCACTCGCTGGAAGAACATGCACAAATCCCTTGCGACAAGGCAAGTATTATTTTTTTGTCCATGATCGATCTGCCTTCTAGCAATGAGTCATGCCTATACTCAACCTGTTCTCCATGCTTGTCAGGGGCGGAAATACGGATTTACGCCAGTCGTCACATTCGACCAGCCACTTTGGTGGAAGGCAATGAAGATTATCAAGCCCGACGTGTCAAATGAGATGGACAACGTTATCATCAAACTCGGAGGCTTTCACTTGACGATGAGCTTCGTCGGATGTATAGGGTACCTGATGCAAGACAGTGGGCTCAAAGAAATCTTGGAAGTAGTATACGCACCGGCAACGGTACCACATATACTCTCTGGGAAAGTGATTTTTAGAGCTATTAGAGCTCACATTCTCGTTAGCTCGGCTCTATACGCTCATCTTTTAGGACAAGATGCGGGAACTTTGGATACTGTCGGCCTTGAGAAACTCTTCAACGACACCCTTGAGGGAAAAATGTCTCCCAGAGACCTTGACGAAGCACCAGAGCTGGGACTACTGGAAAGTATTATCAAACAGAAGATTGAAGACCTACGAGATCACCGAACAGCAAAGCTCTGTCTGCAGTACTTTGACATGGTTAAAAAGCTTCTCAACCTTATACGTGCCGAGAGACTGGGCCTATGGGACCTGCATTTGTAGGTTGCAGCAGAAATGCATCCCTACCTTGCCGCATCTGGGGACAACCTTTACGTGAAATCTGTCTGGTTGTATATCCAAGAGATGACTAAACTTCCCAGTCGTCACCCAAAAATGTTTCAGATGTTCAGTGAGCAAGGACACACGATTAGAAGGTAAGATCGGCGCTGGGCCGGCCTCTCAGCAGACTTAGCTATTGAACAAGAGTACGTGCGCAGCCTGAAGATGTCGGGAGGGACTCACTGGTGGTGGCGGCATGACTGAAGAACAGAGAGCGCTTTGGGTCCTTTTTCGCTCCTGTCAGTCATGTGGGTTTGATGCTCAATCCCCAAGACCCGTGGGAATTATCAGCTTCGTCTTAGACGGGGGCACCCTTCTCCATCGGATCCCGTGGAAGGTCGCCGTGGAAGGTTGTCATGTCTTCGTACATTCATTACGTCGAAAAAAGTATCCCCGTGCAGTTGTCGTCTTTGACGGATACGGCGGCGGTCCGTCAATCAAAGATGCAACCCATTTGCGTCGAGCTGGATCTGTCAGCCGCGAAGTGTTGTTTACCGAAGACATGAATCTTTGCATTAAGAAAGAGGAGTTTCTTTCATGCAAGGAGAACAAATCGCGTTTTCTGAAGATTCTTGGAAATACTCTGGTAGCCAGCGGTTACGATGTATACCACTCTGAAGGAGATGCTGATCTAGACATAGTGAAGAAGGCTACGGAAACTGCACTCCATAGCGACACCATTGTGGTTGCTGATGACACGGGTGTTCTCGTTCTCCCTCATCTGTCATGTAGACACGAGTTCAAATAAAGTTTACTTCTCGCTGGAAGCGGAATTCGGAAGTGAATGTTCAGCTTGAGATGTTTGTCAGATAAAAGACAAGTTAGAATCAGAAGTTTGCCAGCTGATGCCGTTCTGTCACGCCATAATGGGTTGCGACACAACATCACACCTTTATGGCATCGGAAAAGGAAAGGCTCTTCAGCTATTGTTATCCAGCTCGAGTTTCAGAGACACCGTTACCCTGTTTACCAAAAAATTTACATCTCATGATGAGATAGCTGCGGCTGGAGAGAAAGCTTTGCTGATACTCTACAACTGTCAGGATCTACCTAGTCTTGACACTGCCAGGAACCAAGTTTTCCAGAGGAAAGCCAATACTGCCACCTCATTCATACACCCACAAGAGCTGCCCCCGACTATGATGGCAGCGAAGTATCATTCGTTTCGAGTCTACAGCCAGGTTCAGATTTGGCTAGGGAACACGGTTGACCCCCTAAGCTGGGGATGGAATCTTTAAGGCAACGAAGTTTTAGAGCCAAAAATGACGGATCTCCCCGCTGCTCCTCCTCATCTTCTAAAGACAGTGAAGTGTTCTTGCCGAGCTAGTGGTTGCGACAGTAAAAGATGCTCCTGCAAGAAAAATGACCTGGAATGTACCATAGCTTGTCGAGTATGTAGAGGAGTTTCGTGCAACAACGCGAAGTGTCAAGAAGATGAATTTTCTGAGGATTAGCTTTAAGCCTGTGATTTAATTTTTCCTGTGATTTTTGTTCCTTTGATTAATCAGATGTGCAATTTTCTTACGTTTTATTACAAATAATTTTTACCACGTCGTTTTTTATTGTGATGAAGGTGAATGGATTTTGCTTTCAAATGCCTGCGAAGAGCAAGGTTTTTGGGGAAGGGTGTGTAGGATCTCCCCGCTGCTCCTCCTCATCTTCTAAAGACAGTGAAGTGTTCTTGCCGAGCTAGTGGTTGCGACAGTAAAAGATGCTCCTGCAAGAAAAATGACCTGGAATGTACCATAGCTTGTCGAGTATGTAGAGGAGTTTCGTGCAACAACGCGAAGTGTCAAGAAGATGAATTTTCTGAGGATTAGCTTTAAGCCTGTGATTTAATTTTTCCTGTGATTTTTGTTCCTTTGATTAATCAGATGTGCAATTTTCTTACGTTTTATTACAAATAATTTTTACCACGTCGTTTTTTATTGTGATGAAGGTGAATGGATTTTGCTTTCAAATGCCTGCGAAGAGCAAGGTTTTTGGGGAAGGGTGTGTAGGATGGGTATTAAAAAGATCTTGAAATATCTCAGAAAACCTAGTTTGTCAACTCAAAACTGATCTAGAAACTTCTTTCGAACGCTTGTTTTTGTTTTTTTTTTTACCTAAAACATTAAAATTTGTCCATTTTTGTTCAAAAACAGAGTATTTCTGATTTATTTTTTGAAATTTCGGAGAAACTAACATCAGATATTGTTTCAGCTTTTAAACCTGATACAGAAAGACATATCAAACACCAGTTTCGTAATATTTTATTTTTTTTCAAAAAAAAATAGAAAATTAATAAACAAAAACGGCGAAAAAAAAAAACAAATTTTGCAACGATTTAGAGATGGCGATTTTGGATATGTTGTTCAGCGATTTTTTTCTGGTCTGTATAGTGAAGCATTACCTTATCAATTTGTTCCTGGTCAAACCTTATTATTCCTGTACTATAATAATATTTTTGCAAATAATCTTATGGATTGCCTACACATTGTTCTGGGTACCCGGCTGACTGACCATATTTCAAAACAGTGGGCTGTACGAAAAGTGTGGTTGAATCCGGCAAGTTTTGCGGATGAAAGATGATAGATTGCCGAAGATTGTCTTTTTCTGCCAACCGTCTAGGGCTAAACGGAAAGCAGGTCGTCCACGGTTGGGGTGGGAGGGTGTCATAAAGAAAGATTTGAAGGATATGAAAACTCCCTGGGAGGTGTAAAGAGGAGGCTTGGAATAGATTGGGATGGAGGACGAGCGTACGTATCTGTGTTGGCCTCAGGTGGATTGGTGCTGCGGTGAGCTGTTAAAAATAGTAGTAGTAGTATTAAATAATCCTATTAATAGATATATATATATATATATATATATATATATATATATATATATATATATATATTAATATATATATATATATATATATATATATTATATATATATATATATATATATATATATATATATATAATCCTAAATATAGTTATTTTCTTGCTTTCAGCAGGACCAGACGTTTTTCCTCCTCACCTGGAATCTGAAATTCAGACGCTAAGTGGGAATTTTTTTAAAACGTAAGCTCCCCAGACTCCCAAGTTTCTCAGACTCACAGCTAGTATAGTTATACGCACGTATAGTACAGTTATTTAGAATCAATAATAAATTTGATCAGGCTGTAACATGTAGATGTTAGAACTTTCTTGTTGATATTCAACTTCTTTTCATTTAAAATAGGTAAAACCCGAAGAAGAACGACGCTACGATGAATTCTGGACTCGGAATTCATATTTTCATGGCAATTATGACAGTCGCCACGACTTCGAGATACTTGATCAGGAGATCCGAAGACTTGCAGCGTGCCGCGAGGCAAACCGCATTTTTTATCTGGCACTTCCTCCGTCCGTTTTCGAAGTTGTCACATCGAGCATTCAAACTGCTTGTATGGCAGATCGAGGCTGGACGAGGGTTATTATTGAAAAGCCGTTCGGAAGGGATTTGGAATCATCAGCGAAACTTTCAAATCATCTGGGATCACTTTTTAAAGAAGAGCAAATTTATAGGATTGATCACTACCTCGGCAAAGAAATGGTTCAGAATTTGATGATTCTCAGGTAAGCTTTCTAATTTTGACACCCCTCCCTACTAAATAAACCTCCCGGGATATTTTATTTCAATTTCTATCAATTTATTTCTTTTTATTACCGACAGTCCAAGTATATTGGTGTTTTAGATCGTCGACAGATTGTTTTAATTTTAATATCAGAAACAACCGAAAGAATACTGCTCTAAGAAATCAAAATATTGTATTATTAACTATTAACTACTATAATTATTCTATTATTTTATATTAACTGCTATACTACTAGTAACTATTAAAGTATAAATATTGATTATGACCCACAATATAAACATAACAAGTTGAGTAATACAAAAAAAAAGAAAAAAGAAATTAAGTCAAATAAACAAACGTTCTCTATGGAGAACTACAAGAGCGATACATCAGAGCCTATTCCTAAATAAGCCTCTTCTTTTAATTTTGAATCCGATTTTTTATAAGACATGAAAAATCTTCATAAAACATAAAAAAAAATTGAATAAAAAATTTAATTTTTTGTTTTTTATTTGAATCAGATGTTTTATTAGACATAAAAAAAAGAAGAAAAAAACATTACCAAACCTATGAGCGGTCTTCCGGTTTCCATACCACCAAAAACAACAAATACTAAAACAATGCAAAAACAATAAATACTAAAACAAGGTAAAAAACAATAAATCGTGGTTGCAGCGGCAGCTGCAACCTAGTAATGAGCGAACGACAGCCCATAGTAATCAAACGCTTAAAAAATGCGTTTTCAAAAAAAAACTGCCTAGTGAGAAAAAATTCCCATCTGACACTGAATCAGTAATGGTAACTATTGTTTCGGTTAATCTTAAAAGTAAAAGTTTATTGCGAAAAGAAATTTATGGCGATTTCGAAAAAGAGCCTGAAACCCCTTGAAAATGGTGTCAGATCGAAAAAAAAGTGCACCAGTGGAATCAGCATGGTCCGAAATTCTTTGTAGGATAATTACAGTTCCCCACCTTGAACACCAAGGAAAACGACTTTTTGCATGGGTAGCACTGATGTGTCCTTTTTTTCACCAGTGCTAGCGATTGACCAGAATATCATAGAGAGATGTTTAATGGCTCATTCTAATGGAAATTAAATTTGCTAGTGCCCTTTTTAAGTGACCAAAAAGATTTGAGGGCAAATACCCCTCCCTAACTACAGGCCCCTCCCCCCAAACTAGTCCTATAAAAATTTTGAGATAGCTATTTTGTTTAACATAGTTCAAAGATCTAATATATATGGTTTTGATGATGGTATGGCCTTCCGTAGTACATGGGGAAGGGCCGTATGTGGTTTCTGGCGTATCGATATCGCGCGCATCGGTATCCGGCGAATTGGTATCGCATGTATCGTATCGGGAATATCGGTATCGGTATCCGTTGTTTGTTTTTTTAGTCTTTGTCTAGGCTCATTTTTAAAGCATGTCCCTGCTAGGTATCGTGGTTGCAATGGTAGCTGCAACCTAGTAAGAGTTAACCACAGCCCATAGTAACCAAAAGTTCAAAAACGTGATTTGAAAAAAAACTGCCAAGTGAAAAATTCGCACCTGACACTGACTCAGGAATGTTGACTATTATTTCGGTTCGTCTTGAAAGTAAAAGTTTATTGCGAAAGGAAATTTATGGTGGTTTCGAAAAAAAGCCTCAAAACCCTCGAAAATGGCGTTAGATCAAAATGAAAAGTATACCATTGGAGTCAGCATGGTCAAAAACCTTGCACAGGGAAATTATGGTCTCCCTCCCTGAACAACAAGGAAATCACTTTTTTGCATCGGTAGCACTGCTCTGTCTCCCGTTGTTTTTTTTTTTTCTTTTTCTTTTTTTTTCTCTCCAGGCCTAGGGTTACCAGCACATCATAGAGAGATGCTTAATGGCTCATTCAAAAGCTATTTCTCATATTTACGTGCTTTTATGAATTCCGCCATCTGCAACTGCCATATGGCACTGACATGGCACTTTTGGTACCATTTATCAAGGAGTGGCACTAGCAGGCTACCAGAACATCATAGACAGATCTTCTATAGCTCATATAAAAGATATTGCTCGTATCTACGTCTTTCATATAAATTCCACCATCAGCAAGTTCCAAATGGCACTAAAAATGGCACTTTTGGTGTCGTGTCTCAAGTGGAAAAGCTGGAGCTGTTGGGCTAGCAGAACTTATAAGAGGGATGTTTAATGACTCATTTGAAAGCTATTGCTCTTATATACATGCTGTTTTTTCAATTTTACCATTCGTAAGCGCGATATAGCACTGAAAACAATACTTTTGGTTTCACTTCTTAAGGGGAAAAGCTCTGAAGTACAAAGCAGGTACTGTTGTAATAGTAATTTTCCAGAGCCCATAACTAGAGGTTCACAATAAACCCTCCCGTACACTCCCCTCCCAGCCCCCTTAGTAAGTTTCATAAATCGTCTGCTCATCAGTAGGCTACTGAAATATTAGCAGGCTACCACACCGTCGTAGAAAGATGTTTAATGGCTCAATTAAAAGCTATTGCTTATATTTACTAGGTTTTTAAAAATTCTACCATCTATTAGATTTCACAGATTTTAATGTTAACTAGTATCTGAGGAAAATTTGCAATAAACTCTTTGTCATGGTTGAAGCATTAGCTGCAACCTAGTAAAGAGCGAACCACAGCGCATAGTAGCTAAAAGTTTAAAAATGTTAAAACGGTCGTTTTTCTTCTTTTTTCCAGGCCTAGCGGGTTACTAGAATATCATAGAGAGATGCTTAAGAGCTCATTCAAAAGCTATTTCTCATATGTACGTGGTTTATATAAATTTCGCCGTGTGCAAGTGCCATAAGGCACGAAAAAAGGCACTTTTTATGCCGTTTCTCGAGAGGTGGGGCTAGCGGGCTACCAGAACATCTTAGATAGATTTTTGGTGGCTCAAATAAAAAATATTGCTCATATTTACGTTCTTCCTATAAATTCCACTATCTGCAAGTTTCAAATAGCACTAAAAACGGCACTTTTGTTGCCATGTCTCAAGTGGAAAAGCTAGGGCGATTGGGCTACCAGAACTTTTTAGAGTGATGTTTAATGGCTCATTGGAAGACCTTTGCTCATATATACGTGTTTTTTTCTATGAATTCTACCGTTCGTAAGTGAGATATAGCACTGAAAACAACATTTTTGGTGCCACTTCTTAAGTGGAAAATCTTGGAAGCATAAAACTGTGTCACTGTAATAATTATGGTCTAAAACCCGTAACTGGAGGTTTGCAAGAACACCTCCTCCAAATTCCTCCTCCAGTCCCCCTTAATAAGCTACGCAATTAAAGTCCTACAAACTCCAATATATTAAATTACATTATTAGAGGCGTGTTTCTGTCAGTACAGCGCTGGACTTCAAATTAGATTATCTTGTGTTTGATTCCAGCTTGGATTTTTTTTTCAATCATGGTTTGTCCCTTCTTATGATTGCTTTTCAGATAATTCACTTTTTGTGGAAACGTGATGCACTCATTTTTTAAGGCATATCCCGGGATAGGTGATTTTAAACCTATTACTTATATCTATGTGCTTTTTATCAATTTTACCATCTAAAAGTGCCATATAGCACTAAAAACGGCACTTTTTGTACCACTTCTTAAGTGGAAGAGTTTGGAAGCACAAAACGGTACCATTACAATAATTATGGTCCAAAGCCCGTAACTGGAGGTTTATAAGAACCCCTCACATATACTCCCCCTCCAGACCCTCTTAGTAAGTTTCATAAATCTCCTACTCATCTTAAAAGTAAAAGATTATTGCGAAAACAGATTAACTAAAACTAAAAAACTTCTCAACTAAAAATGTACAATAAATTAAGCTTGATCGATCAACAGTTTTGAATTGAACCTTCAAACTTCACTCTGCGATGAAGCCTGTGTGCTAATTCTAGCGGCAGTAATTGAGGGGAAGGGACGTCCTTGCCCGCTTAGTTTTTTCTCTTGCCTAGGTTTTGAAAAACACCTTTTTTGGCCATTTCATTGGAAAGGGCACTTATTTCATTCAAAAAAGTTGGGGAAACAACCGATAGTGCACTTTATGGGAATGTGCTATCAAGTCAAATTTGTAAAAAGCGATTAGGTATAAATATAAGCTTTTAAATGAACCTTAAACAGCTCTCTTTTTTACAGTAGCCTTCTAGTTTCTGCTAGTCAGTAGGTGATTTATAAAGCCCTGTCTTCATTATGGCTTTTCAGGCGAAGTCGGCTGAGTAAAAACAGCTTTTGCTCATCGAAAAACAAACGTCCCTGAAAAATATGTATTGTTTTGTGAAGTATGGATAAGGAACTTTTTGTTATAGACTGAAAGTTTTTCTTAGCTGTCAAGGTTGTTTGTAGTATTTTCTAGAGATATCTTATCTCCCTAGATCGGTGATAATTAGAAATCATATTAAAAATAAGTTTTCAACTGAAACTAAGAAGTGACATTAAAACTTAAAACGAACATACATTATTCCGTATAAATAAAAAAGATCATGGCAGCGTTTGTTTCTACATTAAATTTTAATCAAAAACGAACAAAGATTAAATTAAAAAAACAAAGTTTTCCCGCGGGAAGTAAAGAGTGAAGTTGAAACTTAAAACGGACAAAAATTATTACTTCACAGCCTACTTAATATATATATATCAATAAAACGAGTACAAATAAACCAACTAATTATGTTTCCCTATGCTTATAAAAAGCTAGGATTATAAAAAAACTAGCGCTTTACTG
This sequence comes from Artemia sinica, assembly GCA_027921565.1. NCBI lineage: Eukaryota > Metazoa > Arthropoda > Branchiopoda > Anostraca > Artemiidae > Artemia > Artemia sinica. The sequence continues at coordinate 45,864,444 of CM051276.1, read as the reverse complement.
AAAACACAAAATAATATAGGAGTTTTGATACAGTACAAGCAAACCAATTAAGGACACTTTTTACAGAATAAAAATATTATCAATCCCTTTTAAGATAAAGCAACAATCCATTTTAGGATTTTGCCTTTTTTTCACTTCTGCACAATGGCCGGTTAAATGACTGGCTCTCGTTTTGGTTTTGAAAAGGACATGTCATGATTAGTTTGTACACAAGTTCTAAGTAAGGCCATCTTGATAGTATTAGGACTATAGACTAGCTTTAGAATTTGTATCGTAGCTTAAAATTCACTGTTGTATAAAGAGAAATAATCGGATTTCCAGAGTTCATATTATGGTTTATTTGATCTTCATTTCAAGTAATACTAAAGCCTATTTCTTACAATTTAAGACTGTATATTACCCAATATTGGTATTATAGCTGGTGAGAGCAAAGTGCTGCTTGATAAATCAATCCAATATTTCTGTATGCTGTTCAATTACTTCGCGGCTGTTAAAAAATATTTAGTTTTACGCTTATGTTTTAAGATAATTTTAGTTGTATACTGAAAGTTACTGATAAAAGCTTTGTAGATTCGTTTAGTGTTGTCAGGCTACATACTCACTTTTGACTCTTAAATTAATAATCCTGTTTTTTATACTTGACTTTTGTGTTTTCAGTAAAGCGCTAATTTTGTATAATACTAAAAGCATAGAGAAACATAATTAGTTGGTTTATTTGTACTAGTTTTATTGATATATACATTAAATAGGTTGTGAAGTAATAATTTTTGTCCGTTTTAAGTTTTAACTTCGCTCTTTACTTCCCTCGGGATAATTTTTTTTTTTTAATTAATACTAAAACAAGGCAAAACAATAAATACTAAAACAAGGTAGAAACATGAAATACTAAAACAAGGCACAAACAATAAATACTAAAACAAGGCAAAAACAATAAATAGTTATACAAGGCAAAAGCAATAAAAACTAAAACAAAGCAAAACAATAAATACTAAAACAGGACAAAAAGAATAAATATTAAAACAAGGCAAAACAATAATGCTAAAACATGGCAAAAACAATAAATACTAAAACAAGGCAAAAACAATAAATAGTTATACAAGGCAAAAGCAATAAAAACTAAAACAAAGCAAAACAATAAATACTAAAACAGGACAAAAAGAATAAATATTAAAACAAGGCAAATCAATAATGCTAAAAACATGGCAAAAACAATAAATACTAAAACAATCCTCAGGACAAGGGTCCTAGTTTATACCCTATGGGCATATAAGGTTTTTAAATTGAGAGGACTAGTGCCTTTTTGATTAGGACTAGTGCCTTTTTGGGTCGTAAGTTATGCCCTTGGGGCAAATAAGGTTTTTATAGAAAGTTTTGTCGTAGTAGCTTCAAAAAGGGATCATTTGATTGAAAATTGAGAAGACTAGTGCCTTTTTTTATTGGTAGAAAGTGATCAAAGGACAAATGCCCCCCCACGCCCATAATTTTCCCAAACATTTCAAATCAAAATTTTGAGATAGCCATTTTGTTCAGCGTATCAGAACGGTCTGGAAATTGTGTCTTTGAGGATAACAAAACCCCCAGTCCTCAGGGTAAGGTTTAACTAAAAACCCCCAGCCCCGACATTAAAATTTAAAACGAACAGAAATTATTCCGTATATGAAAGGGGCTGTCCCCTCCTCAACGCCTCGCTCTTTACGCCAAAGTTTTTTATTGTGTACACAATTAAAAATAAAGTTAAAAAATAAAGTTGTGAGACGGAGTCAAACTTTAGCGTAAAGAGCGAGGCGTTGAGGAGGGGACAGCTCCTTTCATATATGGAATAATTTCTGTTCGTTTTAAGTTTTAATGTCGCTCCTTACTTTCAGTTAAAAAAAACTTGTTTTTTTAGTTAATTTCTGAACGTTTTTGAATTAATGTAGCTTTGATTTTGGCTCATCGTACATGAATAATTAAAACGAAATTTGCATATTAATGCACATAATAATTTCTGTTCATTTTAAGTTTTAATGTTGCTTCTTACTATCAGTTGAAAAAAACTTGTTTTTTTATTTAATTTCTGATCGTTTTTTAAATAATGCTGGGAAATCTGGCGCCCCCTTCATAGAAATGTTCCTTCCCCCAAGGAAGTATCCTCCATGGAAAGATCCTCCCCTGTAACCCCTACTCTGATTCTGACCCTCCAATAGAAAAAAAAATCCTCCTGAAAACGCCTGTATACTTCCCAATAACCAGTACTATATGTAAACAATGGGCAAAGTTCATAATTTGCAGCCCTTCCCTCGGCAACAGTGGGAGATTAAGTCATCCTCAAAGACATATTAATTAGATTTTCGACTATGCTGAACAAAATGGCTATCTCAAAATTTTGATTGGGTGACTTCGGGAAAAAATGAGCGTGGGAGGGGGCCAAGTTGCCCTCCAACTTTTTGGTCACTTAAAAAGGGCACTAGAACTTTTAATTTCCTTTGGAATGAGCCCTTTCACGATATCTAGACTACTGGATCGATACGATCACCCCAGAAAAAAAAAAAAATATACATCCGTGATCTTTCTTCTGGCAAAAATACTACTACTACTACTAACAACAACTTACCGCAGCACCAAGCCGCCTGAGGCCAACACAGCTACGCACGCTCCTCTTCCATCCCAATCTATTCAAAGCCTCCCTTTTTACACCCGCCCATAAAGTTCCCATTTCCTTTAAATCTTTCTTTATGACGTCCTCCCACCCTAGACGAGGACGACCTGCTTTACGTTTAGCTCTAGACGGATGGCCGAAAAGAACAATCTTCGGAAATGTGTCATCCTTCATCCGCACAACGTGCCCTAGCCACCTCAACCTATCCTTCATTATAGCCCTAGAGAGTGGCAGTGAACCACATTTTTCGTATAAAATTCCACATTTTTGCAGATAGGAGCTTGAAACCTCTATAGTAGGGTTCTCTGATAAGCTGAATCAGATGGTGTGATTTTCATTAAAGTTCTATCACTTTCAGGGGTTTTTCCCTCTTTTTTCGAAAATAAGGCAAATTTTCTCAGGCACGTAACTGATGGGTAAGACTAAACTTGATGAAACTTATATATTTGAAATCAGCATAAAAATCTGATTCTTCTGATCTTTCTATTGGTATCAAAATTGCGTTTTTTAGAGTTTCGGTTACTATTGAGCCGGGTCGCTCCTTACTTACAGTTCGTTACCACGAACTGTCTGAAAAAGACCATGTTTAATTTAGTTTTATTAATAAAAAATAGAACTTGACAAAATGCGTACATATATATATATATATATATATATACATATATATATATATATATATATATATATATATATATATATATATATATGATATATATATATATATATATATATATATATATATATATATATATATATATATATATATATATATAATACCGGAAAAAAAACTAGTCTTTCAACTAAATCTTCTAGCCTGCCCATGAACTTGCTAAGGCAAGTTGTCCTAGGGGCGTGCCAGGAATAGAAAAAAAGAGAAAATTTTAGTACTAATTTATAGCACAAATTAAGTATACCAGAAATACTGATAATATAAAAAAAATATATATATGTATATGTGTATAAATAAAATACATAATTCCTTGCTGAGTTACTACTGGAGTCACCGTAACGACAACAAAAAAAAAGGAAAAACTATCCAAATAATTCACTATACTCCTTCACACACCTCAAACAACAAAAGAAGAAGAAGAAGAAGAAGAAAAAAACGAATAATGGCTTAGGACTCATTAATAGAATACATTTTTTCCTTGACTTTACTTCTAAATTTTTTAAAACCATTTTATACCATTAATAATCATATTATTACTAATCCATAAATTTATAAATCAAATACAAATAAAAATGACAAATAATAATTTAAAACTCATAATTAGAATACATTTTTTCCTTAACTTTATTTCTAAATTCTTTAAAACTTGTTGTGTCATTAATTGTCTTATCATTAGTATTCCATAATTTTATTCCTCGATAAATAAAGGAGAACTTAGACCTTGTAGTAATGGCAATTGGAGCAGACAGTGCCTTGCTTGTTCGAGTATTATAAGTGTGGCAATCAGACCTAACCTTAAACATGCCTGAGAAGCATAAAGGTAGATTATTATTATTATACTTGAACATAAATAAATGGTGATAAAAATCCCGTAAGCCAGCAGCTGGTAAAATTTTTTGTCTTCTATACTCCAATCTCACAGAATCATTATAAGATTTATTACAAAGTAAACGGATCGCATTATTTTGGAGAACTCGAATTGGATTAATTAGCGACGGAAATGTCCCTAACCATACCGAATAACAATATAAAATATATGGATGTATTATCGAGAGATACAACAACCTTAAAATGCGATGCGGGACAAAGTGTGCGAGTTTTCTAAGGATTCCGATGTTCCGTGATAAAATCGCTGACGTGTTCCCGACATGTTTCCTAAACGACAAAGTTTCATCAAGTGTAATACCCAAATACTTGACACAAGACTTCCTTCCAATCCCGCTATAACTGTATTTTAATCGAGAAATCCATGGGTAATATGTAGCTGTTCTTGAGAATAAGATAAAACTACTCTTAGCCGGGTGAACTTGTAGTTTATTTACGTGCATCCAAGTTGAAACTCTGTCTAACGATTGTTTACTTAATTCAAGTAATCCCTTCTCAGTTCTTGCGAGACAAACAAGCGACGTGTCGTCAGCAAACATTGGTACTGTCACTTCTTGTGGATCATTGAATAATTCACTGAAATTGTTTTTTATATTAGATATGGTTTGAGTTAGGTCATTTACAAAAATTAGGAATAATAGCGGTCCAAGAACAGAGCCCTGTGGAACTCCACATGTAATAGGAAAGCTTGATGAACGCTTTGAGTCAATCTGAACATACTGCAGCAGCCCTGCTAAATATGCACGTAGAAAGTTAAGCCCAGGACCCCTTATGCCATAAAACTCACATTTTAGAAGTAGGAGATGATGATCTACTGTGTCGAAAGCTTTAATTAAATCTAAAAGTATTACTAAAACCCTGTAGCCTCCATCCAACGCTTGATTGACTACGCTACTTAGATAAGCAACCGCTTGCTCTGTTGTGTAACCATGCCGAAATCCGAATTGGGTAGGATTTAACACATTATGACGCTCTAAATATGCATAAAGACGGGCAGCAAAGCACTTCTCTAAAACACGTGATAGTACAGGAAGAACAGAAATCGGCCTATAATTTCCTAAATTATTTGTCTCACCGCTCTTATGAACAGGAGTAACACGAACTACTTTAAAACAAGACGGGAAGAAACCCTCTTTTAATGCAGAATTAATTAGGGACAAAAGTGGCTTCTGGATTAGTGGCAGAATAAATTTAACCACTCTTAATGATATAACATCACTACCAGAAGCATTACTTTTCATTTTGTAGATGTTCTGTTTCATCTCACATAATGATACAGGTGCTAAATACATTGAAACCTCAGATTCATAATGACCAAGGTAGTCAAAAATGCTTGGATCATCTAACATTGGACAGATTCCTTCAGCAACACGCTTTCCTACCGCTGAGAAGTAATTTCCGAATGCCTCCGAGACATCATCAGCACTTTTGGGCACTTCACCTTCTTGGTTAACTATTTCAAGTGGGATCGTTTTCGTTGGCTGCTGAAGTACTTCTTCAATCATGCGCCATGTTTTTGCCGGACATCCCGATACTTCCTCAAGTAAAATTCTCTTTTTGCTTTTCTTGATAATCGATTCAGAGCATTGCGATAATTATTATATATTCTATCGTTTATATCGAATTTGTGATCGATCTTTTTTTGTAAAGTTGGTCTCTAATACGCATCAATTTTAAAGGTCTCCAGTAATCCATGGCTTCTTTGGGGTTGTCCTACACCGTCCTTTTTTCCTTTGACAATGCTTTTCTAATTCACTTTGGATAATCTGGTAAAACAAATTAAATCTCTCTTCATTATTAGATGCAATTGATGAAATATTATCCCAATTCATTTGAGATAAAACCCTCTTATAACGCAAGAGAATTGTTTTATTCACATAATGCCAAGAAAACTCATTCATTAACCTACAACTATTTCCTAGAGGAATAGCATGTCTAGAAAACACACCAAAATAGTCAGAAGTGTCACTAACAACAACACGAGGGGAATCAGGGTTAACATTAGAGAATATATTGTCAAGACATGTCGCGGATGTATCCGTGACCCTCGTAGGTATGTTGATTGACGGAAGTAATCCAAATGAGACGAAAATATTCAATAGTCGGCTGCTCTTTGAATTTATTTCAATCAGGTCAACGTTTAGATCACCCACAAGAAAACACAGGAGATTCACAGGCATCTTATCAAGCTGCTCCTCCAAAAGGACAAAAGTGTCCAAATCAGCCAAAAATGGACACTTTTAGTGTCCCTCTAGAAAACTAGCCAATGTGCAGTGTTGCCGCTATGAATTTTGAAAGCCTGTGAAAAAAGTGCCAAAAAATCTGTGAAATTTGTCCTGCTTTGTTCCGCTACCTCGCGGTCTATTACCTGCATGAGTTCGGCAAGTATATCCATCTTTGTCATTAACGCTACCATTAAATTAAGTTTAATACTAGTTCAATTTGATGATATGGCATAAAAAAATCGTCATTAGAATGTTAACAGAGCGAAATTTTATATCGATTATCCATACCGCTACCTATCATATTCGAAAAGTAAAGAACCAATCATAGAGATATATTTTCATTTCGGCATTTTCATAAATAATGCGAAAAAGATGCGAGTCGTTGATCTTCGGTAGCTATTAAGGATCTTTGGGTGCAACAAGGTCCGAACGGCTGTAGCAACGAAATGTCTATTTTGACCTACATGGTTTTAAAGTTCAACAAAATACGTCAATCTCCTTAAACACTCAGTCAACTGGTTGGTCAAGGGGTTAAAATCATTTAACAACTCGTCTATCTTGTCGTTTTCTGAACATTTAGAAGTAGCCCGGAGAAAAAATGACGTTTTCGAGAACTAAAAAAGTGAGAAGACAAGGCCGATTGAAATAAATTCGCTTGAGCTATACTCGATAGAAACTGGTGACAAGCGTAAGACGAAAAATCACAGCTGAAAGTATAGAATATATACAGAAACATTCGCTAACGGCTATAAATAAAATTGAGCCGCAACACAGCTTTTTGGTGAAACTCGTTTCTTTCTATGACAGCAGTATAATAACAACCTTGTGCTTACTTGTACTTATTGCACGTTCAAGCCGTATCCAGACTCATCGTGGCGCCCAGCAGATGACGACATGTTCTCCTTAAAAAAAAAAAAAAAATTTAAACAAGAAAAAACGGGTTTTAATTTTCTATAAAGCAGTGAAATACAAAAACAATTAATTATACACAAATACTCCGAATATTTCGGCCCCACGTCCGGAAGCCTTTCTCAACGGAAAAAAAAATATAAAATGAAACAGAAAAAAATTTTCTTTTTAAAAAAAACTTAACTTACATCAAAATAAAACATACTATACACATAAAGAGAAAGAAAAAAAAACAAAAGAAAAAAAATATAAATAAATAAGAAACAAAACTCACATATTAAATAAACACTTCCATGCACTGAATGTCAATAATGATTCAACTCGCCTCCTCACAGTATATAAATTGAAAATCTATCAAAAATGAAGAATATATTTATACTTAGAACAAAACAATAAAAGGTCAACTAACCCCCCGGCCCATAACCCCTAATTAAATTTCACAAGTTCATCAACCAATTTATGAATTATAAATTGAACGGATTCGTTTGGTTGCAAGCTTATAATTCATAAATTGGTTGATGAACTTGTGAAATTTAATTAGGGGTTATGGGCCGGGGGGTTAGTTGACCTTTTATTGTTTTGGTCTAAGTATAAATATATTCTTCATTTTTGATAGATTTCAATTTATATACTGTGAGGAGGCGAGTTGAATCATTATTGACATTCAGTGCATGGAAGTGTTCATTTAATATGTGAGTTTTGTTTCTTATTTATTTATATTTTTTTTCTTTTGTTTTTTTTTCTTTCTCTTTATGTGTATAGTATGTTTTATTTTGATGTAAGTTAAGTTTTTTTAAAAAGAAAATTTTTTTTTGTTTCATTTTATATTTTTTTTTTTCCGTTGAGAAAGGCTCCCGGACGTGGGGCCGAAATATTCGGAGTATTTGTGTATAATTAATTGTTTTGTATTTCACTGCTTTATAGAAAATTAAAACCCGCTTTTCTTGTTTAAATTTTTTTTTTTTTTTTTTTAAATGGAAAAGCAGTGTGGTCTAAGAAATTATTTACATGTCTCCTTCCATAGGTTTCGCTCGAGAGTGGCAGGCTCCACCATTTCAAGCCACTGGCAATCCCAACGACGGCCGTGTTTTTGGAATCCTCCGATTGGCTCCAGATCAGACTTAACTATTGCTAGCCACGTCTTCTTTAGGCCTCCTGCCCTCTTCTTCCATGCCGGTAGTGGTAGACATTTGAGACATATTTTGCTTATATGGTCATCTGGTCTGCGCATTGTGTGGCCAAACCATCTCAGTCTCCTGTGCTTAACAATGTCAGAGACAAGTGGGTGATCCCCACATTTCTCCTTACTTCTTCATTCGAGATTCTATCTGAGAGGCGGATACCCAGGACATATCGCAGGCATTTGTGGTTGAATATATTCAAGCTCAGTGCTTCGGTTACTTTAAGTGACCATGTTTCACATCCATAGAGGAGGACAGAGAGAACCATAGCTTCATACACTCGGAGCTTTGTGCGTGGCGATATTTTTCTCTGCTTCCATGCTTCCGTAGTTGAAGGAAGACACTCCAGTCTGACGATATGCGGCTGTGGATTTCTTCTGAAGATTTGCCGGCAAGGTTTACCATCAATCCGAGGTATTTGAGCGACTGGACGTCCTCTATCTGATTACCATTTAGGGCAACAGGGGTTTCATCCATCCCATCTGTTCGCATGGATTTTGTTTTTGGTAGGCTTATTTGGAGACCAGTCGAGAGTTCCTTGACTGCCATGTCATTTATCATAGCCTGGGCTTCTGCAACAGATTCAGCAAGCATGTCCACATCGTCAGCATAGCCAAGATCTGTGACGGAGAAGGACGGACTCATTGCAACGCCTTTATACTTGTCCAGGACCCTGAGGATCCAATCGATGACGAAGTTGAACAAAGATGGTGAAAGGACACAGCGTTGACGTACACCCTCCTCGATCAGGGCCAGATCTGAAAGATCGATATCGACTTTTACCTTGGTCTTTGTTTCAGCATAGTATGCCTTGAGCAGATTGATGATCTTCTCAGGCACACCGTCCTCTCTCATTGCTTCCCATATTGCATCACGATGGACCGAATCAAACACGGTAATGAAGTCTATGAAGATTTGGATTGGTTCCTGCTGGTGTTTAAACCGGTGTTCAAGGAGTTGCCACAGGCTAAAAATCTGGTCACAGCAACCCATGCCCGGCCTGAATCCTGCTTGGTTGAGTCCCGTTCGTCTGTTTCTGGTGTCTCTGAATCTATTTAAAGGTATGACTGGGAACAGCTCGGCAGCAATGGGGATAGGGGATATACCTTGGTAGTTTTTGCAGTCCATTAGGTCTCCTTTTTTGAAAATAGGGACAATTATTGAGGTCTTCCAGTCATCTGGGATGTATTCATTGTCCCAGCTTTCAGTTATCACGCTATGAAGTTTATCCATCACCACACCAGGGAGAGCTTTCAGTAGCTCGGCAGGAATCCCAGCTATTCCTGGGCTTTTATGGTTTTTCAAAACTTGGATCGCCTTAATTACTTCATCCCTGGAGGTTGGGTCCGTACATACATTTCATAAGCCTGGTTGTGTGGGTGGTTTTGCGGTGCAGTAAGTGGTTTCTTTCGATTACTATTGTCTTCTGGTCTCGATAGCTCTTGGAAGTGAGCACGCCATCTTTCGATATGCTCCTCGCTGCTTGTGAGTATTTTCCCAACCTTCACCTTAAGCGACAGGATGGTAGTTTGCTTCTTCTTCCCAGTGCATTCTCCAAGTATCTGATAGAGTTTTCGTGTATCGTTCCGTTATGTGGCTCTTTCCATATCACTGGGAACATTAAACCAGTAGGCTTTTTTGTCAGCTCTTCCTGATTTGTGACATTCTTGTCGTAGCGCTTTGTGTGGGGGTGATTTCTTGTTGGTCATTTCTTTTTTCTTGGCAGAGATTGAGTGTCTTCTCTGAGATCCATTTCTTGGTTTTACGCTTGACAAACCCGAGTATGTTTGAAGCAGCTTCTTTGATGTGGTCCTTGAGTTTGCTCCATTTCTTTTCAATCTTTATCTTGGGGCAGTTGGGGCACTCATCAGTCGGGGTTGCTTCCTCGTTGTCATCTTGAAGGACAACGAATCGGTTTGAGAGTTTAAGGACAAACGCTCCTCGGTACTCATCTACTTTCAGCTTCGACACGTCAATTTTCTGGTTCGGCATAGTAGTCTTCCTTGAGCTAAGTCTGTACTTTAGCCTTGTCTTCAGCACGAAGTGGTCAGGTCCATTTTGTGATTCCGTGTCAGCACCTCTGCGCACTCTTGAGTCCAACACCATGGATTTCCATCATCGGGATACAAGGAGATAATCTATTTGGGCCTTTGCTCTTCCATCACGAGATTTCCGTGTATACGTATGACACGACTTGTGCCTAAACCAGGTGTTAGCCACAGCGAGGTTGTTCTGCATTACGAACAGAAGAAGCCTGTTTCCATTCCTGCACCGGTCTCCGAGGCCGTACTTGCCAATCACATGTTCCAAGTTATTCAGCTTTCTGCCGATTCTGGCATTGAAGTCGCCTCCAATTAGGAGGATATGTTTCCGGAGAATCTTATCAATGACTGTCTGCAGGTCACTGAAAAACTGATCTTTTTCCTGTTCAGTGGTATCTCTTATTGGGGTGTAAACGCTAAGGATAGTCAGATTGTTCGTGCTACCTTTAATTCTTGCCCGTACGATTCTCTCAGACACAGGCTCATATTCGATGAGCCCAGTGATAGGATTGGGGGACAACAGGATACCTACTCCTGCCCGGCCAGATCCATCTAATAGTCCCGAGTTAAAAAAAGAGACCGCCTTCCCAGCCGAGAATTCAAGGGTCAAGATGTTATGTCCATTTAGTCTCGTGTCAGAAACACACATATTATCAAAATTATAAAGATAATATTCATCAGCTACAAAAAATTGTGTCAATAAATATTAAATCGAGCACAGGTTCCAGTGGCCGATATTCAGGCCTTGTCTTCTTGATAGGACGGTAGCTAGCATACTTTTCGGCGAGAACGGCATTCTCGTCACATTGCAGAATACCGGGGATGCCGTAGCCAAACTTTCAATCATCATATTTGTCATCATTATTGAGCGTTTCTTGGGGATAAGGTACATCACAAGGTCCCCAGTCTTACGGCACCCAAAGCGCATTGACCATCACCTTGCTCGGCGTGAAGATCGGTGATGTTTACACCCCTTCACCACTTTGAGGTGCGCTAGCGGACTTCCTATGCAGCCTTTGGACGGAGAGTCAAGCCTCATTGCCTGGATGCCACCACCGCCGTGGAAATTTCCAGGCTTAGCTACCCCTTTGCTCCCACTTAGAATCAGTAATAGGCTTCAAAAGGCTTATAATATCAGCCATGTGCACACGGCTACACGCCACAGGGATTTACGCGGGACGTGCCAGCAGGGAATGCCATTCACTTCTTCTTTCCAGCCTTCTCAATGGCCTTGGTGACTTTGCCACCAGCAGTAGGTAGGTCCTTGAAGTTGACCGAATTGGTGACAAACGTCAACCGTAGGATAGAAGAAAAGGATGGTTTTGAAAGGATGGCACAACTTAATTAGCAGTACTAGATCGCAAATAATAATTTTGCTGTGGGGTGAGTTCAGGGATAGGGTCAGTCCATAGGTATTTTGCATGCTTGCCATTTGAAGAGTTGAAATGCAGAATTGGGGGAAAACTATTAGAGACCCAAGCTTCAAAACTAAGTTCACGGGGTTTTGCCTTTTTTGCAAGGAGATTCTTCCGCATTTTCCGTACTTGGGGGGGAGCGTCATCACTAATGTAGACATGGGACAATGACGAGAGTGTTTTGCCTTTTAGCTTCTTTGCGTTCTTCAATAAATTAACTTTCGTCTCCTTATCTTGTACCTGAACTTTGATGAACCTTTTCTGAATGTTTCGTTCAATGATTCTGAAATCAGGCACCGAGGCAAATTCAAGGCCTGAAGATACAACACTCACAAAGATATCTTTTGCAGCTGATATAATTTCACAAAGGACATTCCAGAATATGAGATTTTTATCAAGTTTTTCGAATTCAAGCTTAGCTAATCTGTTGCCAGTGACATTAATTTCAGTCCCCTGATTCAAAACCTCATCAGTGGGAACTATTATTTGTTCTTTAGTGCATCATTTTCTTTTTCAAGACAACCCAGGCGGATATCATTATTTGACAACGATTGCTGAAAATCATTTTCAATATTCTGTAACTTAGCCACTCGATCATCCAGAGACTTAAGTTTATTTTCAAGTGAGTCTAATTTTTTTTTCCGTTGTCACTAACAAGCCCAATCACAGTTTTGATGCTATCAGATAAAGTTGCCAACGATATATTTGAGATTGAAGCTGAACTAGTACCTGATAGGTCAAATAAATTTTTTGAATTCCCACCTTCATCCTCATCATGCCTTGATCGTTTTTTCCGTCCCATTGTTAATAATTAAGAAATACCAAGGGCGGATCCAGGATTTTTTTCGGGGGGGGGGGGGGTAATGATTTTTGACTTTTTTTTTGGGGGGGGGGTTACTAATTTTTGACTCAGTTTTCGACTAATTTTACTGATTTTTACCTAGGTTTTACTAATTTTCGACTTATTTTCGACTCGGTCAAAAATTTCGGGGGGGGGGGGGTTCAAACCGGGTAACCCCCCCTGGATATGGCCTTGAGAAATACCGTAAAATTCAGTTCACGATAACACTCCAAACTTTAATAATAGTAACCGATGTAGTAATATACCATTAGTATCCTTACTTAACTAGGTAAGCCAATAATTGTCTCTTAGTAATATATCATTAGTATTCTTACTTGAACAGGTAAATCAGTATCCAAATAAACTTTATCAATGAAGGTCAATATCCAGTTCACTTGGAATTTATAACCGTGAATAATGTACGCGCACCAAGAAACGAGGTGTTACTCGGTCAAAGTCATGATCGCTACTGACATCTATAAATTTGGTTTGGTTGATGGGGATTGTGGGAATCGTCATTCTGTTTGGTCTTTTTTTTAAGTGTCCGGATAGGGATTCGAAGGGGTTGGGCCGTCGTCGGATCTATAAATACAATACTACTAGTGTGACGAGAAAACTTATTTACAGCAAAAAATTATTTCACAAGATTAAGAAATTATGTAAAAAAACACGTCAGATTAGACTACCACGTGGGCAAGCCAATCCCACGATGCACTCACGATCCAAGGCAATCCACGATATCTGGGCGTGAATGTATCCTGACGGGTGTCGAGTGGTCCCAACCACTTTACCAACCTAACATATTCAACTGTAATATCTAACAGTAACTTAATGTCATCTTGTATAATCTCAGATGACGTCATAGATTCCAAAAAATATTCAGTACCATCACGGAAAACAATCAAAATTACAAAAAAAAAAATAAAAGATTAGGAAAATTTAATAGGTTACATTCTTGCTTGGAGGCTTCACAGAAGGAAACCTCTTAATAAAAGTAGTACCAATAGGTTCTGTTTGTATGCTCTTTTCAAAAGCATATTGACGTTTTTGACTATGCACCCCTGTTCCAACGGGATAAGGACACCATGTATATAAACTGGAAGCGACTTTAAGTAAAGTTAATACTGGATAAACATAAGTTTCCTGAATGAAGGTAAATACGCTGACATTTGCAATGAACTGTAAATTCCGTTATTATTATTAGCCACATTTTAACATAATTCGTTATTTACTAATATTAAGTGAAACCTAGTAAAGAAGTTATGTGAAACCAGGTAAAAAAGCTATGTGAAACTGTCGTAAACCGTATAAAGAAATACATTAACAGCATAGTGTTAATGGAAACTATAAGTTTTCATATAATTTGCCATCATTAAAAATCTTAGGGAGGGTATGGATTCCTGAGAATCGCTCTTTGATTCCCTAACTTCTCTGTGGCTACAGTTTTGCTGAGCTCATTGTTTGATATGCCCACGTGCTATTGATAAATATACAAAGAATTTCTAAGAAAACTGATTATTCCTGTTTCTCTCTCTAAAGCTAGGACAGGGTTGCCGCCCCTAGGGATTTATCACTATTTCTAGTGATTTTTATGTAAAGTTATTGTTTATATAAAAATCACTAAATTTGCAAATACATTTATAGATTACTGAAGAAAATTACTAATTCAACTAGAAAATCACCAGAAAATAGTGTTTTTGGTCACTAGGGGGCAACCCTGCCAAGTTGCCATTTAATTTCAAAATAATATTACCCGTGGCTTATAGTTTATATATTGTAATATTATTGGTTTTGATACTTGTATGATAAACCCCCTACGGCTCAAGTTGTTCATTCATTGACCCATTATAGAACCGGTTTTTTTTTCGTTATTTTCTTTCAGCTCAGCGGGACTCAAGACAAAAAAAAATGACAGTATAGACAGAAAATATATAGTTTGGTCTATATGTTTGCATATTAGGGTGCGGGTGGGGGTAAAGTATTTGCGCCATATGTCAATATAAAACGAACAGAAATTAATTGAAAAGTTTTTTCAACAAAATAAGTTTTTTTTTTTTAAGTAAAGAACTCCATTTAACCAAAATGAACAAAAATAGAATCAAATAATCTACCAAGAATACAACTATAACAAATCAGTATCAACATATAAATGAAACCCAAAACAAACAGAAATTAAAAAAAATAAGATTCAAGCTCAAAACGAGCAGAAATTAATATGAGTAGGGTTCTAAACCCCAAACTTTCTAAAAGCCAGAATATAATTTGTACTTTACTGAAAAACTTCTTTTAAACGTTTTCACTTTTCTAACTTTAAGAAATCAAAAAACCAGTTAAGATTTTAAGGAATAAATATCAGCATATGTATATTAAACTGAAAATGCAGATTTTTTTTCACTAACTTTATTTGAATTTTTTTTCAGTAAAGTACAAATTATATTCTGGCTTTTAGAAAGATCGGTGTAGATTATTTGATTCTATTTTTGTTCATTTTGGTCACAGTTCATATAATTATCCAGTATGATCATTCTCTATCTCACCCATTATAAAAACCCGGACCGGGTTGCGAGTGCTCCGGAGAACGTTTTTGCAGATATAAACATAAGCGAAGTCAGATCTTTTCATGGGTAGACAAGTCAGACTGTGATCTAATCAGAAACAAGTGGAAATCCGCTATTACGAATAATGCACTTTGTTGGAAACAATCGGAAACAGACTAACCCGCATTCCCGCTAATGCAGAAATAAGTGGGAGGAGCTTTTTGTTCGCACCGAGAACGAAGACCAGAAATGATCTGCGATAAGCTTACTGGATAATTATATGAACTGTGATTTTGGTTTAATGGAGTTCTTTACTTTTTTAAAAAACTTATTTTGTTATATACATATACATATGTTTTGTTATATATATATATATATATATATATATATATATATATATATATATATATATATATATATATATATACATACATATATATATATATATATATATATATATATATATATATATATGTATGTATATATATATATATATATATATATATATATATATATATATATATATATATATATATATATATATATATATATATATATATATATATATATATATATATATATATAATTTTTATGGTTTATTCATTCTTTCCTAAAATTTATGTTTCGTATCATAACGCACTTTGAGTTATTACAGCCAAAATTAAAGTAAAAAATCGAGTAGAACAGTTAACTTTGAATTTTAACCCCCCTCTCCCTTCTTCCCCCAGATATTTTTTTTTCTTGGATACGCTCATAGAGATATGTAACTTTGTTATCCATCACCCTATTTATTAACATGTCATATTTTGGCATGTGTATAAACTGCCAATATATTAAATATTTCGTAATAGACTTGTAGTTAATTATTTTGTAACAGATGTTTTACAAATATACCAATAGCATTAGAGTATCGTACGCTGTGGATTTTCACTTTCAATGAGAGTGTGGCAAATTTATCTCATTCATTTTGTTCAGATGAGAAATAAAAATTACTGAGTTGAAACGTCTTTTGAAGAGTCAATCTACCGTATAGGCGCCTTCATCCGGTACGACAATTACCGGTACATCTACCGCTGATGGTTATCTTCCCCACTGTATTGATTGGGGAAATCTGTGAAATTACTAGGCGTTTCCTCTTTAATTCATCCCTGTTCGAAATACACCTGGCAACGCTCATATAATGTGAACAATCTCAGTCTCCCACTTGCCTTCAAATCCTGTCGACATTATCTGTCATAAAGTTTTGAATCGTTTCTGGATCTCCAATTGCCTTCAAATAGCTCACAGAAATGATAGACTATTGTGTATACCTTTACTATATGTCCATCTACCATAATTCTGGCCTAAGATGGATGATAGGCTATCACCAACAAATGAATTAAACAAATCTAAATGTTAAGCCAGCTTTACTTCTCGCAGAGACTATCTTTCTTGGTTTTACTCTAATTTACCATGCTCACAAGTCTGAAATCATTTCCACTAAGTTGATAATTCAAATTTTTAATTCAACTAATCTATTTTCGTCTGATATAACGTCTTTTAAATCAGTTTCTAGAACTGTCCTTTGATAATCTTTCTGATCTTCCTCAGCCTCTCATATCTCCATCCCCTACCCCTATCCCGATCTCTCTTTAAGCTATAGTTTTACTTAGGCGCTGGTGAAAGCTTGTTAGATATACCATGTTGGTAATTGCTATTTTTCGCTTTCCTATTGCCTTTCTAAAAGGTGTGTGTTTTGAACATGTGTGTGTTTAGTGCATGCTGAAGCTTCCTCACTTACGGCAATGTCTGTTCGGCTTATGTTTGGCGTTGCATTTTATTTTTGTATATTTTTTTAAGATAAGACTATTTTTCTAAGATTTTTTTCAAGATACAAAAGAAACTTTAAAAAGCGCATCACAAATGTAAAATTGATATCTACTCCCTTACGATATCTGGAAATATTTCTGGTCTACACTGCTATTATGAAAGTAGAGTAACATTAAACCCAAATGAGTAGAATTTGTTCCGTGTAGTAGAGGGACTGCCCCCTCCTTATCCACCTCTCCACCTCATGGTCGCAGGGGGGAGGGTTTTTTTTCCTGGGGTGTTTTCCGAGGGAGGATTTTCCATGCGGGGTATTTTGCGCGGGGGGGGGATGAACCTATATACCCTCTAAATCCTGATGTATTTGCAATTTTTATACAATTCTAGCGTCTCCTCAAAGCTTGAGGTTTACAATATCCAGAAAAACTGGTGATTTTTTTATTAGATGGAAGGAAGTTATTTTTTCCAATCACCATTAAAAAGAAATACTTTACTTTTTGGCTCAAAATTTTGCTGGCAGATCATTCTTCGAGGGAGGGGGGTGCATATTACCCAATACAATACTTACCATGTTCTACTTTTAACTCTGAATACAAAGTACACGAGTATCCTGACCACAATTTTGTTTAATTACGTGTGGTTTTTTGGGTGTGTGTTTGCAATTGGTTGGTCAAGTCTTTCTGGACTTTGTCTGCGGTTATAGTTATATGTTTTCATCATAGTTTGTATTGAATTCAATAATTGTGGCTAATTAAAAGATCTTTATTGTCGCTTTGCCCTTCGTATGTATCAATATTTCAGTTAGTTTTCTTTTCTTACTATCCTTCTAAATGATTATAATATTTTCTTACCTTTTGAACCGGTTTGAGCCCTGCTTTTTAGAAGACGAAAAAATATTTTTACTTATGATAACATTTACTTTTTTTTTTGCAGAAATTAAGATAAAATTTGTATTAATTATTTTTTTAATTCTAGAAACTAGCGCACGCGCTATACTTTCGTCACGCAGGCTAATAAAAATCAGGATTCTTCTCGTATCCTTAATGATTTTGACTTTTTGATTTCAGTTATTTTTATTTTTACAATATTTAGCTTGGAATGCGAGTTCGGCTTTTTTTTCTTTTAGACTATGATAGTTGTTTTTCATGAAGTATTACCAAGTATTATTTTATCTCCCCCCCCCCTTCTGTTGTTTTTTCGCCATTAATCGTATAAAGTTTATTTTAGTTCTTGGGCATGGATTTGTTTTTTTTTAATGTTATGTTTCACTAATTTGACCACAATTTTATTAACCATTTTTATGCTTGTTGGATTTAATTAACTTTTGTCTTGCTATCTTGTTTTTTTTTTTCGTTTTCTTTTACTGGACATATTAAGCGAGTTCAGCTCTGTTAGAGCTTGTTATAACATTTTGAAGATAAATATTATGTTATCTTATTTACGAATAAAGCCTGGAAGTTTATAATCTCTTTAAAAATCGAAGAATCTTTGAAATTTGGTGAGCAAGATTTTTTTTTTCTCTCATACAACCATTAAAATAATTTTAGCTGTTTTTGCTGGCTCATCTTTCTTCGAGTTGAGTGCACAATTTGTAATGCTTAAAAAAATACAAAAAAAAACAAAAAAAAATTCTAAAAAAATTTCCATTTTTAACTCTAAAGATAGCGTACACAAATATCATGACCACAATTCCGTTTAATTACGTGTGGTTTTTTAATATATGTTTGCAAATGGTTTTTTAACTCTTTCCGAACGTTCTTAGTTGAATCTAATAATTGCAGCTAATTTAAAGATTTGTATTGTTGCTTGGCCCTTCGTAAATATTAAGAGCTCATTTTACCCTTCGGTAATTTTTTTAACTTTTTAGCCTTTTTTACCCTTTAGATTATAACTTTTACCCTTCGAACTGGTCACTATAAAGAAGATATCATTATGAAACTGCTCTTTTCAAAAGACTAAAAAAAATACTTTGCTTTTAATGCGTAAAATGAAATGAAAATATAAAAATGAGTACAATTCATTTCAATTATAAATGAAAAGGTATTTTGGTATAAGAAATTATTTACTTTAAGATAGCAGAGATTAAAATACAAGTTTAGATTTTTTTTTTTTTTTTTTACTTTTAACAACAAGTGTCCGAGCCTTACTTTTGTTGCACAGGTCGATAATATTCAATATATACGAATCACAGTTTATATAATTATCCAGTATGATCATTCCCTATCTCACCCATTATAAAAACCCGGACCGAGGTGCGAGTGCTCCAGAGAACGTAGAAACATAAGCGGCATCAGATTCTTTTCACGGGTAGACAAGTCAGACGCGAAACAATCGGAAAAAGTGGAAACCCGCTATTACGAATAATGCACTCAGACGCGAAACAATCGGAAACAAGTGGAAACCCGCTATCCATAACTGCACGAAGAAGTGGGAGGAGCTTTTTGGTCGCACCGAGAACGAAGACCAGAAATGATCTGCGATAAGCTTACTGGATAATTATATAAACTGTGATACGAATGAACCGTATTCTGACACCTGCGTAATGCAGCATGTAGCTGAAATGTAAAGGCAAGCATATTCTTCGGAGAGGATTTCCAATTTCATCATTCAGTTGGTTTCCGTTAGTCAGGGTGAGTGCAAGCTTCTTTCTTCCTTTTAATGCCTGAAGGAAAGCGAGTGTTGCCTACAGTTTAAATAGATTGCATATAGTCAACAGCTCTCGTTAAAAGTTGATAAATTTCATACATGGCTTTGTAAATTGCTCTGTTTTGTTTCACGGCTGGGGGATCAACTAAACCCCAATTTAATTTATTAAGCAAAAAAAATTAATACATGCTAAATTACCTTCGAATTATAGGGCATGATATGATGGAAGGAGGGGTATACAAAGCAACAAAGAAAATCTTCTCTTCACATTAAAAGGTCCTTTTAAAACTACCAACAAAGCATATACCCTTCTATAATTATCAAAAAATGCGACCCCCAACTCCTTTCCTTAAATGCACCTAACGGTGTTAAAAAAAGAAAAAAAAAGGAATCGCAATTTGATTTCTATTCTACTAATTTTAAAACCAATAAAATTTAACATTAAAATCCTAGTTAGAAAACAATTCATGTCTCAACAACCTTTTAAATTAATTTATATCACAATTGAAGTTCCAAGGTCAAGTTGAATTTTTTTGCTTTTTTTATGAAGGGTGGATTAGCGTACTTATAATTTTGCGTTTGGATGAAGGGGGTTAAGTACTTTTTCTCCACTCCTCTCAGGAGAGTATACAGGTATACACTATATAGTATACACTTTCATGCTTGGCTGCGGAAAAGTCTCTTTGGTTGGTTTCAAAATAATTGGTCGTAAATCTTCGTTCTCATTGCTCAATCATTTTTTGAAGTTTAATGTGTATTAACCATGGCCCAGTAGGGCTATTAGATTATACTATATATTATATATTACCAGCAGAGGAGCAGTTGGCCGTATTTGAGGGAAGGGACGAGATATTTTTCTCCGGTCGTCATAAAAGGGTATGAGCTAAGGTTGTTTCTTTGTTTTATACCAGTTGTCTTACAAGCTTTATGGCTAGTTTTACAATAATTTGTTGTAGATCTTCATTATGATTTAATCCTAACAATTACACTTGACATTTGAG
>CM051276.1:45828648-45838648 GCA_027921565.1 Artemia sinica | reverse complement strand
ATAGGCTGAAAGATAATATAGACATTCGAAACCAGGGTGCCACCATTTTCGACATTGTACTGAACGCCAACATTCTTTTTCGTAGAAAACTTAGTTGTAAAAGAAAATTACTTCGTTTAAATATACTATAGACTGAAAGAAAATATGATTATTTGAAACCGTTTTTTCAACTGAAAATAAGGAGCAACAATAAAAGTTAAAACAAACAGGACTTGATTCGTATATAAGGAGGGGGGGCTGTTTCTTCCTCAGACCTCGCTCTCTATGCTAAAATCTTGGAACTCTTTGAAAATCCTTCTCATTCAAATTCATCGGTCATTGTGTTTGAGCAATGTTTTTTAAAGAATTGTACCGAAGAGTTATACCTTTGCGTAAAGAGCGAGGGCTGAGGAAGGGGCAACCTTCTTCATATAAGGAATCATTTCCGCTTGTTTTAAGTTTCAATATTGATCCTTACTTTCAGATGAAAAAGTTTGTTTTTCTATTTAATTTTCGACCGTTTTTCAAATCATGGCAACGATGAACCATTGAATCATGAAAATAAATTAGCAAAACTAATTAGTTAAGTTTAATAACATTCTTCGTCCATAAGAATTTAAACACTTGATTTATTTCTGAGTTTATGATTTATGCTGAATCATTGGTTATGTCAAATTTTTTTATCAGATGCCCTTGGGAAGAAGTGTCGTGCTAGGCGGGCTAGTTGCCCTCCAATATCTTTTGATTAAGAAAAAGAGCACTAGCCCTTTCAATTTCCAATTGGTTGAGCCTTTTTTTGAAATTTGGAGGGGAAATTTGCTAAAATTTGATTTTGCTATATTGTGCCTTTTCATACTAAGATACTTTTGAAAACAAAACACGTTTGAAATATTTTCACCTTTCTTACTTTCATAAATGAAAAATCATCAAAACCTTAACAAAGAAATGTCTATGTCAATGTTACTGACAATCCACGGTCATTTGTTTGTTTGTTTTTTTCCAGTAAAGCGCAAATTGTGTTCTGGTCTTGAGAAGGCGTAGGGGTTATCAGCACTACTCATGTTAATTTTTGTTCATTTTGATTTTGAATCGGCTATCTATTGCAATTTCTGTTTGTTTTGAGTTTAATTTATTTTTTATATCAATTTGTGGTAGTTTTAAGCTTGGAAGGCTATTTAACTTTATTTTCGCTCATTCTTGGCTTTATGGAGCTCTTTACTTTTCTTTGAAAACGTGTCTTGTGAAAAAAAGTTTTTAAAATTAATTTCTGGATAGATTCATAATCTTACCTTTTAAAACCTAATTGATTTTTAAACCTCTTTCGTGAAACAATGTGAAATTTAATTCACATAAAAATCAAGAGATTTTTAATCAAAATTATGTGGAAAACTCAATTTTACAATCACTAAACCCCTTTTGTGAAATTATGTGAAATTTTAAGCCAGAAAAAAGTACTGGAAAAACTGAGTCAGATTTTTTTTTCTTTCTTTTTTTTACAGGAATTTGCACTATTACTTTGTGAGTTTCGTTAATTACTGACCCTTTTTAACAGGCCACAAGTGACTTTTAAAACCCAAAATCATTTCCGAGAAAAAAATGCTAAGCAGTGGCTCACAGTTCGGTTACAATGATACCACTCAAGCAGCAGCCCTATGACCTGCAATTGCAAGGTTCCACTTTGGGGGGGGGGGTTCACAGAGTCATATGATGTACCTGAAAATTGCACAAAAGTAAAAAAAAAAAACAGTGTGGAGCAAGATTTTCGAAAACGGAAAAATGTTGTACCTGTAAAAACTGTTATGAAATTTTAAAACCTCTTTTGTGTAATTTTAAATCAGTAAAAAGAACGAAAATAATTGAGTCATTTTTTAAAGGAAATTACACTATTCCCTCGTGAGTATAGTTAATTACTGAGCAACTTTAACAGGCAACAAGTGAGGTTTGAAACTCAAACTTGTTTCTGAGAAAAAGAATGCCAAGCAGTGGCTCACAGTTGGGTTACAATGATACCACTCAAACAGCAGCCCCATGAGCAACAATCATAAGATTCCAGTTGAGCACTGATCTTTGACCAATGACATCGCAGGGCTATTTAAAAGTGTCAGCCGTTCGAGTACCAAGGACAGTGACAACTAAACCTGATTATTTGAGTCGGTTAAGTGGCGTCTTATACAATCGTATATACCTTAAGAAATTACGAAAAATCGGGAATTAATTTTGAAAGAAAAAAACTCCGTATACACTTACGCAGCTTTTGGTAGAAGTGGGCGCCAATTAAAAAAAAAACGAAAAATCCGCAAAAACTAAGATAAAAATGCATGCCACCAAATAGCTTAATAAGGTGTAACTTTCCAGTGAAGGAACAGCTGTCCTAATGTTAATGTTTAAATTTTGTTAAATCAATTTTTATTAGTCAAAAGTGATTGGTGGGCAAATAGCCCCCCTAGCACGACACTTCAGCATAAATCATAAAATCAGAAATAAATCAAAGGTTTAAATTCTTATGGACGAAGAATGCTATTAAACTTAACTAATTAGTTTTGCTTATTTATTTTCATGGTTCAACGTGGCAATACAGACGAAAATTTGATGCTATACCGAAAACTTCGTAATTCTAAAACTACCATAACAGAAATCCTAGAAAATCGCGGTTTTCATATATGATCAGACCTAGGATGGGATCTAAAAATTTGTTTACTTTGAGAACCTTGGTAATATCTCCTTTATTCTGATTGGTTGAATTTGTAAAACTAAATTCGAATACGAGACAAGTCGAAATTCTTATCAAGTATGATATTTATTGCAGCAAGTAGAAAAATAATAAAGATAATACACAAATGCACATTGAAAATTTTATCGTTTCCGTGAAATTACTGCTGAACACACAAAATAACTCGGATGCGGACAACTACATAAAGTTTTGAGGTTTCACACTCAAAACTTTATGTAGTATATCATTATTCGGGTATCAAAAGGTCGTATCTCCGCAATTGTAAACTTTCAAAAGAGCAAAAAAACCTCAGACCTTTTTTATTTCCTCTCCAATAACCGTAAAATAAAAACGGATTGATGTGTATTGATTTTACATATCAATGCGTTTTGTTTTACGGTTATCGGAGAGGGAGTAAAAAAATTGTGTTTTTTTTTTGCTCTTCTGAAAATTTACATCCATGGAGATACGATGTTTTGATACCCGACCAACGATATACAAAATTTCGGTTAAACGAAAATTCCGGAGCAAATTTTACCCTTTAGTAGTGTTTGAATCTGACTCTACCCGGATTTTGAATGCCTGTACTATCTTTTAGCCTATAGTATCAAATGATTTGTGGTAACGAACTGTAAGTAAGGAATGACTTGGTCCAATAGTAACCAAACATCTAAAAAACGGAATTTTGATAACAATTTATGCATAAAAAACTATTCACTTTTTACACTGATTCTAAATATATAAAGAATTATTAATTTTAACGTTACCCTTCAAAAGCTACGAGTCTGATAACGAGTCTACGTTCTACGTAGCTACGAGTCTACGAATGTCCATATTGGAGAACCTTAATGTAGAGGTTGAAAGCTCCTATCTACAAAAACGCGGAATTTTATTTATTTTATATCTTTTTCCAGAAGAAAGATCACGGATAAGTGTTTATTTGCTGCTTTTCTGGGGAGGGGGGATTCTTCCATGGAGTGACTGCATCGAACCAAGTTGTAAAAGATCAGGAGAGGGCTTATTCGAACGTAAACCGAAAGTTCTAGGGCCCTTTTTAAAGTGACAAAAAGATTGGAGGACAACTAGCCCCCCTTTCACGCCACTTTTTCCCCAAAGACTCTGATCAAAATTTTGAAATAGCCAAGGATTCATCTCACTAGGGTGGGTTGGAATGAAACCACGAAAAAATTGTTTTTTCTTTAAGTTCTAGCAGGATATATGCACTATATTTGAGATTTCAGATTGCTAATGCACTTTGTTTTCTTCTTTTTTTCTTATTATTAACTTTAAAAAAATGTTTTATTATCAAACCAGGACAGTTACTATTTTCTATAAACATTGCAGGTGAAAGTATTGAAGTCAATGCCCGAATTGAAAGTTGAAGACGTTGTCCTTGGCCAGTATGTTGGTGATCCAAACGGTGAAGGCGAAGCTAAAGAAGGCTATCTGGATGATCGAACTGTGCCCAAAGGCTCAGTTACCCCTACCTATGCTGAGGCAGTCTGCTGGATTGATAATGAGAGATGGGATGGAGTGCCTTTTGTTCTACGATGTGGAAAAGGTTTATTCCTTTTTATTTAATTAAAATATTAGCAGTAGTATACTTCTCAGATATTTCTGATTTCTTAATTTTTTTTTTCCTTCTTTTTGTTGGTCAAATAGTTAGTCAAATTTTGCTGGTCAAATAATGGTCAATTAGGCCACAGAGTTTCGACAAATGGCTTTGATTGCTTTTGTCAAGTTCAGTGCTGCGGTTGACTCTGTCGATTGACAAGCTCTATGATGGATTCATAGAGCTTTTTAGAATTGACTTGGATCTCAAAAAAATATTGCAGTTTGTTTTAAGGCTCTGCACCATGGGAACGAAGAACAGCATTCAAGTGAAAGGCCGTAGCAGCTCGTTCTTCCAGATCAGTACAGGAGTCCGCCTAGAATGTGCAGCGGTCCTAGAAATTTTGGATGCTATCACAGGCTGCAATATGACAAAGACTACTTCACGCTGCACATTCGAGCCCAAGTTTGGGGATTTCTGACGCTGACTTCGTCGATATTTTGGCAAACCTGGTGGACTTTATGGAGCAACTGCTGGAAACGCTTCGAATTTACGAGATTAAGGGGCAAAAGTTGGACTACAGATAAACTTGACACATCATGCTCCTGCTTCTGGCTCTTCAGTTAACCTGGATAACACCACTACCTTCGAAGTTGGTCAAAAGTGTACCTACCTGGGCTCCATAATTTCTCAGATGACTCATCTTTTTGAGCTGAAACCGGAAATATCAAAGGTGTCTTCTGCCATAAACAAACTGAACCGCTACAATTGGTGAAAAACCCACATCAGCGGTGCAACAAAGCTGCATATTTTCAACGCTCTCCTTGGCTCTGTGATTCTTTACGGAGCTATGACCTGGCAAACATTAGCTGAAACTTTTAAGACCATCGATGTATTCCGGTCAAAGAGCATGGGAAAAGTTGGAGGTCTGCGTTGATTCGACTTCGTCAGCAGCAAGAAATTGCATCAGCTCACTAAGTAGTCTCAATTTTCTGTCAAAATAGCCGATCGAACTCTTCGATGGTACGAGAAACTGCTTCGAATGCCTCCACACCTACCCGCAAAGATCATTCAAACTTCCACCCTATCAAAGCCGGCTGGAAGTGGTCCCGTAGTACGCCGAAGAAACGATGATACCATTGCTTTTTCGGGTTCCTAACGATGGCAAACCAGACTTGAGGAAGCAAAATCGGTCGCCATGGCCCGAAGTGGAGAGAGGAAGTGAGTGTCACTCTTTACGCCGAGCAGCACCTAGCAACAGATTTAAGACTGTAAGTAAGTCAAGGTTGTTGGTCTTCGGTTAGGTGAGTAGTTTGTTGGTTCTTCGGTTAGGTGAGTAGGGATGGAAAAATATGCGTATGGACCTGTGTGTATGGCCCCAGTGAAAGTGTGTTCTATTCTAGGCTAATTTTAAGTTTCTTTACAAGTGTCCTTTGCCCCTCCCTATGGACCATATGACGTCTATTATTTCTGAAGTCTACATTTGTTTTTTCACTGTTGAATTTTTGGTAAGGTTATAGAAGTACGTAAGACTATCTGAAAGTCAATAGGTCTACTAAATACTTCTTTAAGTACCATTCAGTTTTTCGCACATAAATGATGAAAGCTTTTTCCTTGCATGAAAATTACCAGTGACGGTAATATAATATGGTTACTGTACCAGCTACCTCTACCTAAATAAAAAAAAAACAAGTTTTTTTAACTGAAAGTAAGGAGCGACATTAAAACTTAAAACGAACAGAAATTATTCCGTATATGAAAGGGGCTTTCCCCTCCTCAACACCTCGCTCTTTACGCTAAAGTTTGACTCTGTCTCACAACTTTATATTTTAAAACAATAAAAACTTTAGCGTAAAGAGCGAGGTGTTGAGGAGGGGAAAGCCCCTTTCATATACGGAATAATTTCTGTTCGTTTTAAGTTTTAATGTCGCTCCTTACTTTCAGTTAAAAAAACTTGTTTTTTTTTAGTTAATTTTTGAACGTTTTTGAATTAATGCAGCTTTGATTTTGGCTCACCGTACATGAATAATTAAAACGAAATTCGCATATTAATTTTCCTTTTTTTTGGCTAATTGGCTTTCTCGAAATTTTGTTCTGACGTAACTTACGAATTAACTTACGTAACGAATTTCTATATTCGTATGTTTTTATTACGTATATTAGGGAGTTCGCTCCCTAGTCAATACCTCGCTCTTTACGCTAAGGTTTGAATTTTGTCCGAATCACAAACCCCTGAATCACAAAGGCCGGTTAATTAGAATAGATGGCTCTTTTGAAAGTACTAAAAAAAAACTGTAGCGTAAAGAGCGAGGTATTGACTAGAGGGCGAACCCCCTCATATACATAATAATTTCTGTTCGTTTTAAGTTTTAATGTTGCTTCTTACTTTCAGTTGAAAAAAACTTGTTTTTTTATTTAATTTCTGATCGTTTTTTAAATAATGCTGGGAAATCTGGCGCCCCCTTCATAGAAATGTCCCTTCCCCCAAGGAAATATCCTCCATGGAAAGATCCTCCCACGTATCCCCTACTCTAAACCTGACCCCCCACTAGAAAAAAAATCCTCCTGAAAACGCCTGTATACTTGCCATTAACCAACACTATATGTAAACAATGGGCAAATTTTATGTCTTGCAGCCCTTCCCCCGGGAACAGTGGGGGATTAAGTCATCCTCAAAGACATATTAATTATATTTTCGACTATGCTGAACAAAATGGCTATCTCAGTATTTCGATCGGGTGACTTCGGGAAAAAATGAGCGTGGGAGGGGGCCAAGTTGCCCTCCAATTTTTTTGGTCACTTAAAAAGGGCACTAGAACTTTTAATTTCCGTTCGAATGAGCCCTCTCACGATATTCTAGGACCATTGGGTCAATACGACTACCCCTGGGAAAAAGAAAAAAACAAAAAAAAAACAAATAAACACGCATCCATGATCTTTCTTCTGGCAAAAAATGAAAAATTCCACATTTTTGTAGATAGGAGCTTGAAACCTCTACAGGAGGATTCTCTAATACGCTGACTATGATGGTGTGATTTTCATTAAGGTTCTATAACTTTTAGGGGGTCTTCTCCCCTTTTTTCGAAAATAAGCCAAATTTTCTCAGGCGCGTAACTTTTGATGGGTAAGACTAAACTTGATGAAACTTATATATTTGAAATCACAATTAAAATCTGATTCTTTTGATGTATCTATTGGTATCAAAATTCCGTCTTTTAGACTTTTGGTTACCATTGAGCCGGGTCGCTCCTTACTTACAGTTCGTTACCACGAACTGTTTGAAACATGGTTTTCGCTTTAGATAAAGATAGTGTGGTTCAAAGCCTACTGAACTTCAAGAAAAATTGTCATTGTGATTGTATCAACTGTCATTGTGAAAGGGATCAACTGTCATTGTAAAGTGCACCGAGTGAGATTTGAAAATACACAATTTCCATACAACAAAATATCATCATCTAATTTTTAATTGCCCCAAAGCGTTTGTGAACCACCCGCTAGCAACGATTAAAATTACAGTCACCCGTTTGTTATTGTTGTTATGGGACCAGGTGCGAACGCCTCACTGAGCATCCATATGTATTTCCTGGGAATTTGATTTACCCGACAGGTCCTCTCCCTCTCGTCCCGAATAATCTACTGATGAATGACGAAGATGTATCGAAAAAAGCTTATTAAAAGTACCAATAAAATACTCTTGCTGAAGTAATAGCCCACAGGTAGCTGGTACATTATTTCAGTCTAAATGAACCCTGCGCGGCAATATAATTAACACAACGATTGTAGTCAGAACAAACGACAAGTTAATGTGAGCTAAAATAGAAATATTGACGTGTGTCCTTTTATTATTGTTTATACGCGCCGTAGATTATTGTTATACATTTTTTGTTTGTCGCACATTTCTTTGAATCAAATTTTTAAACCGCCTTGAAGCAATAATATTGTTTGCGAAATAATTTTTAGGTTTTTTTTTATGGGCTGTTCGACTGGATACTATTAACTACGATGATGTGAAATTAAAAAGCGACCGCAAAAAATAGTGACGAATAGTGCAAAGAAAATTAGGTGCATTGTAACGCACAGTTTCATATCTGTTATTTTTAACCTTTTAATACCGCAGAAAGAGAAAAAAAACTGTAATTTTTTTTAGATTTTCGATTATTCAAAAGATAATTTATTTTTTCCCTCTTTCTCTTTCCCTTTCTCTCTCACTCGCTTTTTTCTTTCTCTTTGTCCCCTTTTGTCATACCAATATTTATTGATTTATTTCTCTCTCTCTCTCTCTATCTCTCTCTCTCTCTCTCGTCTCTCCTCTCTCTCTCTCTCTCTCTCTCATCTCCTCTCTCTCTCTCTCTCTCTCTCTCTCTCTCTCTCTCTCTCTCCCTTTATTTTTTTCTTTCTTTCTCTCGTTCTCTCTCTCTCTCCCTTTCTTTTTTATTTCTTTCTCTCGTTTTTCTTTCTCTCGTTCTCTCTTTCTCTCTCTCTCTCTCTCTCTCTCTCTCTCTCTCTCTCTCTCTCTCTCTCTCTCTCTCTCTCTCTCTCTCTCTCTCTCTCTCTTTCTTTCTCTCTCGTTTTTTCTCTCTGACTCTCTCTCCCTCTTACGTTTTGTCGTACTGATGTTAATCAATTTCTTCTGTAGCTTTAAACGGGTTGAGAGCAGAAATTACAATCATTATTTTGATGTGTCTAGTGGTGTTTTTGGTCATCAAGCTAAGCAGAATGAACTAATTTTTCCATCCTAAACAACAAGTAGAACAAAAGGAAAATTTTTTATATAAGACAGTGGAATGCAACTTTAAATGAATATTTCGACCCTATATCCAAGGGCCGTCCTCAGCAAAACAAATGGAAAAAAAGGATACAAAAGAACTCACATTAAAATACAATCTTTAAAACTAAAATATTTTCAAGACAGTTCTAGCATCATTGCTCCAGGGAAGTTCAACCAGGACTATGGTTGAACTTCCAGGATTCAAAGGCAGTGTGGTATCAGTCGTTATTTATGTCTTTCCATCCTTACCCCAGATATTGCTAGGTTTAGCTATGACCCCGAATAGATTTACCAATGCTTACCTTATCTGTCTAGAATAAAAATAAAATATCATTATAAAATAAAATATCATGTAGTTCCTGGGTGATGAGCATTAGGTCACAGTAGCAACGTATAAATTATCAAACTGTGTGGTATTGCACAACTATTTATTGTGCAATATTTTGCGCCAAATTTCGAACAATGATTTCTTTCAGTTTAACGCTGGTTTTGAAAATTCTTACGCTGGCTTGCTTCTTGATTATATGAAGGGCTGGAAAGACGAAGTGATTTTTATGCTGAAACGATTGTATTTTTATTTAAACGGGCTAGTTTTATGAAAAAGTAGAATAGCCAAGGCTCAGGGTGTTTTTTCTCAGTTAAAAAGAAGTCTGGAAGAATAGGAAGTTAAGTCTGCAAACTAAGATTAGAATATTAGAAGCTGCAGTGATGACAGCGGTTAAATATGGCTCTGAAGCATGGACGCTCCGAAAAGCGGATAAAGATTTGCTAGATGTTTTCTAGAGAAATTGCTTAAGGATTGTTCTGGGTACCCGGCTGACTGACCGTATTTCAAAGAATAGACTATACGAAAAATGTGGTTCAATACCGTTCTCTAGGGCTATAATGAAAGAAAGGTTGAGGTGGCTAGGGCACGTTGTGCGGATGAAGGATGACAGATTGCCGAAGATTGTTCTTTTCAGCCAACCGTCTAGGGCTAAACGGAAAGCAG